>OZ024749.1:11260357-11270357 GCA_964016885.1 Eledone cirrhosa | reverse complement strand
AGACCAAGGACTATTTATGGTGTTTCTAAAGTACACAGTGAATTACTAGGAGAGGTAGTGGCACTATTTTCTAAAGTACACCAGTAGGGTACGCCAGTAAAGTACACCAGTAGAGTACGCCAGTAGAGCACGCCGGTAAAGTACATCAGTAAAGCGCACTAGTAAAGTACACAAGTAGAGTACATCAGTAAAGCACACTAGTAAAGTACATCAGTAAAGCACACTAGTAAAGTACATCAGTAAAGTACACCAGTAAATTGAGATTAAAAATACCACCATAGTTATTCCAGTTTACTGTACTCTGAGTTCAAATCCCATCATGGTTAACTTTGCCTTTCATCATTTCAAGCTTGATAAATAGGTACTGGTCTAGTACTTGGGGTGATTTTCTCTATCTCTCTCTCTCTCACCTGTACTGCCAATAACATTACACCCTTCAGGCGTATCAAGAGTGCCAGGTTGTCATATTCTACATGGCATCATTAACCACTGCATGCTTGAGTGTGAGTCATAGTTAACCCTTTTGATACCAAACTGCCTGAAACCAACTTTGGTTCTATCATACAAGAGTGTATGTTTTAAAGTTTTTATATTTATCTAAAAACATTCCACCATAACTTTATGTAAGAACATTTGTTAAGCCATGCTCCAAACACTTAATAATGAAACATTTAGTTACTCTTCAAATTCTTGATTAATTTCAAAACTATTTGAAATACACAGCCTATGTTTTTCATTAGAAATATATGGTAATGAAAGGGTCAAAGTTGTGTGCTAAGTACTATGAAAGGGTTAAAGTTGTGAAATGTGAGCTAAGGACTAAGATTTTTGCAGCTCCTAGAAGCTTTACAGACTTCTATATTTTACACAATATCTCATATTATGAATGTTGTTGATCGAAGAAATTTGACTTACATTTCAGTACTATTATTACAAATTTGGTGTAGATTTCCGAAGTCTTCGTTTTCCGGGAATCATATCTGCTGATTCCAACCCAGGTGGAGGAACAACAGGTTTGTCTCACTGTTTTTGTTTTTTTGTGGAGTTGGGGGTTATTAATTTTTTTTTTTTCTGTTAGTGTCATATACTGTGTATCTGGTTTAAAAAAAAGCTACACCATATTCCTGCATGTTGTAAAAGGTTGGTGCCTTTGAAGTAGTGGAAAAAGAATCTGTGGTAATGTGGACACGTGGAGAAGATCTCTGATTTCATATTTAGCAGGCTAAGATTAGAATGAATAATAGTTTTAGACTGAGGATGCAAAGGTTTCAAAATTGGAGGACTATAATGAACAAGAGCGGGCTGAAGACCGAACCCTGATGTAAACCTACTTGTGTCTGGAATTCCTCACTAAACTCCATTCCTACTCTCACTTTACTGACAGCACCCCTGTACATAGCTTGCACTGTCCTCACAAGCCATTCCTCTACACCTAGTTTCCTAAGGGACCACCAGATGACAGATCGGAGTACCCTATCAAAGGCCTTCTCTAGGTCAACAAAAGCTAAATATAGTGGCTTATTCTTCTCTAAGAACCTCTCTTGTAGTTGTCTCACTAAGAAGAGGGCATCTGTTGTACTTTTCCCAGGCGCAAAACCAAACTGCATCTCATCCAGTTTGACAGTTTCTCTAATTAGTTGTGCTAATATCCTTCTGCCACTTTCATAACCTGATCCATCAGTTTTATACCCCTATAATTGCTCCTCTCCAGAGCATCCCCTTTACCTTTGTAGCAATTTATGAGAATACTGCTGCACCAGTCTTTGGGTATGATACCGCCATATATAGCTTGATTGATGATGCGTGCAACCAGTTTAGTGCCTACGTCCCCTGATGCCTTCAGCATCTCAGCAACTATCCCCGACGGTCCAGCAGCCTTACCATTTTTCACTTCCTTAATCGCCTCATGGACCCTATATTCATCAATCTCAATAGCTGGTCCCTCTGTCGGATCTACTGAGGGTAATTTCTCTCTCTCCCATTCATTCTCCACATTCACCAGTCTCTCATAATGATATTTTCCAGGCCTCCTTTTTCTAATCATGCCTAGGCTAGGTTTTGGTGAGTTTGGTGTAGTGAATAGCCAGCTTTCGTTTGCGCCTGCGCAGAATCGCGGAAGTGAATTGGTGACCACAGGAGAACGGGCAGGCCATTCAAGACACGCGCCTTGTCCGTTCCCTTGTTGTTTTAGTTTGGATTGCCTTGGGAACGTAACCTTCTTATATAAGAAGCTGTCTGATGATGTCACAGCACTGGGTACTCGGAATCGCGTGGCCACTGTTGTCATTGGAATATGTATCACAGCATTACCAATAAAGGACTTTAACATCTGAAACTACTTCACAATTTCTCATTCTATATTATATATATCTACTTATATATATAACCAGCAATTTCTCTGTCTGTCTGTCCGACAGTGGAAACACGTGCGTAGAGAGAGAGTGAGAGTGAAAGAAAGAGACAGACTATGAGAGGGGGATAGCGGGAGGGAGAGAGAGAGAGAGTGAATAGACGCTAAAACACGTGCTACAGAAACATTACCTTCCCCCTCTCCACTGACTTTGGTCACTGAGGCCGAGGGAATGGCGCTGAGCGCGTCATAATGACGTAATGCAGACAGCCAGACATACAGACAGATATTATAAGGGTGCAACGTTATATCTATGTATCTATCTAAAAAGAAAGACTAAGAATTATATAGAGAGAACGCTAAATCGCCTAATGCGGTCCCTAGGGCATTGAAAATTTGAAATAATTTTTGCTCAAAACACTCACAGGACCATAAGTATTACATGTCTAAAGTTTGAAAACAATCGGTTGGATGGTTCTCAAGTTTTAGTGAGCTGACAGACAGACAGACATTCTCTGTTTTAGATATATAGACTAGCAGAAAACCGCCCCACGTGTGGTTTTCTGCTAGTCTATATATATATAAAACTGAAGATGTCTATGTGTCTGAGTTTGAATCCCTAAAACTCGAGAAGTACCCAACCGATTTTTTTCACACTTTACATGTGTATTACTTATGTTTCAGGGAGTGTTATGCACATAAAAAAATTAAACTTTTTGATCCCCTAGGGCCCGCATTAGGTAAAAATCTGTATTTTTCCTGCTTCATCGAGGAAAATCTTAAAGATTATCCAGCCCTCAGCGTATTCGGTTTATTTTCTTTACATATTGTCCAGGCATGCAATTTTTCCACGATAGGGTCTGTTGGCGGCCTGCGCTCCAAAATACCTTATCCCATGCAACGCCGGGTACCACTGCTAGTATTATATATATATATATATATATATATATATATATATTATATATATATATATAATATGAAAGAGACAGAGAAGTAATTTTCATTTGGGAACCAATCTAAGGAGCTGTTAAATGCAGTAACAGTGAAACACCTCAAATTAAGTGACTGCCATCATCATTGCTTTTATATCCACTTTTTCCAGGCACGAGGTGGATTTTCTAGAGTTGGATGCTCCCCCACCCTTCCTGACCCTAATCCATACCTTATCTTAACGGACAAGAGACTGTGTCAAAGACATGACAACTTCTGGTGCCATGGTAAAATGTACCTGGTAGAGTGTGTGAATATATCTAAGTGAGATGTGGGCTCTTGTCTGAGCTCTCAGTAGAGTGTGTAAGCAACATGTGGGGCTCCAGCCCATATAAGTACTTGGTAGGTCCCACGGCTTGTCTTAGAGGTTAGTAACTCTATCGACTTAGTCTATAAAGACCCATCCAACCATTGCTCGCAGGGAAGGTGGATGTTAACCCTTTAGTATTCACATTACTCTATATATACTATTGTATTTTCATGGTAAAGACTTTACCTCACATAATATTCATATTACTCTATATATACTATTGTATTTTCATGGTAAAGACTTTACCTCACATAATATTCACATTACTCTATATATACTATTATATTTTCATAGTAAAGGCAATACCTCACATAATATCGAATCTATGAGATTTTGAAAGTATTTATTTTGAGAACAATACCTTAACGTAAGTTTGAGCGACCAGTTACAGCCAGTTTCAACAGAAAGAGGTAGAGAATTCAGGCTGGTTTTGGCCAGTATGAACATTAAAGGGTTAATGGATGATGATTGCTATGATTAGTAAGTCAGATATATTTGTTTGTTTTTAGCTTTAATTCTTTCTCTGTCTTCAACAGATTATGCAGTTCATATATTCCATGATGCCATTTCTACCAAGAAATTTGAATGTTTCCTGAAACCTGATACAAGACTTCCAATGATGTATATAGATGACTGTCTGGATTCCGTGGTGAAATTTATGTCCACTCCAGCAGAGAAACTAACTCTCAGAACTTATAATCTAAATGCCATGAGTTTTACACCTGCTGAACTTGTGGCAGAAGTGAAGAAATTTGTGCCAGATCTGGAGGTGACATATAAACCAGATGACAGACAGGCCATAGGTATATCCAAAACATATTCTTTACAGAATTTTGTTCCTATTTTTCTCATAAAAACATTTTTCTTGATTTAACTCTCTATATACATTTATACTGTGCATGTGTGTATACATACATACATACATACATACATGTGTGTGTGTATGTAAACGTGTATGTGTATACATGTGTGTGAGTATATATACGTGTGTGCGTATGTATATATGTGTGTGCATGTATATGTGTGTGTATGTATACATGCATGTGCGTGTGTGAATGTATACATGTGTGTGTGTGTGTGTGTGTATGCATGTGTGTATGTATGTATGTGTGAATGTGTGCGTGTATGTATACATGCATGTGTGTGTGTTTGTATACATGTGTGTTTGTATGTATGTGTGTATGTATACATGCATGTGTGTGTGTATGTATACATGTGTGTTTGTATGTATGCATGTGTGTGTGTATGTATACATGCATGTGTGTGTGTATGTATACATGCATGTGTGTGTGTATGTATACATGTGTGTAGGTAGTGTCTTTCATTAGAAATATGGTAACAAAAGAGTTAACAGTTTTGATAGCAAATCTGTGTGGTTCTGAGAGAAAACTGTTTATATTCATATATATATATATATATATATACATATATGATGGAGGCACATGGTTTAGTGGTTAGAGAATTGGGCTTGCAATCGAAAGGTTGTGAGTTCAATTCTCAGACCTGGTGATGTGTTGTTTCCTTGAGCAAGACACTTTATTTCACATTGCTTCAGTTTACTCAGCTGTAGAAATGAGATGATAGGGACTGGGGTCCATATCATTCCACTGCAAAGTGGTCGTGGAGGTGCCACGGCAAAAGAGCACCCAGCCCACACTGTAAATGAGGTTGGTGTTAGGAAGGGCATCTCGCTGTAGAAATCAAGCCAGAATCAGTTCCCGTCCCACCCTTGCAAGCAGGGAAAAGTGGACGTAAAATGATGATGATGATGATGATGATATCATAGAGGAGTTGATTTAGCAGAGTTGTTAGATATTTCTTCCAAGTCTCAGTGTTCTGTGTTCAAATGCTGCCGAGGTCCACTTGGCCTTTCTTCCTTATGGCAGGGTCAACAAATAAAGTACCAGCCTGGTACTGGTGCTGCGCTCTCTATTTCTCCTTACAGTGGGGGTCACATCATTGATGGTTCCATGTGTCTGTGCCTGCTCACAACTACATGGGCCATCTACAACCCTTAACAAAACTATGCTACATACCTGATTGAAAATCATTGCCGTACTTTACCATACTTCTTCTCCTCCTCCTCCCTGAGAGGGTCGTAGGGGCAGAGTCCTCAAACACTCTTTCCAGCGGGTCCTGTCATAAGCAACATCTCTAACTGATCCGGATAGATCCCCAAGTGAGACCAGCCAAGCTCATGGATGTTATCCAACCATTTTACTCAGTCTCCCTTGGGTCTCCTACCAGTTGGTTTTGCCTGTAAAATCTGTCCAGCGATTCTTTTTTGAGACATTCTATCCGCATACCCCATAGTGTTGGAGCTGTGATCTCTCAATTCGGAGAAGTAGTGGTTCTACCTGGAGTGAGTCTCTGATCTCCGAACTATCCGAGCTACACACTTTATCGAATAACGTTACTCCAAAGACCCTTCAGAGGAACCCCCATTTCAACTTGTATTCACTATCATGACCATAAGAAAGGGTTGGCACTAATATAGAATTAAAGATAGCTAGTTTGGTTTCATGCCTCCCTCCCTTCTTTTGATTACTGAATGCTGAAGGTTGTTCATTACTGCACCAGTTTCTGCAATTCTTACACTTAATTCAGCCTCCTGCCTTCCATTACTTGTGAACACGACCCCAAGATACACAAACTTCTCTACCTGCTTCAGTGGAGCTCCATTCACATGTTGAGTGCACTGCGCAGGCTTACTTGAGAGGACGAGTGTCTCAGTTTTCGCAGCACTGATTTTCATTCCAGCCATGCAGAACTCTGCATCAACCCTATCAAGTGCAAGTTGAACCTCAGAAGTGTTCTTGATAGCAAGTGTGGAGGAGGACTTCTTATTACGAAGTTGGTGGATGGTCTGCCAGAACACTTTATTTGCTGATCTGAAGTTGGATTCCAGCTTAACCCCAAAGTCCTCTCATGTCTTAACTTTGGGCGCCTTTACTATCTTTGCCGCGATTCTTTGTGCCTGCTTGTACTGCAAGTGCAAGAAGGTGGACCTATTTCCAAGCCAAGCTTGTTTATCTAAAAACATTCTATTATAATTTTATGTATGAACCTTTGTTAGTTATGTTTCAAACATCAGCTGAAACATGAGAATGTTAGTTATATTAGTAAATCCAAATACTTGATTATTATTTTTTATTTTAGATATTTGAAAATCATAGACAGTGTCTTTCATTACAAATATGGTAATGAAAGGGTTAATGACATAGACAGTGTCTTTCATTAGAAATATGGTAATGAAAGGATTAATGACATAGACAGTGTCTTTCATTAGAAATATGGTAATGAAAGGGTTAATGACATAGACAGTGTCTTTCATTAGAAATATGGCAATGGCAGGGTTAATGACATAGACAGTGTCTTTCATTAGAAATATGGTAATGAAAGGGTTAATGACATAGACAGTGTCTTTCATTAGAAATATGGTAATGAAAGGGTTAATGACATAGACAGTGTCTTTCATTAGAAATATGGTAATGAAAGGGTTAATGACATAGACAGTGTCTTTCATTAGAAATATGGTAATGAAAGGGTTAATGACATAGACAGTGTCTTTCATTAGAAATATGGTAATGAAAGGGTTAATGACATAGACAGTGTCTTTCATTAGAAATATGGTAATGAAAGGGTTTAATGACATAGACAGTGTCTTTCATTAGAAATATGGTAATGAAAGGGTTAATGACATAGACAGTGTCTTTCATTAGAAATATGGTAATGAAAGGGTTAATGACATAGACAGTGTCTTTCATTAGAAATATGGTAATGAAAGGGTTAATGACATAGACAGTGTCTTTCATTAGAAATATGGTAATGACAGGGTTAATGACATAGACAGTGTCTTTCATTAGAAATATGGTAATGAAAGGGTTAATAACATAGACAGTGTCTTTCATTAGAAATATGCTAATGAAAGGGTTAATGACATAGACAGTGTCTTTCATTAGAATATGGTAATGAAAGGGTTAATGACATAGACAGTGTCTTTCATTAGAAATATGGCAATGACAGGGTTAATGACATAGACAGTGTCTTTCATTAGAAATATGGTAATGAAAGGATTAATGACATAGACAGTGTCTTTCATTAGAAATATGGTAATGAAAGGGTTAATGACATAGACAGTGTCTTTCATTAGAAATATGGCAATGACAGGGTTAATGACATAGACAGTGTCTTTCATTAGAAATATGGTAATGAAAGGGTTAATGACATAGACAGTGTCTTTCATTAGAAATATGGTAATGAAAGGGTTAATGACATAGACAGTGTCTTTCATTAGAAATATGGTAATGAAAGGGTTAATGACATAGACAGTGTCAACATTAGAAATATGGTAATGAAAGGGTTAATGACATAGACAGTGTCTTTCATTAGAAATATGGTAATGAAAGGGTTAATGACATAGACAGTGTCAACATTAGAAATATGGTAATGAAAGGGTTAATGACATAGACAGTGTCTTTCATTAGAAATATGGTAATGAAAGGGTTAATGACATAGACAGTGTCTTTCATTAGAAATATGGTAATGAAAGGGTTAATGACATAGACAGTGTCAACATTAGAAATATGGTAATGAAAGGGTTAATGACATAGACAGTGTCTTTCATTAGAAATATGGTAATGAAAGGGTTAATGACATAGACAGTGTCTTTCATTAGAAATATGGTAATGAAAGGGTTAATGACATAGACAGTGTCAACATTAGAAATATGGTAATGAAAGGGTTAATGACATAGACAGTGTCTTTCATTAGAAATATGGTAATGAAAGGGTTAATGACATAGACAGTGTCTTTCATTAGAAATATGGTAATGAAAGGGTTAATGACATAGACAGTGTCTTTCATTAGAAATATGGTAATGAAAGGATTAATGACATAGACAGTGTTTTTCATTAGAAATATGGTAATGAAAGGGTTAATGACATAGACAGTGTCTTTCATTAGAAATATGGTAATGAAAGGGTTAATGACATAGACAGTGTCTTTCATTAGAAATATGGTAATGACAGGGTTAATGACATAGACAGTGTCTTTCATTAGAAATATGGTAATGAAAGGATTAATGACATAGACAGTGTTTTTCATTAGAAATATGGTAATGAAAGGGTTAATGACATAGACAGTGTCTTTCATTAGAAATATGGTAATGACAGGTTTAATGACATAGACAGTGTCTTTCATTAGAAATATGGTAATGAAAGGGTTAATGACATAGACAGTGTCTTTCATTAGAAATATGGTAATGAAAGGGTTAATGACATACACAGTGTCTTTCATTAGAAATATGGTAATGACAGGGTTAATGACATAGACAGTGTCTTTCATTAGAAATATGGTAATGACAGGGTTAATGACATAGACAGTGTCTTTCATTAGAAATATGGTAATGAAAGGGTTAATGACATACACAGTGTCTTTCATTAGAAATATGGTAATGAAAGGGTTAATGACATAGACAGTGTCAACATTAGAAATATGGTAATGAAAGGGTTGAAAATGGAAAAAATTATAATAGCCAGTTTATTTTATTAAGGATTCGGTAATGAAAGTGTTAATAAATAATTGGTTTTATTTCTGTTCTTTGTTACAGCGGATTCCTGGCCAGAGCGTTTTGATGATTCGCGAGCACGCAATGACTGGCAATGGTCTCATAAATATGACTTGGAAGAATTATGCCGAATTATGTTTGAACGCTTGCAATTGAAGCAAAACATTTAACAGGGATGGATTTAGGTTTTTAAATCTATCTTTTAACATAATATCTATACATACACACGCACACAGATACATACTTACATACATATACATATATATATATCAATGATAATAATATATATATGTGTGTGTGTATATATATATATATATATATATATATATATAAGAATTAAAATACTAGAGTGTGTTGGAGTTAAACACCCTCTTCATATTATAGAAATGACAGTAAAAGGTATAGCTCAATGTAATTAAACAGAGCCGAAGAATTATAAAAAATAAACCAAAGAAGCCTTCAATACATCAAAAGTCTTTATTAGCCAACAATGTTTCGTCCTATTAAGGACTCATCAGGGCTTGTAAAGCTACAAGAAGCACTATCGGCCAATACAAGCCAAAAACTCAGAAGAATATGGAGTATACATCTATTAAAGCTTAGGAAAGATATCAAGGAAAAGTTGGCTAAGATTAAGAGTGAGCAGTTACAAACATAGATATAGACCAAATAGCAAGGAAGTGATTAACATGTTGAACCCACATTGCAAATATTGTATAATACAAAAACTTGTAACACAAATGGTAATATAATGCGAGAATTACAGTACGATATAGAATAT
>OZ024749.1:11252857-11255357 GCA_964016885.1 Eledone cirrhosa | reverse complement strand
TCTACCCTGTAAGATGGTTGAAATTAGGAATGGTATCCAGTTGTAGAAAGACAAGCCAAAAACATATCATCTGTACAGGACAGGTTCGTTTGATGTATCTATCCTCATAACGTGACAGCCCATCTAATTGTCATGCAAGCTTGGAAAATAGGCATTAAACAGGGATGATGATGATGATTATTCATTTCATCATCATCATCGTCATCATTGTTTTTACATCTGCTTTTCCACGCTTGCATGTGTTGGACGGGTCCTATCACACGTTGGGTTCCTTCGTCATCTCTTTGCATCTCAGTGATTTGAGGTCAACTCTCACAACTTCTGCCTAGGTTATCAGAAGAATTTCCAGTTGTTCTCTATATCATAGGTATCTAGCTTGTCACTTCTCCCATCAGATACATCCCACAAACTTATATTTAACCAAGAAGTCCTTTAGCTTCCAAACCCCCCATCTCCATATTTTCCTGTATATTTTGTTCTATTGTATGCTTCTTTTGATGTCACAAATAACTAACTTGTGCTGGGCAGTGCATTCTTCTCCAGGGAAGGCCTTTGAATTTAGTACTGTCCATTTGTCTTGTCTTACAAGTAATCTATTTGGCTTGTGTGTTCACCTAATTGATATGAGATTAGGTGGCTGGCTTGTTTCCTGAAATTTGAGTTGCAGATGGTTAGTTCATTTGTATCACAAAATTCCAGGAGTTTCAGCCCCACTTCATTTCTTGAGCCATAACCATAGCTACCATGAACTCACTGAATCCATCCTGGTACTGCCCTACATGTCCATTGAGTCACCTGCCAGGATGATGAGGTCATCTTTATCGGTAATTGAAGTTGTTTGTACAAGTTCTTCATAGAACCTGTCTCTTATTCTTTACCCAGTCCTACCCGTGGAACTAGGTAGATGTAATTGTCACCATTCTATTTCCTACAGCTATTCTAAGCTTGATAATCCTGTCACTTACCCTAACTACCCCTATCACTTTATTCATTTCTCAGCTAGTAAGATGCCTACACCTCCTACTCCATTGTCATTTCCTATCTAGTAAAGCTTGTATCTATGCTGTTTGCCTGTCAGTAGTTTTGTTGAGGCACCCCTCCTTCTCACCTCTTGTACATAACAGATGTCTACTTCTCTCCTCTCTAGCAGTTCCACAATTTCGCCCAATTTACCTTTGAGGGTGGCAGTCCTGAGTTTTGTACCTTGCCAGTTGCTATTTCCTTGGCTTTTATGTATCTGAAAGGGAAAGGGTTGTGCGATTGTTTGATGATGGTCAAGAGGTTGTTGCACCTGGCTACTCTAGCTACCCCACTACAGCACTAACATAACTAATGTTAGCCCTGTATACACAATTTATG
Organism: Eledone cirrhosa; assembly: GCA_964016885.1. NCBI lineage: Eukaryota > Metazoa > Mollusca > Cephalopoda > Octopoda > Eledonidae > Eledone > Eledone cirrhosa. Next base: position 11,253,998 of record OZ024749.1, on the reverse strand, counting down.
AGAGTTATGTTTGTCATACTGTTCATCATGTTTTTGGCAGGATTTTTCTGGCTGTTTGCCCTTCCTATCACCAACCACCTTACAGTGTGGACTGGGTGTATTATTCATGCCATCAGCACTAGAGAGGTTGTCTTACTAGACTCAAGAGTCCTATACAACCTGTGTTAGTTTTTATTTGGAGTGTCTACTTTCCTAGGCGGGTTGCCTTCACTTATGGAGCCCACATCTACCCCATACATATTTTTTAAATCAAGAGTTACTGCCTTTCTAGACTAGTTGCTGTAATCATAGCTTCCAGAGTACAAGTCTGCCTCGTGAAGGTGTTTTTTAATCAGAATCACTGCTCTTCTAGGAGGGCTACTTTCATTTCAGGTGCAGGGTCCATGTCAACCCCAGGGGGGTCATTTGTAATCTCGTTTACAATGTTCAGCATCTGCCCCATGAATCATAATCTTAATCATTTCTTGGTGTCAAAATATTTGTCACTTTGCTTGCAACCTGCTCACAGCACAGTAGCACTCCTACTTCTACTAGAGTGTGACTTTGACAATCAAGAATTATATGTTGAATGTAAAGTGACCAGTGTTAGTGTTTTTTTCAATGGTTAAAACGACTTTTCCATGGTTTTAGTATCAGCACACATTCTTGCCACACATTTCCAAAACTAGATTTTATCTTTCCATTTAATTTTATGGTAAGGCATCATATAGAAAATATTATATATATATTCAAACCTTTATGATTTGCAGAGTGTTAGAAGGGTTTAAAGTGTGAAAATGTAAGTGTCCCAAATTTAGGAAATGACTGTAATAACAGTTGATCACTATAAATAATAGTTGAGGAAATTGATTAAAATGCCCCCCAGAGATGGAAAAAAGTAGACTAATATTTATGGTGATTATCTGTTATATACAGAAATATGTATGTGTGTGTGTATATATATATATTAGTTTGATTAAAACAACAGGAGGCCGGACTGGTAATGTTCCTTTAAAGTTTTATTGTTGCAAAAACACTATATATATTTCAATAGCCTGGTTACGTAAGATCCTGACATCATCAGGTACAGATTGCATAATTAGTTAATCAATAAAGGAATCACGGCATACACAAACAAAATATATAAAAAATATTTGATTTG
>OZ024749.1:11235357-11240357 GCA_964016885.1 Eledone cirrhosa | reverse complement strand
CAACACTACATGAAGAAATGGCGACCATCAACCACATAGACATAACGGAGGAGGATGTGATATACGCCATAGATGAAATTAGAGCAGACTCAGCTGCTGGACCTGATGGATTCCCAGCAGACCTCTTAAAAACATGTAAGCGGGCCTTAGCAACTCCACTGAAGATGCTCTTCAGAAGCTACTTGGCTAGCGGTATACTACCCAGGAAGCTGAAAGAAGGCATAATATGCCCTATCCATAGAGGAGGTAGCAAAGCGGAGACCAAACCCTACAGGTCAGTCTCCCTGACGTCACATATCAGTAAGGTCATGGAGCGAGTCTTCAGAAAGAAACTGATCACTTTCCTCGAGGAAAATGACTGCCTGTCTAGCACGCAGCATGGCTTCCGCCCAGGAAGAAGCTGCCTTACATAGCTGCTACAACACTATGACTGGGTACTGAAACAACTGCTAGACAGCTCACATGTGGAAGTGATATATCTTGACTTTGCGAAGGCATTTGACAAGGTAACCACGGAATGATATGTCACAAACTACACGGACTCGGCATAACTGGAAAAGTAGGTGAGTGGCTGCATTGAGGCAATCCAGCGAAGCTACACCAAGAGGATTGCCACGATGAGGGAGACAAGCTACTGGGAGAGGCTAAAAGAACTGAATCTCTACTCCTTGGAACGAAGACGGGAGAGATACGCAGTGATCTACATGTGGAAAATCCTGGAGGGACTAGCACCAAACTTTGGCATTGGGAGCTGAACCAACCGTCGAACAGGACGTCACTGTGTGGTGCCAAAGGTCCCGTCTTCCACATCTAGAATAAGGAGCAGGTATTGCAATAGCCTGGGATTCAAGGGCCCTCAACTCTTCAACAAGCTGCCGAGTGATCAGAGATTTGCATGGTCTGGAGTGGATGTCTTCAAGGAACATCTCGGCACCTTGTTATCCAGGATCCCGGATGAGTCCACAGCAAGGTACGAGGGAAACCTAAGGGCAGCAGCAACAAACTCCCTCTTACACCAATGGCCAACCAATACAGGCTGGAGATAAAATGTGTAGCAACAAGGGCGGTGCCGTGCTCCAGCATGGCCTCAGCCCGATGGCTGGAACAGGTAAAAGATATATATATATATATATATACATATTATAAATAAATATACATATTATAAATGTTAAAGGATTGTAAATAAAACGAGTAAATCAGACAAAGATGGAATTCCTTTTATTAATATATATATATAGACTCATCATCATCATCATGCAGTCATAGATAGGACAAGTTTAACATGGATGATATTTTCCATAATTCCACTCTTGCGTCATCTCAATCAACTTAGTCCCAGAATTCTTGGTTCTCCTTTCACCTACAACCCCACCTCCACATCCAAGGTGCTCTAGCATGGCCAGGATACTTGGAACATGCGCACTGGGTTTCTAAAACTCGCGCTTGCGCATTCAACTCCATCCAAAACAAGAAGAAAAAAAATGGCCGTCAGTTTGTAGAATTTTACAATCTTTCCCGAAACTCTTGTTAAATGGTTTAACAATGGACAAGAGCAGCTTTCCGAAAGGTAACTTAGATTTTTATACTATGTTGAGATATTTTTGTAAACCTCTCCCTCTTAGTCTCCTATCATCTACTATTTACACCTGCCTAGTCGTTAACCTATTCTTAATGAGATACACACCTGTTTCATTACATTGCCAATATAACAACATTTAACATTTTTTATTAATTAATTTGTAACAGAATTCGACTATGTTTTACCTGTCGAAGAATCGAAACCGAATCTAAAAGTTGTGGCCTGTAAAACCACCTTTAGTTAGGAATTCTCACCATTGTCCTGTCAAAAGACAACTATGATAAACGTTTGACCTGTCACCCCAGCTACTTGATAGATGGAACACATGGCTACTCCTAAAGCGAGCTATTTACACATCCCTCTAGCTTTAGGGTTATAAATACAATGGCTTGGACAAACAGAGAGAACGAAGCAGCAGCCCTGGAGAGAATAACGATGTGAAATATTTACTTTCTACAGACCCACAGTAGTTCCTATTTCTTCCTGGGGTCACAGGTCAAGTGGTATATACGTTTATCATAGTTGTCTGTTGACAGGACAATAGGTGGTTTTAGAGGCGAGAACTTTAACCTTGCAATCGACTATCGTCATATCCAGGTGGAGTCTCTTCTTACCGTATTCCTAATGAAATACACAGACCAAGTGTTCCAATTCATGTTGAAAATAAACAATAAAATGTAGGGATTTAATAAAATTCAACGTGTTTCTTTTTTATTCACAGATAATTTCTTTAAAACTCCTCCTATTTTTAGTTAATATTTCAGTGTATTTAAATGCTTCTTTCAAGATAGACGAAAGACCTTAAATTGTTGATTCAATTCTTCAACCGTGCTAAATATTTTCTGAAACTGTTGTAAATTCATTTTGTATTCTGCAGCAGCATCTAGGGGTGTGTGTCTCATGAGGTTTTCTCGGGTGTTTTAACGATAGGGTCCATAAAGCAGTTATTCAATCCCCACCCCTACACACATATATGTTAGGTAAGTCCGTAATTAAAGTTACAGGCGGTGTGTGTTTTTGCTCATATAAACTCGCATATTTAATGAGATATTGAGACAGTGCCGGGCCCCGGTCATTATGATTGTACCATGAGATGATCGATACGATTGCAATATACCAATAAAGTTTATATATATGCTGCAATTGACTTCGATCCTGCTTATATATATATATATATATATATATATATATATATATATATAAGCGAGACACGGTCACTCAACTTGCCTCTAAATTGGACAAACCCGTCTAATCCATACTAACTTGGAAGATAGACGTTAAACGATGATATATATATATATATATATATATATATATATATATATATATATATAGGCATAATTATGTCCTCAGGTGCCTCACATTCATTCACCTTCGATGGACATAGCATTGACCAGGAGGTGTTGATGTCAACTGGCCGTGTCCTACGTTCATTGGGAATTTTGACCCTCAACCGTAACACCCTCTCGCTGGTGTGTCAGCATTGGTGGCCAAATTACTGCCCATTATCGCCATACGCTGCGAACCTTTCTCCCTCACTCCTACAAAAGTTCTTGATATTTGGCCTTCCTGTCACGAACTCCTACAGAGATTTGAGAGTGATCCTGGGCAGGCGATGATCCTTCATCCTAGAGACGTGCCCTGCCCAGCGTATTTGGGAGTTCAGCTTCGTATTTAATCTTCCACACGTTAGTACAGTCTACTAAATTCACTGCTCACCTTTGCCAGTCTGTTGCTGATTTCCCTGTCGATCTTGGCACCCGATGTGAAGATGTACCCCAGGTAGCTAAAATGATGAACTGTTTTCAGTTCAGTCTCGCCAATGGTGATATGGGGAGGGTGGTACTCTTCCTGGGGTGAAGATTGGTGGAATACCTACATCTTCTTTAAGCTTACTTACAGTCAAGAGAGCTGGGCAGCCTCTGTGATAAAAGAATGGGCCTTCCTTTTAACGTCCCTGATATACAGTATACTGTGGAAGCTGTCTCTCGATACGGCAACTGTTACATCTAAGCTTGTGTTTGCCTTTTAACGTTCCTTATAGTATATTGTGGTAGCTCTCCCTCCATACGACCCACAGTTACATGTATTTAAAAAATGGGTCTTTTAATGTCCCTGATAAACTGTATATTATGGAAGCTGTACCTCGATACGGCCCACAAATCTAATATAAGTCTGCTTCTGTCTTTTAACGTCCCAGATATACAGTATTATGTGCTAGCTGTCATTCCACACGGCCCACAGTTACATCTAAGGATGGATCTGTCTTTTAACGTCCTTAATGATGTCTTGGAACTCATTCGGAATAGGAGCAATTCCTTCCAGCAAGACCTGAAGAATAGAATTCGTTCTATTAAGGATTCTAACGCCGTGCACGTCCATTCCGACAAAACTGGCAACCTATATCAAGTGGAGCGCAGTACTTACCATCAACTACTACATAATGCTGTAACTAAGGATTACCGTAAAACTAATCGGTGCGTCATCAATGAAATCAACGATGCTGGGTTTAAAATCACATCTGATCTCAACATCCTGGACCGGACCGAACCTCTGGACCCTATCTCTCCCCACTTTACCCTGAAGGATCACAAATCAAATTTTCCGAACAACCCCGCTATTCGGCTTATTAACCCTACGAAGTCCGATTTAGGTAGACTTAGTAAAACGATTCTTGATAGAATTATACCTGAAATTAGAAGTTTGGCCCCTCTCGCACTGTGGAACAACTCTTTCGCGGTGATTGATTGGTTCAACGGCATATGTAACAAGGAACATTGCCGTTTTATCCAATTCGACATCAACAATTACTACTCCTCCATCACTTTACCACTTCTCCTTAGAGCTATCAATTTCGCTAAAACACTCACAGTGGTTAAGGATTTTGAAGTTGATGTCATCCTTAATGCCCGAAAGTCGGTGATTAATTTCGACGACTCTATTTGGATTAAAAAATCCAATAGTACCCCATTCGACGTGAGTATGGGCGCCAGTGACTCTGCGGAGGTTACTGATCTTATTGGCCTTTTCCTTCTTTTCTCTATCAAGGATGAATTCCCCAACGCGGGCAGTGGTTTGTATCGTGACGATGGTCTTTTGACCATGACTAAGTGCGGACCTCGTGCTTGCGACAGGTTCAGAAAAGAACTCACAGCCTTCTTTAAAGGCTTCAACCTCTCTATACAGGTTGAGGCCAATCTCTCGGTCGTTAATTACCTCGACGTTACCCTCAATTTATTGAATGGGTTGTATTACCCGTATAGAAAGCCGAATGATACGCTTAATTACATAAGTAAGCATTCCAACCATCCTGCCAGCATAACCAAGAACCTGGTAAGAAACGTTTCGTTGAGGCTTTCCCGTCTTTCCACCAACGAGCGCATTTTCAACGACCATTCCACTTATTACAATGAAGCTCTTG
>OZ024749.1:11197857-11225357 GCA_964016885.1 Eledone cirrhosa | reverse complement strand
TGTCAATCGAAAACCGATGGTGACTGTCCTGTGGATCATTGGGTGACTGTACAGGCCTTACATGTCAGCCCTGCCTCCTTTGGTGACTGTACATATTTCAGTGGAAGTGTTATGTGTCACACCTCAGTCTCCTTCTCGAAGGCTCAATGCTCCGTCTGGCCTGTAAGATCTTCTCTGTGGCCAACGCTTGGCTAGAGGGCCATAGACGTGGACTGTATTTACATAAGGTCGCAAAAAAGCGGTTAAAAAGACAAGTCTAACCTGTACAACTTTCTATGGCTATCGCTCGACTGTAAACAAAGATGTTTAATCCCTCTCGCTGGAGGGTAAATAAAGCGGTTTAAAGACATGCGTCTCTATCGTAAGATCTTGTCGTTATCAAAGGATCCTCAAATGTAGAACAGGGTCACCATCGAACTTCGATAACCCCACGCCTATATAGAGTTGAGAGTGATCCTGGGCAGGCGATGATCCTTCATCCTAGAGACGTGACCTGCCCAGCGTAGTTGGGAGTTCAGCTTCGTATTTAATCTTCCACACGTTAGTACAGTCTACCAAAATCACTGCTCACCTTTGCCAGTCTGTTGCTGACTTCCCTGTCGATCTTGGCACCCTATGTGATGGTGCACCCCAGGTAGGTGAAATAACGTCCCTGATATACAGTTCAGTCTCGCCAATGTTGATATAGGGAGGGTGGTACTCTTCCTGGGGTGCAGGCTAGTGGAATACTTTCATCTTCTTGAAGCTTACAGTCCAGAGAGCAGCAAAACTCTTTCTCTGTGGTAAAAGAATGGGCCTGTCTTTTAATGTCCCTGATATACAGTATATTGTGGTAGCTGTTACATCTAATGTAAGGATGTGTCTGTCTTTTAACGTCCCTGATATACAGTATATTGTGGTAACTGTCCCTCTATACGGCAGCTGTTACATCTAATGTAAGGCTAGGTCTGTCTTATATACAGTATATTGTGGTAGCTGTCCCTCTATACGGCAGCTGTTACATCTAATGTAAGGCTAGGTCTGTCTTATATACAGTATATTGTGGTAACTGTCCCTCTATACGGCAGCTGTTACATCTAATGTAAGGCTAGGTCTGTCTTATATACAGTGTATTGTGGTAGCTGCCCCTTTATACGGCAGCTGTTACATCTAATGTAAGGCTAGGTCTGTCTTATATACAGTATATTGTGGTAGCTGTCCCTCTATACGGCAGCTGTTACATCTAATGTAAGGCTAGGTCTGTCTTATATACAGTATATTGTGGTAGCTGTCCCTCTATACGGCAGCTGTTACATCTAATGTAAGGCTAGGTCTGTCTTATATACAGTATATTGTGGTAGCTGTCCCTCTATACGGCAGCTGTTACATCTAATGTAAGGCTAGGTCTGTCTTATATACAGTATATTGTGGTAGCTGTTACATCTAATGTAAGGCTAGGTCTGTCTTATATACAGTATATTGTGGTAGCTGTCCCTTTATACGGCAGCTGTTACATCTAATGTAAGGCTAGGTCTGTCTTATATACAGTATATTGTGGTAGCTGTCCCTCTATACGGCAGCTGTTACATCTAATGTAAGGCTAGGTCTGTCTTATATACAGTGTATTGTGGTAGCTGCCCCTTTATACGACCCATAATTACATCTGTCCCTCACTCCACACGGCCCACAGTTGCAGCTTATAAAAAGGTGAACCTGTCTTTAAATGTCCCTGATATACAGTTGTGGCAGCCCCTCTGTATATCCCACAATTACATCTAATATAAGAATGGGTCTGTCTTTTAACAGTCCTGATATACAGTATATTGTGGTAGCTGCCTCTCCATACGGCTGCAGTTACATCTAAGTATGGGTTTGTCCCTTAACGGCCCACTGTTACATCTAATATAATGTTGGGTCTGTCTGTCTATACTTACAACCCACAATTACATCTAATGTAAAGATGTGTCTGTCTTTTAAAGTCCCAGATATACAGTAGATTGTAATAGCTACCCCTCCATACGGTCTATAGTTATATCTAAAGATGGGCCTGTCTTTTAACGTCCCTGATATATAGTATATTGTAATAGCTACCCCACCATATGGTCTATAGTTATATCTAAAGATGAGCCTGTCTTTTAACAGCTGATATACAGTATATTGCGGTAGCTGTCCCTCCATACATCAGCTGTTACATCTAATATAAGGTCTGTTTGTCTCTGTCTTTTAATGTCCCTGTTATACAGTACATTGTATTAGCTCTCCCTCCATACGGCTCACAGTTACATCTAAGGCTGGATCTGTCCTTTAACGTCCTTCATATACAGTCTATTGTGTTAGCTGCTCCTCTCTACATCCCACAGTTACATCTATGGATGGGCCTCTCTTTTAACGTCCGTTATACAGTGTTAGCTGTTCCCCATTACGGCCCACAATTAAAGTTACATGCGGCGTTTTTGCACATATCTGATGAGATATCGAGGTAGATATATATAACGGCCCACAGTTACATCTAATATAATGTTAGGTCTGTCAGTCTATCCATACAACCTGAGATACTTTATTTACATACTTGAAGGTTCTTATTACATTTTTGATACTTAGAACCCTTGATGGTTAATTAGATTCTTGGAAGACAGTTGAATTCGAACCTTAGATACTTCCTTGATACTTAGAACCCTTGATGGTTACTACATTCTTAGACAACCCACAATTACATCTAATATAAGGATGTGTCTGTCTTTTAACGTCCTAGATATACAGTAGATTGTGGTGTGGTAATTACATCTAATATAATGTGTCTGTCTCTCACTCCATTCGGCCCATAGTTGCAGCTTATAAAAATGTGGACCTGTCTTATAACGTCCCTGATATACAGACATCGAATATAAGGAGACCTGTCTTATAACGTCCCTGATATACAGTATAATGTAATAGCTACCCCTCCATATGGTCTATAGTTATATCTAAAGATGGGCCTATATTTTAACGTCCCTGATATACAGTATATTGTGGTAGCTGTCCCTCCATACGGCTCACTGTTACATCTAATATAATGTTTGGTCTGTCTATACTTACAACCCACAATTACATTTAATGTAAGGATGTGTCTGTCTTTTAACGTCCCTGTTATATAGTATATTGTAATAGCTACCCCTCCATACGGTCTATAGTTATAACTCTAGATGGGTCTGTCTTTTAACACCTGATATACAGTATATTGTGGTAGGTGTCCCTTCTAATATAAGGGTGTGTTTGTCTTTTAACGTCCCAGATATAGAGTATATTGCCGTAGCTGTCCCTCCACACATCAGCTGTAACATCTAATATTAGGCCTGTTTGACTCTCTCTTTTAACGTCCCTCATATACAGTATATTGGGTTAGCTGCACCTCTCTACATCCCACAGTTACAGCTATGGGTGGGCTTCTCTTTTAACATCACTGTTATACAGTGTTAGCTGTCGCCCCAGTTACATGTAATATAACAATGGGTCTGTATTTTAATGCCCCTGATATACAGTATATTGCGGTAGCTGTCCCTCCATACGGCAGCTTATAAAAGGTTAGGCCTGTCTCTTAACATCCCAAGAACTGGGGTCTTCTGTCAATGGCACAATTTACCCCTTCCCTGTGGCCACACCCTTAATCCCGGAGTCCATCAAGGTACGTATTAGTCACATTTGTATCTATATTTTTAATTATTTGTTGACAAAATAATATATGTAAACGGCATAAATGGAAGTAATTCAGGTGTGAATATATTTTTCATTAGAAAATTGTTAATGTGTTGCTGGTGATATATGTGTTGTTACGGGTGTAGTTATGGTTGTCAATCGAAAACCGATGGTGACTGTCTTGTGGATCATTGGGTGACTGTACAGGTAGTACATATGTCAGTTCCTGCCTCCTTTGGTGACTGTACAGGTAGTACATATTTCAGTGGAAGTGTGTGTATCACACCTCAGTCTCCTTCCAGGACTGAGAACACCCAATTTAAATGTCCTCTCCTTGCTTGTAAGATCTCTGTGGCTAACGCTCGCTTAGAGGGCCAAAGGCATGTACATAAGGTCGCCCAAAAAGCGGTTAAAAGACATGTCTAACCTGTATAATCTTCTATGGCTATCGCTCGACTGTAAACAAAGCTGGCTACCCTCTCGCGGTTGAAAGACATGTCTAACTTGCGTCTCTATCGCAACATCTTGTAGATGAAGGGAACCTGAATTGTAGAAAGGGTCACCATCGAACTTCGATAAACCCCCATAATTAAATTCCCTAAACAATCCATTGGCAGATATCGAATACCCCTTCTTCACAGCACCACCAATGCATTAATAATTGTCTTATGAAAAAAATATTTGAATCCATAATTACTTCCCTTTGTTCCGTTTGCATATATTAATTTTTTTTTTATCAAAATTTTTCCAAAGTAGCCATAAGTACCACTAATTAACTCAGTCGAACTGCGTCTCGGACTCCTAGTCTACGTGGCTGGCGTTCGATTCGTAGTACGATTGCTAACTGGGCCTGGGACTATTCGGGGCCGGCACATAGATGCAAGGCCCGTCCCTGACCACCGTGGAGAATTCTTTTTCAAAATTTAATCCAATATGCAGTTTGGATTTGAACCTTCTTAACTTATTTGAACCTGAGATACTTTCTTTACATTTTTGATACTTAGATTCTTAGAAGACAGTTGGATTCGAACCCGAGATACTTTCTTTACATACTTGAAGGTTCTTATTGCATTTTTAATACTACGTTCTTAGACGACTGTAGGATTCGAACCCTCAATGATACTTTCTACATTGTTGACATTCTTTATTGATACTTACTATTTTGGGACGACTGTTAGATTCGAACCCTTCATGGTTCTTTCTTTCCTTAGATTCGAAACCTTGATGAGGCTGTTTAAAATATGTTTTACCTTCATACCAGGAATAAATAAACAACACAATAAAGTATATGATACAACTGTTTTATTACAAACTTAGTTCATTCTACAGAACACTTGTGTGGCTGGACATCTGTAAAGAAGGAACATAAGAGAAGAATTAAACAATATTTCTCGTGTATTTTAATACATTTTTGTCAATAAAAACACATTGAATTGTATTTTACGAAGTTGTTATTTATTATTGATGTTCATAATTAATTGAAACACCAAGGTACTGGAGAAGAACCAGTGTGTATGTATTACCAACAAGTAAAAATGGTCCAGTGTCTGACAAAATAATCAACACTTCTTGGGCTAAGACGAAAACAAAACTTTCGATTGGTTACGGCACCAGTCTATGGCAGGGTTAAACCCCAAGATACTGCTGGTACTCAGAGTGGAATGAAGTGTTTTTCTCAAGAACACAACACGATCCAGGAATGGAAGTTCCAACAGTGTCACCACTATGGGAAGAATTACTGAAGTTTCACACACAGTTAAGATGAAAACAAAATAGGTGTATAGAATTAAATACGGGAGAGTCAAATGGGAGAAAGAGGGTTTAAAACATAGATGGTGACCAGCTGGATTTATTGCGTGTACCTCAGAAAGATTACAAGCGGTGGGCAGCTTTTGGAAAAGTCAACAATCGAAACTACCATGTTCGATTGCTGTTAGTGAGTTAGATCTTGAGAGGAAGACAACCACGCAGTGATAGGGAGAATTAGTCGACAGAAGGATTTGATAAAGACAAAAGGAACTACCCCAGGAAGAAGTAGGAACAATTTTTAAACTACACTTAGATACATATTTATTAAGAAAAAATATAAATTTAATATACTGTATATTCGCAATGTATTGAAACAGGTGAGTGTGTATTTAATTAAGAATACGTTAACAAGAGAACAACTAGGTGGGTGTAAATAGTAGATCATACGAAGGAGACTAAGAGGGAAAGATTTACAGAAATATCTCAACGTAATATAAAAATCTACGTTACCTTTCAGAAAGCTGCTATTGTCCATTGTTAAACCATTTAGCAAGAGTTTCTGTAAAGCTTGTAACATTGTGAAGGTGGGGTTGTAGATGAATGTAGAACAAGAATTCTGGGACTAAGTTGATTGATATGACGCAAGAGTGGAATTATGGAAAATATCATTATGAACATATTGAATTTTATTATTAAATCCCTGCATTTTATTGTTTATTTTCAACATTAATTTTGTGAACAAACACATAGGTGCTTCATTTTTTATTAATTTTGTGAATAAAAAACAAACACATAGGTTTTTCATTTTTTATTAAAATAACAATAGTGTTTAAATAAATATATTCTACATGCCCCCACCATAGATGAAACTTAAGGGTCTTGTGGTTCTGGAGCTAGGGAGGAAGGCAAGGGAGACATACTGAAACAACCACTGCACCTCACGGGGCTCACACGTGTGGGTAGCTAACCCCCCTCCGATAGCCGTGCAAAGGGGGACTTGGTCAGGCGGGGGACAAGAACACTGGAATTCTCCACTGCCAAAATCTCAATCACAAACATGGTGGCCGATACTTTGACATGACGAGCAGCAAAGTCTGGCCTGGTCACTGAACACACAATGTTGTCACAACGTATGACATCCTAGTCTTACGGAGCGGGAAGGTCGTCATGCCGTTAATCGATATCGATCTGTTAACAGCTATGATTACGAGAATGACAGACATACAGGAGAAAGTTCTTTAAAAAGTAGGTTTCCCTGTCACAGTCCTGGAGGGAGAGGGTTGGGAGAAATATCTGCCTACAATCTCATGAAATATCTCTGAGTAACTGGGTGGAACAAGACCAAAGTACTAAAGACAATAGCGGAGGAATTCCAGCTGGATCTGGTAGAGGAAGAACAACAAAGGTGATCTCCATCCAGATTAAGTGACCCACACACAACAGGTTAACGATAGCCAGGTGGTTTTATTATGGATTGGCTGTATCGGTAGAGCGTCGGACAATATGCTTTACAACACAGAGTTACGGCCCTTTACAGTCCGAATTCAAATCTCGCTGAGGTTAGCTTTGCTTTTCATCCTTATGTGGTCGATAAATAAAGTACCAGTAATGTACTGAGGTTCATTTAATCGACTTCCCCCACACCCCAAATTATTAGCCTTGTACCTAAAGTAGAAATCATTAAATTATTCAATATTTCCAATATTGAGGCACATAGGCTGTGTATTCCATTAGAAATACGGTACCCCGAGGGGTGGTGTCTGAGAAAAAAAAGGCTGTTCAAATGGTTGATGATATCTAAAGTCTGTCCCAAGCTCGGAGGCTCATCACGCCGGTCCTTACCCCGGTTTCCATGGCATGAAACATCTAAGAATATAAGACTACCCCCTGGACAGGGCGCTAGTCTACAGCTGAGTATACTGGAGCATCGTAAAATAAAATGTTTTCTCAAGAACACAACCTAGTCCAGGAATTGAACCCACATACCTCTAATGACGATATTATGAAGGGAACTAAAAACAAACTGTTTACCCAGAATACATCAACATAAACTAAGATTCCACGTTATAATGGCCTGACCACCTGATTATTTAAGACTAGTCTATATATATATATATAAATATAGATGTTATTGTGTGTGGAGGGGTAGTGTTGGTGATTAACCAGAGTGCCGACCATTTTGTTAAAACACCTGACAAACCTCAAATGTGACGCACCCCCCAGTAGAACGAACATGCCGAGGGTTAAAGTGCTTTAAAAACTGAAATTAATTTACAACACTTTTAAATATTTAGCAACAATTATCTAAGACCAATTTATTTATATATATACACGCACACATCTATATATCTATTTACATATATATCTATATACATATACATATATAATGGCGGCGAAGATTCGATGGAATACCGTCATTTCTAACGAAAACATGCGTCCATGTATCGATGTCTTTTGGTATATGTGAAGTAACGTGCTGGAGACAGATGCGACATCGATGACCGTAAGCGGTGCACATATTTTGTTGGGTCTAGAAGTTCTTGTGGCGAAACAGGAGCGATCATTTGTCCGGGTAGAGCGAGTACGGTGTCAAACCATTTCAGCCGGAGAATGTCCGACTCCCTCCTTAATAGTGGAACGAATACCAAGAAGAATGAGTGGGAGGTATTCGAACCAGTTAGTGGAGTCTTCGTAAGCCTTGATAGATGCTTATAGCGAGATTACTGGTTGTATGAATGTAACAAAACGAGACAATGTTTGTGTATATAATATTTAATTAACGGTAGATAGAATACTTGACATGTCAAAGATAGATGTTAGAATGAAACAAAGTTAGTAGTTACCGTTTTGATTGCCAGGCAAACGCGGCTGGCAGAGGGCGCCTGGCCTTAGCCAGGCGCCTGTTGGCCAAATTAATGGCAGAGCCAAATGAGAAGACTCTTGACCTGGTGCCGAAAAGGCAAAGAGAGAGGAAGGAAGCTTAACGTTGTTAGTTTTATAGGGCTCTGACCGGAAGTTGCAGAAAGGGTTCCACTTCCCGTCTAGATCCTAATCAAAACAAGGGAGACAACCGCTACATAACCTCCCGCCAGAATTTTAGTGTATAAAAATCGAAATGAAAATATGTAGCAAGTTGGCGAGAATGTTGTAACAGGCATGAAAATTACGACAAAAGAATGTTTGGAAAAATCAATGATAGATATCAAGGTAGCCAACCGCTCTTGGCCAGAGAACGACTGGACATCCATCTATCCATCACCCAAAGATACAATGTAATAAAGTAAAAGTAATAAAAGAGCTCAAAGTTCAAAATATAGTTCACAGGTGTGCAATCACATGACAGCAGGAAAGAAAGTGTTCCAGAGAATGAATGCAGGTGGTTTCTGTTCTGTGGTACATCGTGAAATTTCCAACCTCCGAATGGATTTTCTCACAGGAAGAGTGCTGCAAAAATAAATTCTCTGGCTTTGGTGAAGCTGTGTTGATGTATTGCTGTTGCTGTTATATTGCTGTTGCTGCTGCTGTTGTCTCGCTGAGTGAGCGTATTCGGTGTTTAAATTCACAGTAAAAAATTTTTTTTTTAGAAAAAAATGAGTTGCGCAAAGTGCTAGAAATAGCAGCCGAAGTTGATGGTCGATGTTGAGAATGCGTTGACCTGGAAGGGTCAAGAGGCCAGCGACCAGAGAAATAAGCATTCTTAATAAATGCGCGGTTATCAACGGTAAATTTACATTGTAAATTTATAAACCGGCAAATAGAAGAATATAGCTTAAGGCTGAAGAATCCCTGGTGATAAATGGCGTGCGGCTGTCTGTGAGTAAGAGACATCTCAGTGAATCGAGAATTTATGCTGCCTACACGTGCCAATACAAGGTTGAAAAAAAATATTTCTAACGCGCGAGAAAATGATAGTGCAATTTTGAAAGTGACAATGATGAAAAAGAAAAGCTTCAATCAGCATAATTATAGGTGTGAACTTTTGGAAAAAAAAAAAAAAAAAAAAAAAAAAAAAACTTGAACGATGAAGAAAACGAAGAACAAAAGGCAATGGTTCATCGAAAATAAATGTTCCTGTTGAAATGTTTTTTAAAGAATATCAAATTTCTTTTTTTTTTTTTTGTGTGTGTTTTGAAAGAGTTCGTTGTAAGAAACGAGAAACATATATATATATCGTGAAATGTTTTTTTTGTTTTGAAAGTGTTCGTTGTAAGAAACGAGAAACATATATATATATATTGGTGAAATGCGACAGTTAATTGATGCGTGAGAGAAAAAGTATGTCTGTGCGAATTCCACATGTACGTGTGTGCGTGTCCTTGAGTATTTTCATAGTTTGTCGCTAAATTTGCCGTGTATTCGTAATGTTACTCACAAAACCAGATGTGCTATTTTTTTCTTTTTTTGGGGGTGACCACTTATAGCGATGAACGGCTGCGTGTTCGTATCACGTCAGGGTCACCAATATAGCGAGATTACTGGTTGTATGAATGTAACAAAACGAGACAATGTTTGTGTATATAATATTTAATTAACGGTAGATAGAATACTTGACATGTCAAAGATAGATGTTAGAATGAAACAAAGTTAGTAGTTACCGTTTTGATTGCCAGGCAAACGCGGCTGGCAGAGGGCGCCTGGCCTTAGCCAGGCGCCTGTTGGCCAAATTAATGGCAGAGCCAAATGAGAAGACTCTTGACCTGGTGCCGAAAAGGCAAAGAGAGAGGAAGGAAGCTTAACGTTGTTAGTTTTATAGGGCTCTGACCGGAAGTTGCAGAAAGGGTTCCACTTCCCGTCTAGATCCTAATCAAAACAAGGGAGACAACCGCTACATGCTTTTAGCTGGCGGTCGAAGCGTTCTACCATGCCGTTAGCGGCAGGGTGATACGCTGTTGTACGGATGTGTTTGCTCGGTAAAGAGGTGCGAATCGAACTGACGTCCTCTATCCGTAGTGATGGTCGCGGGTGTGCCGAAACGCGAAACCCAGTGAAACACTAGCGTTTTGGCGAGTTTCCGCAGTAATACCCGTCAGGGGAAAAGCTTATGACAAGACACTAGGTTGTATGTACAATATTTATTTACGAAGATTGAGCTGAATAGCTGACATGCCAAGAGAGATGAAAGAATGAATTAAGGAATTCAGGAGGCACGGTCTACTGGTGGAAATGTTGCCAGGCCGTGGTTAAGTTGTTGTGTTACATGTTGGCTAGTGATTTCACGACGAAAGAAAGTTAGGTGTTTACCTTTTCAGACAGGAAGCGAGAGGCTGATTCTTCAAATCAACGCGGGAACTTTTCCTTCAGGGCACGTAGAGATACATTCTCTTCTACTGGCGCTGATTGGCTGAGCCAAATCACGCACAGAGAATGTATGTGAGCCCGCGGAATGTAGGTCACTACAAGCTTCTGGCCAGCGAGAAAATCGGTCGACACAGGTGAGAATATGAGTGTAGTTGTGAGAAGGAGGCAAAGGTCCAACGATGTCTATGTGCACATGTTGGAACCGTGCATCAGGTGTTGCGAAAGAACCGATCGGGGCTTTGAGGTGCCGGTGAATTTTCGCCTTCTGGCACGCGATACAGTTCCTAGCCCATTCGCGGGTGTCTTTGTTGATTTCCGGAGTTGCAGCAGTTCCTCGTCATTCTGTTGATCCGCTGCAATCTTCTGGAGGTCGATAGTGGCAGTGGTGTGGATTGCGTTAAGCTCCATGCGCGATAGGGCATCAGCTGCTGAGTTGGTGGCACCCTTAATGTACCGAATATCAGTAGTGTACTGAGAAATGAAGTCCAGATGTCGGACCTCCCTGGGTGAGTGTCGGTCAGGCTTGGCGTTGAACGCGTACACTAGTAGTTTGTGGTCGGTGTATGGAGAACACACGACCTTCTAGCATGTGTCGAAAATGCTTGACAGCAAGGTATGCTGCCAATAATTCACGACTGAATGTGCTGTACTTAGTTTCGGCGGGTTTTAATCGCTTAGAGAAAAAAGATACAGGTCGCCAAATATCGCCAGAGAGTTGTTGAAGCACACCTCCAACTCCGAAATCGGATGCATCAGTCAATAAACACATCGGGGCGTCAGGTTTGGGGTAACTCAGCATTGTAGCCTCGGACAACCTTTTCTTCAGCTCAGCGAAAGCGGTACATTCTTTTTCGTTGAGATTGATGTTTGCGTTTTTGGTTGTACGCTGCTGCAGCAAATCTGTGAGTGGTTGGGCTGTCTCTGCACAGTGGGGTATAAATCTTCTCTAGAAGTTAACCAGGCCAAGAAATTCTCGCAGTTTGCTGAGAGATGTAGGTTGTGGAAAGTCAATGATGTGTAGCAAGAGATGCCTCCCTTGTTGTGACGATCACACCACCAATGATGCCGAGATCCAGCATGTGCTGAAATTCTTGTTTGACGGACTTCAGCCGGTCTGGTGGTAGCCTTCTAGGTCGTGCAGCGAGAGGTGGGCCGTGTGTCTTTGTGGTGTGTGACGTCATGTTTTACAGGTTACAGGGCAAGTGTTAAATAGTGGTCGAGCTACGTCTGGGTATTTGTTGATGATGTGGTTGTGCCGGGTTGTTGTTGTCGATCGTGAAATGACTGGACTGACTGTGGCTGTCCTAGCGGCTATGCCACGCACAGCGAGACCAGTGGAGTTGTCAACGAGTCGTTTGTTTTTCAGGTCCACTAGCAGCGAGAAGTGCTGAAGAAAGTCAACTCCTAAAATAGGGGTCGGCAGCTTAGCCACAACGAATACCCACTGGAAAGTGCGGCGTAGTCCCAAATTTAGTGTCAGGGACTGTTCTCCGTAGGTCGGAATATGTGAGTGATTCACCGCCTGGAGCCAGGCTGGTGTCTCTCTCTTTTTTCCAGGAACGCAGGAAACGGGGATGATGCTGACTTCAGCACCGGTGTCGACCAGGAAACGCGTGCCTGTGACGCGATCCTGAATGAAAAATAGGCGACTTTGGTTATGAGGGCCAGAAACGTCCGTCGCATTCAGTTTCTGGCTGTGTCGTTTCCCTGATTCAACAAATGAACAAGGATGATTGCATTTTGCGCTCGTCTCCCGAATTTTTGGTGGTACCAACACATTTCTGGTGAATCCCGAGATGCGCTCGGACTTCTTGAGCGACCACCAAATCGGCGAGTTTGATTGTCGGACCGACGCGTGGCAGCGTTGCCCAGTGACAAGGCCTGAACTTGTTGAGCCAAGGCCTGTATCTGTGTTGCTTGCTGTGCCAGTAACTGGTGTAGATCGGGCATCTCTGTGGCACTGGAGGGCTGAAGGAAAGGATTGGTGGGAGGCACGGCTGGCGTCACATTCGCTAAAGTTGAGTGCGGATGTGGTACCGCCATGATCTTATCTGCCAGCTCGGCGAGTTCTTCTATGGTGGTGGACTCCCTGGTGGATGCTAGTACAACTTGTGTGGCAGAAGGCAAACGCTGGAGGAAGAGTTGCTTGAAAATTTCATCCGGGAGTTTATGTTCTCCCAGGAGCTGCGTCGGCTTTTTATCTCCTAATTCCTCTGATATGAGGAGCTGGTGCAAGCGCTTCTGCTGCGACTCCGACGTCCGCTTAATGTTGTTTTATATGTGCTATACGACACAGAGCCGGGTGGTGCTAAAATGAGGTCTCGAATCTCATTCATAATCTCCGGAGACATCGAACCGATAACATGTGTGAGACGGGATGCCTCGCTAACGATCCTGTTCGATGTGCGCGAACCAGTGTTGGATCGTGCACCCAGAATGGTGGAATTCTTAATGTAAATGCCGCCCGGACTGCCATTTCTGCCGTAGATGAATCGTCGTGTGCTAGAGACATCATTTGTAGTAGATGATCAGAAGGTTGCGTGTTCGTATCACGTCGGGGTCACCAGTTGTAACGGAATATTTGTGTGGTTGTAACTGTTGGTATGGTGGTTTCGATGTAAAGAAAAATACCAGGATTGTGTTGTTACAATGTTTATTTTATTATAACAATATTCAATTTGAATATTGAATGATAAAATCAATAACACGAAATATTCGTAAAATTATTTGGTGGCTCTTCGAGCCACGTAAATACAAATATCTCAGAATAAGATTATAATATAATTTGTACTGCATCCGAAAGATACAACGTGAATAAACAGAAATGGTGCGTGTGAAGATGCAAACAGTGTGAACTTACTATGAATGCGTGTGTGTATCAGTATATTTAATTATTTGTATTGCAGGAGTCAGCGATCAGCCCGGCAGGTGAGAATAAGTGAGAGACTGGTATTTCGTGACGAGAGCTTGTAAATGCCACTTGTCTTGTCTGTATATCACTTCTTTTCTGTCGGGGCGTAAACAACCCCTGTATTTATAAGGGTTGAAGTTAGAAGGATAGATATATCCTCTGAACTTCGGTTAGAGTCTCTCAACTGATTAGTTTGCCAAACGTAAACAAGTCAGAAAGATGGATATATCCTCTGACCTATTTTCTATCAGGCGTAAACATCTCTGACCTGTGTTTAGCCTCTCCCAAGGGGTTAGTCTCTTGAGCGTAAACAACTTACCACGGTTTGTCCCAGAGGCGGGAAAGCTCAGATTCAGTTTCGAATCTTCGCCGCCGTTATACATATAGATATCCATAAAACAACTCTTGGACCCGCTGGAAGATGTGAGAAATTAGGAATAAGAGGGATCTGGAATATCTATGAACAAACAAAACAGCTTCGTTAGTCTGACATGAGACGGAGAAATGACTTTCTGAGAAAATTATTCCACCCGGGACCACAAAAACACACCATAAAGCTAAGATACATGTTATTTAAGACCCTAGACAAATACCACCACATGAAAACAAGGGTAAAGATAAATTACACCAACTAACATTTGTATTGAAGAAGTTTGTAGTATCTGGGGCTGACAACGAACTTCTATCGTTGTTAGGGGCTGGTTTTACTAAAATATTACACAATGGCTTTCGGGGGAGTCGGGCTCCCATTTGTAAAGTTAGTTGTAATGTCTACATTTTTATTAGTTACATATTAAATAACCTTACAAATGGGAGTGAAAATATAAACACATGATGTATATAAATAAATTTACAGTAGAATAACATAACAAATATGTTTTAAATATATACATAAATAACATTACAAATGCTTAGATAACATTATAAATTGCTCGCGATTCTGTCAGAAGGATATATTAATTTAATGTTGTAATATTAAAGAAAATATAAAGGTAGGGGGTGAACAACGGAACCAACACCAGAGCAAAAAATAGCAGCCAGGAGTACTGAGCAACCTCTCTAATGAGTTTTGAGGCAAGCCAGCACACTGGCAATATTGCCTCGGGTGGCGGCCAGTCTGAGGTGCTGGAACAACCAAGCGCAATCGCCATATTCACCAGTTACCTCTATTCGGGGAGCCGCCAGTGAAGAGAGGAAACTCGCAGTCAGCGGCCCGACTCCCCCAAACATCTCGAAAGCTACAAAACTGGAATAAAATGTTAATATAACACAATACTAATAAATGTACGTATTACAGTACCTTAGTTTCATTGTTACCTGCAGCAATGTCGTCAATGTTTTGGCTTGCATTAAAAATATTTAGAAGGGAACCCTAATATTTTCTGTAGCAATGTGTAATTGGGTGTGTGTCTTGTCACGTTGGGAATTTTTACCTTCCCTTATTTCTCTAATTAATTCCCCTCTCTCTCTCTCTCTCTCTCTCTCTATATATATATATATATATATATATATATATATATATATATATATATCTTCATTAGTAATTAATATTAGTTAGATAACAGACATTGTTAATGTGGTTAGAAAAAGCTATCTCACTTACCCCTTTTCACAGGCGCCGCTAAATTCCACTGCAGGTACTCCTCTTCCACGTGCGTCCGACTGCTTAACACCGGGAGCTGCCCAAAACGCGTCCTCACCATATGCTGGTCACCACTAGAGAGAGACCCTCTCCTGGCCCTTCCGGTCAAAGACCCCTTCCGGTCGAGCACTCAAAAACCCCTTCCGGTCGAGCACTCCCCCCGCCCCCGACCACTGCACGCCACACCATACCCACACGCCCCCCTGATCTCAAGGATCAATTTCCCCCTCGTCCCTCTGCATATGAAAGTCTGCCGTCCAGGTCGGTGGTCTACGACTTCGTAGTATTGGGGCAGGGCTCTGAGTTTCCACCTCATCTTGGGTTTCCTCTTCCTCGGAGTCCGTCGATACAGGACATGACGTGGTACCCCGTCCACGGACACATTGTTCTTTGAATTTACGGCCGTCACCGTTCCCCTTCCCCATTGAGATGTGCACCGTGCATCTGGGGGCTTAACCCAGACTTCTTCGCCCACCTGCACGAATGCACTCTCTCTCCCCACTGGCCGTTGTGGTGGCGTGCACGGGTGCCGCCACTCGTATTTGAATACTGCTCTGTGTGGCACCGATTCCTCGACCTGTCCAACCCGAGGGGACATATTGTACCAGAACACTGCCTCCATTGGTGAGATATGGCCCCGCTCCGCCATTGCCTTGATCGTCCGGTGGTGTCGCTCCACGATTCCATTCCCGCTCGGCCTGTGCGCCGCTCTGAAGAAACGGTCCACCTTCCATCCATCGAGCATCCCCCTCAGTGCCTCCGAGCGGAACGCTGCGCTGTTGTCCATCAGCAGTTCATCCACAGGGCCCCGCTCCAAGAACACCTCTCTCAACGTCCGCACGATTTCCTCGGCTGTTCCAGTCTTCATCTCCCTCCATATCGCCATTCGACCCGGTCCACGGTCGACCATCGAGAGGTACGTTCCCTGCCGGTAGTGCGTCACATCCACCGCTAATCGCTTCCAGTCGCGATCCACCGGGAGGCTTCCCGTTTCGTGTACACCCGGGGCGGGATCAATGGACTGACATAGGACGCAGCCTCTAACCACCCCCCGAAAACTGTGTCTGCTAACGTCCGAGTCGATTCTCCTGGCTAGGAACAGGCTCCTATCCACCCCTTCAGGTCTAACTCGGTCAGCCGACACACGGCAGCTATCTCATCCTCTACCTCCTCCGGCGCTTCCATCCAGGCTTTCTTCACTCTAGTTAAGATGTCCGCCCTATTTTTCTCTGAAGGCACGAACACTACGCTCAGCTTCAGGTCGAACTCGGTGGCCAGCTCTCCTAACGTTCCCAGGCGGCGCTTTATCAGCATCTCCGCCGCGCCTCTCGTTCGCACTCTCTTCTCACTGGTGAGCACTGATCTTACCCATCCGAGTACGGTAGCCGAGTCGGTGCGTATCTCGATGGTGCGCAGCCCCCACCGCAGGGCGAGGTTCACCCCTCTCAACACCGCGTCCAGCTCGGCCACATTGATGTGGCTGCAGTCGTCCTTCTTTCTAAGCCAGGCTGCATCCTCGACCTCAACACCTCCTATCTCCCACGTGACACCCAGCGCTATGCTGCTGGCATCGCACCATACGGTCCCGCTCCGTGATTTGGGAACGTACCAGCGTCCCCGCACTGGGTCGTCGGCCTTCACCCTCCCCACGATCTCCTGCATCATGGCCACCGTTCTCTCTCCCACTCTGTCACTCCAAGTCACCCCTCCCGCTCGTCTCTTGACATAGCTGCATGCCGTCCGGAGCCACCCAGCGATCGGGTAGTGACCCACCAGCTTTCCACACACCGAGAAAAGCTCCCGCCTATTCATACTTGGGCCCAGTTCCGGAACTTCGTTTCCCCTCTGGAACACCAAAACGCCCGTCTTATCTCGCCGTAGCCTAAGTCCCAGCGCGGCTCCTCCCTCCAATGCTTCTGATGGCTTCGCAGTCAGTCCATACCTCCGCAAATGGCTCGTGACCTCCGCCGTCGACACCACCGACTCGTCCACTAGGATGTCGTCAATATAGGAGTTAGTAGCCCTCTTTATCTTGTCGGCCCTCCCCAGAGTGGTCTTGAGGACCGCCGCCATGATCTTCGGTGCGGAGCTCAGCCCGAAACCGAGCCTGGTCAGGCAATATGTCCGCCCCTTATACCTGACCAGCTGATACCGCCAGAGCTTCTCAGCTATATGCAACTGCAAGTAAGCCGACTTTAGATCCACGATCGCTGAACCCCCCGTCATGCGTCTCCACTCACGCAGGGTTTCCCCACAGACATCCGTGACCTCGCCACCCGTGTGGCATGACACGTGCTCGTTCAGCTCTCGATAGTCCAGCACCGGCCTCACCTTGCTCTTCGTGGGTTGCACCACCGCCATCAACGGCAATACTCCGCACTTCACCTCCTCCTTCCAGGGCAGCAGTATGCCCTCTTCGATCCATCTCTCTACTTCTCGCTCGAACTCGCTCCTAGCGTTTCCCTTCAATGTGTGTTGATAGCAGCCCACTTTGGTCTTCAGTGTTGGTGGTTCTCCCTTCCAGTATCACTCAACAACCCATCGCTGCCCATCAAACACAGCCTTGAAGTCCTTGTCCTGTACAGTGTAAGCGGGGTATTGCCCCTCGTGGGCCTTCTGGTTCTCATGACGTGCACTCACAGCGCATACTGATGCAGCGGCGCCAAACGACACACCGACATTGTTCACCATGATGACCCCTAGACGGCCAATCGCGTCCATGCCCATAACCACGCCGATCCCATCCACCACACTGTCTACCACGATGGCGGAAAGCCTTATCGTCCTTCCCCGTACCGCTATTTCCATCTCGCTGCGACCTTGGCATTCAATTTTCCTGCCGTCGACTGCCCTTACGCTGCTCCTCCCTCCCCACCTCTGCGGTCACCAGTGTCGTCGTACAGCCCGTATCCACGAGGGCTCGCTGTGGCTTCCCCCTCACGAAGACTTCCACCACCGGCAGCGCCGCTACTCGTAAGGGGCAACTACCGGCGCAGTAGTTCCCCTTGGACCGTTTCCCTGGTCGCAGTTAGTAGCGATGTGGCCTGGTCGCTTGCACCGGTAGCAAATTATATCCGGCTTCGACTCTCTACAGTCTCTAGCCATATGCGGGCCATGACACCTAAAACAGCGGCCCTTAAATTCTCGCGAACGGCCGCGTGCCGAGGTTGCCTCCCTTTGACCATTTCGCTGCCAGGTGTCCTGAGCCTCCGTAGTCGCTATCGCCGCGACACTCTTTTTGGCATCTTCCGCTATGATCCGGGCTTGTTCCACCAGTGAACGCATTTCCATCTCCTTGTACCCCGGGACTTGCTGCAGTTTCACCGCTATGTCGTCCGGAAATCCATTGATGAACGCCAACCGCACCGTGCGTTCGCATTCCGCCTGGTAACCAGCCAACATAGCCAACCGCCTTATTTCCGCTGCGAAAATGTCGACGCGCTCACCATTCCACCTGATTCTCGCCAGCTTAGCAAAAGCCGCCAACGGTCCCTCGGCGAATGCATCCATCAGACGCCTCTCAATCTTCTGCACATCTCTTTGGCTGTGTTCGTCCAACTCAAGGAAGAGTACCAGCGCGTCACCCTCGAGGTACAATGCAATGAGTCCGGCCACGTCTTCTATCTTCTGCAAGCCCGCGACCAGCCGAACCTTCCGCAGCCAAGCGACAACATCACCTTCCCCGGTGAATGGCCTGATAGCTTCGTTCATCCGTAGTCTTGTCGCCATCTTCTGATTTGTTTTGCGGCAAGTGTTTTCTTTTCTTTTTTTTTCTTTTTTTTTTTTCAGTCGCCGAAATAGCTTGTGGTTAGAAAAAGCTATCTCACTTACCCCTTTTCACAGGCGCCGCTAACTTCCACTGCAGGTACTCCTCTTCCACGTGCGTCCGACTGCTTAACACCGGGAGCTGCCCAAAACGCGTCCTCACCGTATGCTGGTCACCACTAGAGAGAGACCCTCTCCTGGCCCTTCCAGTCGAGCATCCTTCCGGTCAAAGACCCCTTCCGGTCGAGCACTCAAATACCCCTTCCGGTTGAGCACCCCCCCCCCCCCCCCCCCCGGCCACCGCACGCCACACCATACCCACAGTTAATATAGAAAATAAGGTTTTATGTTACATCAAACTCAAATTTCCCAGTCTTCTTCACAACATGTGCTACCTTGCAAAGTTAACCACACATTCTCAGTCACGTTTTCGTATTTTCGCGGTGAAAATTTTTAATTAGTTTAATTAATATGGAATAAAGTTTATTAAACAAATTTCTATTTAATTACTTAATAAAATTAAGTAACGAAATTGAAGAAGCAGCCAATCCTAGACAATGGTGGCCATAACTGGATCCCGAAACAAAAATGTTGCACATACATTATAAGTGTATGAAATTTAAAATATACTATGTATATATAGAAGAGATATTTAATTTGTTGGAAATCCAGGGATAACTTGAACCGTTTAGGTATATTATCCTTGGTTATGTTAAATATTTATAAAACATTTTGTATTTTATCTGATGATAGCGTACCAAAATTTTTGGTACCCTTGAAATATATATAATAGAATAAATATGGTTTTATAAATATAGTTTCCATTTATTTAATATCATTGACTATATATATATATATATATATATATATATATATATATATATATATATATATATATTTATTTAGGTTTCTTGGTTCACCACTGGATAGAACTGGTCATTCCGTATGGTCAACCTTGATGTAATATTAGAGAGAGCACTCGACGTAATGCAACTCACCCGTCTTCGTTTGTGTTGTTGTTGTTGCGAGTACGGAGTTAATTATTATAAAATAACAGGAGGCTGGACTGGTGTCTCTGCTTTCAGCTCCACGGATCTTGTCTATTATATTCCTTTGTTGAATTTCGAATACCTGATGATGTCACCGGATTCATACTGAACCCGGTCATTGAAATGTTCATAGTATAATAAACCTTTTAAGGAATTACACCAGTCCATATATATATATACATACTCTATATATATACACATACTATATATATATATATATATATAGTATGTATATATATAGAGTATGTATATATATAGAGTATATATATATATATAGAGTATATATATATATATAGAGTATATATATATAGAGAGTATATATATATATATTTAGTATGTATATATAGAGAGTATATATATATATATATTTAGTATGTATATATAGAGAGTATATATATATAGTATATATATATATATATATATATAGTATGTATGTATATAGAGTATGTATATATATATATAGAGAGAGAGTATGTATATATAAATATATATATATAGTATGTATATAAACACATGCTAGCGTGGAAGATAGACGTTAAACAATGATGATGATAGTATGTATATATATCAGTGGCGAAGGGTAGCCTGGAAAGCAGGGCATGCAGTCCAATCGCCATGGCGGAAAGTGGGGCTGTGCAGCCCCCCCCCCCCCCAATTCCCTCTAAATGACCCTCCCGGTCAAAGCCGCATGTAGTGTTATCTTTTTATGTGTCTACGATTTAGTAAGCAGCCAAAACTCTGCTTGCTTCAACCGATGCAATTGATCAACTCAAGATTCTATAATGCATGCACGGACCCTTCGCCCCTGAGTGATGGGATGGGGGCACAGGGAGGGGTGTGGGAGACAGAATTATGTCTGATATAAAGAGGAGCTGGCCCTGAAACGGGAGGTGAATTTATGTTTGTTGTTGTCATGTTTCCCAACTCCGTAATCCATTTATCATAGCGAACAACACCTAGATCTAAGCTTAAGAAGTATTGGCCTTGTGACAGAGATTACTATTAGAAACCTTACTATAAAACTGGTGATTTTGATTGGCCCAAATAACTATGGTGGTGAGGGTGGGGGTTAAAGGTGACTTCTGGAAGATGGACGTGTATAGCCAACCAAAAGTCAAACATAACTGATTTTCTAACATGAGTACTTAGTTCTAAATGGGTGGAGAGATAGGAAGAATGCTGAAAGTTCTACATTACGGAATCAGCCACCAGCTAGGATCCATTTCGATTATACGACTGAAGTGTATATAAATATATAACTGATTTTATGACAGAGTTAGAGAAGCAATTTCAGACATTGGAAACTAAAGGCCTCAAAGTCAACCTGTCCCAGACCAAAATCCTTGTCAGGAAACAGAGGAAAAAGAGCACTGATATCCTCCAG
Source organism: Eledone cirrhosa (assembly GCA_964016885.1). NCBI lineage: Eukaryota > Metazoa > Mollusca > Cephalopoda > Octopoda > Eledonidae > Eledone > Eledone cirrhosa. Next base: position 11,203,908 of record OZ024749.1, on the reverse strand, counting down.
GAAATGGCCCTGCTTGGTATACAGGAAAGGGGTAGGTAGAAACTCCATCCAGTGCACCAAATGCAGACAATGGGTACACAAGAGATGTAGTGGGAAAACAAGGCTGGCTGGCAAAAGACACGGACTTCATATGTGAACCCTGCACAGGGGTCACAGGCAAAGACCTTCAGATAGCATGCCCCTTCAAATACACAGATGACCCCATAGAAATAGTTGATAGCTTCTGCTATCTGAGGGACCAAATCAACTGTGGAGGTGGCTGTGCAGGAAGCACAGTTGCGAGTGTAAGAACAGGGTGCTGCTAACCACAAAAGGTCTCTCACTTAAGATAAAAGGTCAGCTGTGTGATGTCTGCGCTCAGTAATGCTACAGTGTAGTGAAAGGTGGGCTCTGCTAGCCAAGGACTTACAGAGGCTGGAAAGAAATGAAGCATATATGGTGAGATGGATGTGTAACAGAAATGTACGTGAATGGCAAAGTGTTAATGTATTAAGAGAGATCAAATGCTGTGTGCAACAGAGATGACTGCAGTGGTATGGTCATGTGATGTGCATGAAGGATGAGTGCTACTTAAAGAGCTGTAGGGCTTTAAAGTTGCAGGAGGCACGAAGAGAGAAAAACCCAGGAAGAAGTGCAATGAAACGATTAAGGTGGACCTGATTCAACTAAATGTCCCAATGGCACTACAATGTTCAACAAAAGACCTCTTCCGACAACTCAACATCAGACTCAGATCAAAATGTCACCGCCCAGCCCCACACTGCAAACAAGGTCGATGGCAGGCCCACGAGAGTTTCGTCGCGATCATCCAATGTGGGGCTCAAGAAGTAAAATGTGATCTTGTGTGAAGGGTTTGTCATGTGGAGAGTGTCCAGCTCCGAATCGGGTGCCGCTGTGGAAAGGGTTCGGGGAAGCCAAATCAGCCTGTCTCTCCTCATAGTGGTGTCACCCAGTGCTGGGCTCCGAACCTGAACTGAGGATCTGCTGTGTGAAGGATCTGGTGTGACCAACTGGCCTGTCCCTCCTCATAGAGACATCCAGTACCAGGCTCCTAAAATGTGGTTTTATATTGAGAAGGGTTCATCACATTGAGAGTGCCTGGCTCCAAAACTAAGGTGTCATTGTAAGAAGGGTCCAATGCAGTCAACTGGCTTGTCCCTCTTCATAATGCTGGGCCCGAAACCATCTCTGATGTGAGATGGATTTGGCACAAGCCCTAGGCTCCAAAATGTGTTTCGTACAGAGAAGGGTTCACCGCGTGGAGAGTACCTGGCTCCAAAAATGGGGTGAGGTTGTGAGAGGGGTTCAGCGTGGCCAAATTGTCCTGTCCTTTCTCATAGTGGTGTCATCCAGTACCAGACTCCAAAACCTGTGTTCCTGCTCTGAGTCAGGCTCCCATACTGTGGCTCTGTACCTATTCTTCCTCATAGCGGTGTCATCCAGTATCAGGACCCTAAACTATGGCTATGCTGTGAGATGGGTTTGGCTCCTCATATCAGTGCCATCCAGTACTGGGCTCCAGCTGGCCTCTTTGCAGATTGGTGCCAAACTCCCTAACTGTGGCCCCCGCACCCCCTGCCCCACTTCATCCAGTACCTGGCACCAAAAATGGTGGCTATGCTGTGAGATGGTCAGGTTCCTCATATCGGTGCCTTCCAGTACCGGGCTCTAAACTATAGCTCCTTTGTGAGTTGGGTTTGGCATGCTAAACTGCAAATGTGGTCAGTGTTAGGAAGGGCATCCAGCTGTAAAATACTCAGCCAAATTTATAGTCCTCGCCTGAGGAAGGTGCGACATGGCCATACTTACCTCCCGGCATGGACGATCCGTCTAACCCATGCTAAAGGGAAATAATGATGAATGGTGATATATATATATATAACATGAAGTATAAGTCAACAGGTTAAAATTAACTGTGTTTATTCATAGTCGCTGTTATATATATTTCAGTAATAACCGTTGTGCTATGATCTCATTAGACAGCTAGAAGTTGAACAGAAAAACAGAAAAACAGAAAGCTTACTTCTGATATGCTCCGGACTGAAATTTGGCGTTGCTTTCTCAAGGCTCCAGCTGTTTCAGTAGCTAGATACGAAGCTCAGCCATCAGTGTCCCCATTTTTTCATATATATATATATATATATATATATATATATATATATATATATATATATATATATATATATATATTACAGTAGGAGAAAATACAACTAAATTCTTTAAAAAATATTTGTTTACAATTGTTCAGAGGACAAAATTAATGTAAACATAAGATTGAGACCTATCAATATATGAATCAATAGGTCCAGGTGTTATTAAGATCGAATTATGGTTTGACTTTATCTTCAGAATGTATAAAACAAATTTTTATATTTACACTCTGCCTGACTTATATTTCTCTATCTTGCTTTCACTACATGCTTGTACAAACTAATCCCTAATCTCTCCTTCATTGGATTGTACACTTACATTTGATATATATATATATATAAATGTTAATTTTAGGTTTAATCAATACATATAAAATATTTATATACTATAGAAACAGTAGACAGCTTTTGCTACCTAGGTGACCGAATTAACAGCGGAGGTGGGTGATTGGAAAGTACAGTAGCCAGGGTAAGAATGGGATGGAAGAAGTACAGGGAGTTACTGCCACTGCTAGCTGCAAAAGGCTTTTTCCTCAAAATGAAAGGCAGACTGTATGATGCATGCATACGAACAGCAATGTTACAAAGTAGTGAGACCTGGGCACTGAATGTGGAAGACTTGCGTAGATTAGAAAGAAACAAAGCTTGCATGCTCCAATGGATGTGTAACAGTAACATACATGAACGGCAAAGCATAAACGAATTGAGAAAGGGACTGAGCATAAGAGGAATCAAATGTTGTGTGCAGGAGAGGAAGTTGCATTGGTATGGACATGTGATGCGTATGAAGGATGACAGCTGCATAAAAAGGTGCAGAGCACTAAAAGTCGATGGAAGCCTTGGAGTGGGGAGACCCAAGAAAACCTGGGATGAGGTGATAAAAGCTGACCTTGCCCAATTGCACCTCTCAAAAGTAATGACATAGGACCAAGACCTCTGGCATTACGCAATAATACAGAAGACCTGACTTCCTACGGGTACAAGCCGAAGCTGAAGCATATAGACAATATGCCCCCACCCCCTCCTACTGTAAAACAGTCGTGTAGGCGCCACGGCAAAAAAGCACCCAGCACTCACTGTAAATGAGGTTTGTTTTAGGAAGGGCATCCAGCTGTAGAAATCAAGCCAAAATCAGTTACCATATGAGCAAGACATGGTCAGACGACTGGACATGGCCCACAACAGGACAACCTGTCTAACCCATGCTAGTGTGGAAGAATGGATGTAAAACGATGATGATGATGATGAATGTTTCTCAATAAAAAGCTCAATATACTTCTATTCAGAGCATCTATAATATATTTGTAAACAATATATGATGATAAATCAATTGAGAAACAAACTAGTATTTTGTACACATATCTAGAGCAAATGATATGTAGATTTAAATACAAATTTAAAACCATACTCTTGAATGTTAGAATATTGTTGTACTCACATTTTAACTGTATTTCCATAGACAGATCTGTATCTGAGAATGGAGCACATATAATGTTTACCATGTTTCTCAATTGATTTATCCTCATTCTCAGAAAGAAATCTGTCTATAGAAGATCAGTTACAATGTATATATATATCGATTCCGTAATGGAAGGAACTGCATAATGCAGCTCCTGAATCACTTTGATGATATTTTAAGAGCTTTGAGAGAGGGCTCCAGCACTGATGTCATCTGCCTTGATTTCAGCAAGGCCTTTGACAGGGTTGATCACGACATTCTACTGAAAAAACTATCCAACATTGGTGTCTCTGAAAAGTTTCTGCAATGGTTCATGTGTTTCCTGAAAGACAAAGCCAACATGTAGTTGAAACACATTAAAACAGAAAAAGACCCCATAAAATTCAAAAAGTCTTTGGACAAATTCCTTCAAGAAATCCTGGATAAACCTCCTACACCCAGATATGCCTCCGTAAACAATAACTTTCTATTTGAGTGGGCCATGGTGTACAAATCCTAATTTGAAAGACTTCGCCAGGTGGTGCTATTAAGTTATATATATCATCATCATCATCATCATCACATTGATGACATTTTAAGAGCTTTGGGCGAGGGCTCCAACACTGATGTCATCTACCTTGATTTTAGCAAGGCCTTTGACAACATTCTACTGAAAAAACTATCCAACATTGGTGCCTCTGGAAAGTTACTGCAATGGATCAAGCCTAGCCAAAGTCAGTAGTGGCATTCCACAAGGCACTGGGTTGGGCCCACTTCCTTTCCTTATTTATGTAAATGACATTAGTGATGTCATCAAGCACAGCAACATAAGAATCTTTGCAGATGATTCCAATTTCCAGAAGGTCATCAATGGAGTGGGTGACCGGACATGTCTTCAATCAGATCTACTGGCTGTTATCCAATGGGTGGAAAATAACAATATGATGCTGAATGAGGATAAATTCGAGTTAATCCACTTTGGAAAAGAGAATGCCCTGAAACTCCCATATTACCTTCCTTCAGGTGAAACCCTTGTGGCATCCAATAACATCAGAGACTTGGGCGTAATTGTTGATAATAATATAAGCTGGGCCAGTCATATAAACAGCAAAGTTGACATGGCCTGCAGAATGTGTTCCTGGATTCTCAGAACCTTCCAGTCGAGAGATATCCACACTGTTATCCTTCTCTTCTCCACTTTTGCTCAACCCCACCTTGAATACTGTGGTCTCCCCACATGAAACAAAGTATCATGAAAGTTGAAGCACCCCAAAGATCAATTACAAAAAAGAATGGCATGACAGGCCTTGACTATTGGAGTCGATTAGAAAAGCTCAACCTTTATTCTCTCCAATGCCACCATGAGTGCTACATTATCTGCATGATGTGGAAAATATTCCATCAGCTTTGCCCAAATGATGTTGGCATCACCTTTAATGTACACCCAAGGCTTGGGCTCTGTGCTATCCGCCCACAACAAAAATCAAATTCACATCTCATAACGACATTACGGCACAACTATTTCACCTCAATTGGCCCTGCTCTCTTTAACATTACACCAAAACACATCAAAACAGAAACAAACCCCATCAAGTTCAAGAAGTCTTTGGACAAATTCCTTCAAGAAATCCTGAATAAACCTCCTACACCCGGATATGCCTCCATAAACAATAACTCTCTACTTGAGTGGGCCATGGTGTCAAAATCCTGATTTGAAAGACTTCGCCAGGTGGTATTATGTTAGACCCGTCCGAGGACAATACTGACAGAAAACTTTCAAAGTATACATACATATATATGAATTAAAAATTAGAAAGAGAAGCCAGGACTATCCATCATCAGTGATCTACTAACAATCATAGGTATTTCTTCGCATTAAAGATCAGATACCTCAGGCTAGCGCGAACAATAACTAAAATAAGTTATTGGGATAAAAAGAATTGGGTGGAGAAAGAGAGACAGATGAACAAACAAGAATGGTGAGGCAGCGTAAAGAGAGGAAAAAATGAGAAAATCAAATCAGTGATTCATTTGAACATAAGAACTTGCGAACATTGACGAGAAGACGTGTATATATATATATGTACACACACACACACATATATATATGTACATATAGATATCTATAATCACATAATATATGTGATTATAATGTCGTACTTCACTATTTTCTTTGATAAGTTGAGATGAGCTCAATACACATAACAATAAGAAGGTGGAGGAGGAGGAGAAGTAAAGTCTATGGAATTCACTCCAATAATTGACACCAAAGGAGGCAAAGTTGGCCTCAGATAGATTTCAAAGGAGAATGTAAAGAGCTAAATGCTACATCTGATGCTCTATTGATTCTGCCAATCCACTGACTACACACATATAATGGTTTGCAATTTAGGTACAAAGCCAGCAATTTAGGGGTAAGTGGGGAAAAGTCTGTTTAAATCGACTCCAGTATTTTACTGGTAC
>OZ024749.1:11110357-11182857 GCA_964016885.1 Eledone cirrhosa | reverse complement strand
ATCATCACCGTTTAACATCCATTTTTCCACGCTTGCATGAGTTTGATGGGTTGACCATACCAGGAGGCAAGTCTGGCCAGAGTTGGCCATGTTGCACCTTGCCCCGGCAAGAACTGTAAATTTGGCCGGGTATTTTACAGCTGGAAGCCCTTCCTAACACCAACCACGTTTACAATGTGGAACTGGATGGCTCTGTTAGGAGGGATAGGCCAGTTGGCTGCAGTGAAACTGTCTTACAACAAAACCATAGTTTTGGGGCCCGGTACTGGATGACACCGCTATGAGGAGGAAGAGGCCAGTTGGCTGCACCAAACCCTTCTCACAGTGGCACCCCAGTTTCGAAGCTGGGCACTCACCACACAACAAACCCTTACATATATACTGGCCTGTGAAAAGCTCATAATAGGGTCAGGCCTGTATATATATGTACATATATAAATACAACCAGAACAAATCATAGCTATGCACGAACTCCAGCAAACATAATCAATAAATCTATATTTGACTACACTCACCCAAACAGTACAAGGAAAACTAAAAATACTTCTAAACTCTATTGCAACCATGCACCAATTACTGATATAGTGGTGAAGTACATCATCAGGCTACAGCTGTCAAATTACATAGTGGTGAAGGACATCATCAGGCTACAGCTGTCAAATTACATAGTGGTGAAGTACATCATCAGGCTACAGCTGTCAAATTACATAGTGGTGAAGGACATCATCAGGCTACAGCTGTCAAATTACATAGTGGTGAAGTACATCATCAGGCTACAGCTGTCAAATTACATAGTGGTGAAGGACATCATCAGGCTACAGCTGTCAAATTACATAGTGGTAAAGTACATCATCAGGCTACAGCTGTCAAATTACATAGTGGTGAAGTACATCATCAGGCTTAAGCTGTCAAATTACATAGTGGTGAAGGATATCATCAGGCTACAGCTGTCAAATTACATAGTGGTGAAGGACATCATCAGGCTACAGCTGTCAAATTACATAGTGGTGAAGTACATCATCAGGCTTAAGCTGTCAAATTACATAGTGGTGAAGTACATCATCAGGCTTAAGCTGTCAAATTACATAGTGGTGAAGGACATCATCAGGCTACAGCTGTCAAATTACAGTGTTTTACCTGTAACTTATCAGGCTACAGCTGTCAAATTACAGTGTTTTATCTGTAACTTACCTGTAACTTATTCATGGAGATGGATATGTGATGTGCATGGATAATGATTACTGGGTGAAGAAGTGCCAAGAAATCCCAGTGGAAGGAAGCTGCAGTAGAGGAAGGTCAAGGAAGACCTGGGCGCAGGTGGTGAGAGCTGATATCAAATCGCTGAAACTCACAGGACATGATGAAGGATTATGATGAGTGGAGAGATGTTGTTCTGAAAAGGACCCGCCCAACCTATGCAAGCATGGAAAAATGGACATTAAAATGATGATGATGATGATGATGATGATGAATTACTGTGAAATTGAAACAAGAAAACTTACCTTTGTGCAATTCGGCAGTTAAAATTATAAAACAATGTTTCTCTATAATGTTTCCAGTTCTCTATTACCAATAAATAAAGGTTGGTTTTTGGTAATGCTTTGACATAGTAAAAGCCAGACATGCATGGTCCTGATACGTTACCAGTTATCATACCACTGGAACCTGTTGGAGAGAAGATGTGGGGAACATATTAGACGAGTGGCCTCATCAACATCTCAGTTGTAAGATTTTCATATGCTTTGTTAAGATTTTAGATAAAAAGATCCCAGTCAATTTTATCCTTTCTGACAGCCACCTTGTCCTATGATACAAAACTTTGTTTTAAAGTGTTTGTTTAAAATCTTCCATCATATTTTCATGTAAACATCTTTCTTAAATTATGTTTCAAACACCAGATTAATAATGAGGAAGTTAGTTATATTATTAAAGCCTTCGAAATTCTTGAATAGTCTCAAAATTATTTAACACTTATAGGCAGTGTCTTTCATTAGAAATGTGGTAACGAAAGATGACATAGGCAGTGTCTTTCATTAGAAATATGGTAATGAAAGGGTTAATGACATAGGTAGTGTCTTTCATTAGAAATGTGGAAATGAAAGGGTTAATGACATAGGTAGTGTCTTTCATTAGAAATGTGGTAATGAAAGGGTTAATGACATAGGTAGTGTCTTTCATTAGAAATATGGTAATGAAAGGGTTAAAGACATAGACAGTGTCTTTCATTAGAAATGTGGTAATGAAAGGGTTAATGACATAGGTAGTGTCTTTCATTAGAAATATGGTAATGAAATTGGGGCTAATGGTTTCCTTCAAAACCACCAAGAGACAATCACTACACATATTAAGAAAGCAGTATTCTTATACTAACCCACATCAACAAACAACTCTGTATTGACTATTAAGCAAAATAAGGACGGTCCTATTGTTTTTTTTTGACAACATATTTGAAGTTTTTTCATGTACAGTATTTGGAAGTACCATAATGTTATATATATATTGGTGATGTGTCCAAGGTTTTACATCTGTGGATATGTGAAGAACTAGAACCTGTATAAAATCATAGTTATTACTTACCAAGGGCATTGTCGATGGCTTTAAAACCTACAACATCTTGAATACAACCAAATTCACTGTGGAATTGAGGAATTGGCCCTCGAGTTTTGTAGTAATCATCTAATTCTTCGGGCTTTTTGGGGATTCCTTCAAGAGTTACCTAAAGTAAACAAAACAAAAACAAATATAGAAGTTTGTATGTATGTGCATTTGGTTAAAATGATTGACATAGAAAAGCTACCAAAGAAAATGTTGGGAGGACTACTCAGCAGTGTAGTCCTCCCAACATGATAGTCTCTGTAGTGCTGGTACCATGATAAAATGAACCTGGTGCACTTTGTAGAGTCCAGGAACGTATCTAAGTGATGCCAGTAACTCCAATTAAGTAATGACATGACTTGTTATGACTTGTCCAGCCCATGCTAGCAAAAGAAACAGAGACAACATACATACATATATGTAGGCGCATGGCTTAGTGGTTAGAGCATTGGGCTTGCAATCGAAAGGTTGTGAGTTCAATTCTCGGACCGGTTTATGTGTTGTTTCCTTGAGCAAGACACTTTATTTCACATTGCTCCAGTTTACTCAGCTGTAGAAATGAGATGATAGGACTGGGGTCCCTATCATTCCACTGCAAAGTGGTCGTGGAGGTGTCACAGCAAAAAAAGCACCCAGCGCACACTGTAAAGTGGACGTGTAGGCACCACGGAAAAATAGCACCCAGCACTCACTGTAAATGAGGTTGGTGTTAGGAAGGGCATCCAGCTGCAGAAATCAAGCCAGAATCAGTTCCCATATGAGCAAGACAAGGTCAGCCGACCGGACACTGCCCACAACAAGGACAACCCATCTAACCCATGCTAGCGTGGAAGAACAGACGTAAAACGGTGATGATGATGATGATGATACACATATATGTAAACATACACACATATATATATATACGCACACACACACACACATATATACATAATAAGTACAAATAACCAGGATTAAATTGCATTATTTAATAGATTTACGAATGTTTCTCTCAAATACAGAAGGAAGTATCATTTTATTCCTCTGTACTGAATACCTCAGAATCATCAAACAATACAAAAAACATAATAATACACTGAACCATATATATCTAAAACCTCTAGATTTAACCTTAAAGACCATAAAAAAGATTTCACAAATAACCCATTGATTAGATTAATGTGCTCTTCAATTTCAGATATAGGAGAAATTAGCAAGATTGGATAGAATTATACACGGTATATTTATTACTAATAAATTTTAACTTGTGTGTTTAGTCTTAACGTTATCCTGACAATATTGAAAATGTTTACATTTTCGGAATGGGGATGTTCGGACATGTGGTTGGTAAATATTTATTATAATAAGGATTGGCAGTATCAGTAGAGGGTCGGACGCCATGCTTTGTCGCATAGAGTTACGTCCCTTTACGATCTGAGTTCAAATCCCGCCGAGGTTAACTTTGCCTTTCATCCTTACGAGGTCGATAAAATAAAGTACCAGTAATGTACTGAGTAATTGCTGGCCTTGTGCCAAAAGTAGAAACAATTATAATAAATTACTGTATTTTGAGCTGTTTTAACTTCTCCACTTACCTCTTTCTCGTTTTTATAAAAAAAACAATAATTTTTCATATCAGCGCCCTCCCAACACCAGCTTTCCTTTCCCTCTCTCCTACCATCCCATTACCCTACCACTTCAGCGACATATCCTCCGTTCCTTCCGCACCCTCTCTTCTGACTCCGTCACTTCTCACACTTTTCCTAACCCACCCATTACCGCATTTAAGCACGCCCGGAACCTCCACAACCTCCTGGTACGCAGTTCCTTCTCGTCCTCTTCTACGACTCCACCTGGCTCTCATCCTTGTTCTCGTCCCCACTGCAGCACTTGTCTCTTCCTTTCCACCCTCACCACTCTCACAGGCCCTAACGGGATATTCCGTATCCGCCACTCCTTCACCTGCATATCCACCCAGATTGTCTATGCCCCCTGGTGTTCTCTTTGTGGGTCCTTATACATCAGACAAATGGGATGCCGTATGGCGGACCGTTTCGCTGAACATTTGAGGGACATACGACTCGGTTTGGATACTGCTGTCGCCCATCATTGCCGTTCTCCTGGTCACTCTTCCCTACATGTCTCAGTCCTGGGTGTCCTTTTACATCATGGACCACAGACCTCGTGCACCAGGACTGAACAGAGTCTGATTTACCGCCTTGGGTCCTGTTCCCCTCATGGACTCAACTCACCACCCCAATTTCTTTAATACCCCATCCATTATCACACACACGCGTGTACATTCACCCCTAGATTCCTATAGCTCTCTCATGATCATAAACATATTCTCTTACCACTAATACAGACCGACAAAATATGCACACTCCACTTTTCCCTTCACAGGTCTGTATACTCACATACACACCCTTATATTAACATATCTTCACTCATAGCTTCGTACTTACAAGCACACACACACATTTCTTCTTAGTTTCGTATGGATGTTTAATAACACACACACACACGTGCACAAATATAGTTCTTTATGCAAAACATTTTTTTTTCCATTTCAAATAGACACACTCCATTATCCACATTTCTAAAAAATAAATCATCCACAAAACACCAGCATCAACAGTTTTGCAAGAGATGTCAACATGAATGGACCTGTTATTTTTATCTAAAGACATTTTTTCCAATTCCACCCTGCCCGTCCCCTCAATCTATCTTATTTCTCATTCTTTCTTCTGATGAAGGACGAGCGTCCAAAACGTTAAGACCCTTCTTCCTGCTATATCAAGCGTTAACCTAATATATTCCTTCCATATACTGTACCGATTGTGTTGTTATTTCTGTTTACCTTTTACATATATATATATATATATATATATACATACATATATACACACACGTCTACATCTGACACAGAAAGGATGGGTATTTAACCAAAATGACCACAGGTTGCAACAAATAAACCATAAACCACAACAATGAAGTAAATTTGGGGAGGGGGGTGAGTAAAAAGAAAGAAAAGGAGAGAAAAAGAGAACAAGAGAAAAGAAAAGAGAGAAAATCATAAAGACAAAATTTACCTTTGGTGCTTCTGGTGAAATTCGACATGATCCTTGGAAATCAATGTATTCTTTCCTTTTAAAGAAACTATGTTTATAAATTAGATCTTTCATTACCTCCCCTTCTTTCTTTCCTAGAGTGACGCGCTCATATTCACTTTCATCTAGGTTACTGGCCAGAATGAAGTCGGGGTCCATTACCAAATATGCATTGGAATCAAAGAGGTAACATCTGCAAATTAATACAGTCAATATGTACAGTTTAGTTTGAATTTAGAATATCTGAAGGCTTCTAGCTAGTTGTAGTAAGGGAAAACACATGTTAAATGATCATGATGATATATATATATGTGTGTATGTATATATATATATATATATTAATAAAAGGAATTCCAACTTTGTCTGATTTACTCGTTTTATTTACAATCCTTTAAAATTATAATGGTATTAGAATGAAATAGTATGGTAGAATATTAAATGTTAAGTGTTAATTGAACAAGTGCTTTCATGCTTTCGCAATCTTCAGGTTCATATTCTGTGGTGACAGTCAAGTTTGCAATATATAGAACTTCAACAGGACTAGAACTGTTTCATTCATATAAAATCAACATAACTCAAGAAAGCGTTTAAATATAAGCTGGAAAGCAGAAGCAACAAAAAGAAGTTCCATATATCTGAGTGGTTAAAGTTGTCAGCAGAACCCAGGAGTCATGACCTGCATGTGGTCCAGCTTTCTTAGACAGTAAGTTAAGGGCTGAAACATTTGCATAATGGGGTTCCTTCTCTGAAGACACTTCTGCTGTCCACCTCTCCTGAGAGTTTCTTCTCTGAAGACCTCCTGTAGTCCACCTCCCCTGAGAGTTTCTTTTCTGAAGACCTTTTCTGTAGTCCAGCTCTCCTAAGTTTTTTTCTCTGAAGACCTCCTGTAGTCCAGCTCTCCTGAGAGTTTCTTATATGAAGACCTCCTGTAGTCCAGCTCTCCTGAGAGTTTCTTATATGAAGACCTTCTGTAGTCCAGCTCTCCTGAGAGTTTCTTATATGAAGACCTTTTGTAGTCCAGCTCTCCTGAGAGTTTCTTATATGAAGACCTCCTGTAGTCCAGCTCTCCTGAGAGTTTCTTATATGAAGACCTTCTGTAGTCCAGCTCTCCTGAGAGTTTCTTATATGAAGACCTCCTGTAGTCCAGCTCTCCTGAGAGTTTCTTATCTGAAGATCTTCTGCTGTCCAGCTCTCCTGAGAGTTTCCTACCAATATATCTTCTATAAATATAACTGGGCACAGGTTTTAATATATATCTTAATTAACTACCAACATGAACACTAATTATATGCAAATTAGTATGTCCATTTCAGAATATATATATTATTGTCATTATCCTAATCGTCATCATTGTTTTTATGTCCACTTTTCTATACTGGCATGGGCTGAACTGGCTGGTCTGATGCCAAATTTTTTAGTCACCTCTTACCATACTATTTTCTTACTCTATTATCTATTGTGACTGACTGTTATTACAGTTAAGTTTTGCAATAGGGCCTCTCCCATTTTCCAACAAATATATATGTGAAGGCGCATGGCTGAGTGGTAAGAGTATTGGATTCACAATCGTGAAGTTGTGAGTTCGATTCCTGGACCGGGCATTGCATTTTGTCCTTGAGCAAGACATTTTATTGAGAAGGAGCAACATCATCATCATCATCGTTTAATGGCGTGGAAGATGGACGTTAAACGATGATGATGATGATGATGATGCTCCTTCTGCCTGGAATTGCAACCGATAGAGAGTATTAGCAATTCGAAAGACCAACTGAAATATTGTTTCCTTGGTCTGGTTTGACAGTCGATATATAATATGAAAAAGAGAGATGGTTTTATATGTACATCTGTTTATTAGATAATTCTAGAATGCCAACAACAATACAGCCTCCTGCTCCCTAGATACCTACTAGAATAGCAATCCCAACCATATAACTACTGGACAGCAATGTAAACTCAACCCTAACCCATATCAAAAAACAAAAACACCACAAATTTCAAATGTCTGAAGGTTATTATGCAACCACTCTGACGTCTTCGAAATACGTATAACAGAAATATAATTAAACAGAAGATGTACACATAAAACCGTCTCTCTCTTTCTCTTTCTAATATTGAAACTCCAGTTGATACATTATCTATAACATTCTAAGAATACAAATCGTAGAGTGCTTTACATCTGTTTACAAAAAAAGTCGATGGATTATCTGATCAACCAACTTTCCTTAATTGAATAATGTTGTGTGTGTGTGTATATATATATATGTATATATATGTATTAGCAAATTTGTACACAGCAAAATGGAAATATAAGACAAAGCAAGAGTGGCATCAACAGGCCTCTTTATCCACCTCCTGGAATGCAATTTCATGCATAAAAAAGGGATTGCATGATAACACTTTAAGTTGCACAACAGATTGGAAGACCGACCCACTGGAAAGATGCATATGAGAAAATATAACAGCATAGACAGTCACCCACTGCACCAAAATATCTTCCCCCCCCCCCCCCCCCCCCCCACACACACACCTTGAGAAACCCAGGTTTACAATTTTTACCTTGTTTGACATCCAGGTTCACCATCTGGACACAGGTATTTCTGACCACAAGACTTTCTCCGATCACTGGCTTCCATTGTCTCCATACTTTTGTTTTGGAAATCGTCGTAGAGAATATCTAGACCAGTCACTGCTTCTACACGTTCGGTTGCACAACGCCGGTACTGAGAGTTTGGTCCTGGAGCTAAACTCACGTAGCAGACTCCTATGATGTGAAGTAAAGAATAGACAGATAGGTAGGTAGATAGATAGAGGTAGGTAGATAGAGAGATAGAGAGATAGAGGTAGGTAGATAGAGAGAGAGATAGAAAGGTAGGTAGATAGAGAGAGATAGAGGTAGGTAGATAGAGAGAGAGAGATAGAGGTAGGTAGATAGAGAGAGAGAGATAGAGGTAGGTAGGTAGAGATAGATAGAGGTAGATAGATATAGAGAGATAGAGGTAGATAGATAGAGAGATAGAGAGGTAGGTAGATAGAGAGATAGAGGTAGGTAGGTAGAGAGAGATAGAGGTAGGTAGATAGAGAGATAGAGGTAGGTAGATAGAGAGAGATAGAGGTAGGTAGATAGAGAGATAGAGAGGTAGGTAGATAGAGAGATAGAGAGAGAGAGTAAATCAATCAAAGACCAGGTGTGTGTGTGTGTAATTCATGACATATGTAATGAGGAGGAGGAGGAGGAGAAATTAAGTAGGAAGAAGAGGAGGAAAAGGAGTGGATTACACATACACATATATACATACACCCACACATACACCTATACATACATATATATATACATACACACATGTACATCATCATCAACGTTTAACGTCCGTGTTCCACGCTAGCATGGGTTTGGACGGGGGTTTTCCCACTTGAGGCAAGAGTGGTTGTCTTGCTCGCATAGGACTGTCTGGCAGGTTTTCTACGGTTGGATGCCCTTCCTAACACCAACCACATTTACAGTGTGGGTCTGGGAGGTTTTTACCGTGTTGCCTACACGGCCACATTACAGCATGGACTGTGTGTTTTTTTGTCGTGACACCTACACGATCTCATTTGTTTCGGCCTGGATGTTGTGGCACCAACATAACTTTACATAGAAGGGGGCGGTGTGGATGGGGTGGGGGTGGTGGGACGGGGGTGTATTTTGTTAGAGATGCCTACTGACTGTAGTAGGTTTTACTTTGTATTTAGGTAAGGCGGGTCTTCTCTATTACTGAGTACCGCCAAAGGTCTCGGTCCAGTAACATTGTCTTGGTGAGGTGTAAGTGTGTGAGGTCGGAATTTATCAGCTCGTCCCAGGTTTTTCTGGGTCTGCCTATTCCGTGGCTACCGTCTATCTTTATTGCCCTGCACTTTGTTATACAGCTATCGTCCTTCATGCGCATCACGTGACCATACCAACGTAGCCTTCTCTCGAGTAAACAACATCTGATCCCTCTTATTTCTAATTTTTTCCTTAGTTCGTTTATGCTTTGTTGTTCACGTATATTACTATTACACATCCAGCGGAGCATGCAAGCTTCGTTCCTCTCTAGTCTGCGTATATCCTCTGCACACAATGCCCAGGTCTCACTGCCATGCAACATTGCTGTTCGTATGCAGGCATCGTACAACCTGCCTTTCATTTTTAGGGAGAACCCTTTAGCGGCTAATAGTGGTATAAGCTCTCTGAACTTTTTCCATCCAGTTCTGACTCTAGCTACTGTACTTTCAGAGCACCCTCCCCCACTGCTGATTTTGTCACCCAGGTAACGGAAGCTGTCCACTATTTCTATAAAACCCTCTGCGCAGTTGAAAGAGCTAGTATTTTGTGGGCACTTGCTGCTACTTATTGCCCCAGAGCACCGACCACATGTAAAATCTATGTTCTTAATTAGCTTACCTGTGATCCCACTACATCTTTTATGCACCCAAACTTTGCATATATACACACCCACACATACATAAATACACACATGTACATATATATATATATACACACCCACACATACACGTATATACCCATACATACATATATATACACACATGTACATATATATATATATACACACCCATACATATACATAAATACACACATGTACATATATATATACACACTCCCACACACACATATAAACACACAAATATGCATCTCTCTCTCTCTCTCTCCCTCTCTCTCTCTCTCTATATATATATATATATATATATATATACACATATCAAATGATTGGTGCAGCAACATCATAGTCAGTTGCTACAAGGGTAAAGGAGATGAACTTGATAGAGGAAAATATAGAGGTACTAAGCTGATGGACCAGGTCTTGAAAGTAACTGAAAAAAGAGTTTTAGAATGGTTGGTATTAGTAAACATATTTGTGTTACAATTGTACATAAATAAGAATAGCAGTGTGTGTTTATACTGGTTTACTTCATAGAAGTGAATAATGAAACGTACATATATTTTACCATTCATAGTGAGGAGGTTGGAGTCTCCTTAGGCTGTTGGTGAGTTGAGGATGTGCTCTGCATTCTGGCGTGTTGTTAACGAGTCTGCTGCGAAGCGTCAAAGAGAGAGAGTTGGTCTTTCAGCCTCTTACTTATAGTGGCCAAGAGGACGTAACTCCTTTTACCTCCTGTAGGTGACACCAGGGGGTCACTACCGTCACAAAGAGACGCAACTCTTATTTTAGTTCTGATGTCCCCCGCAAGGGGGTGGGGGGAGCTACAGAGTTATAGCACAGCTGAGATGCAGTTCAGATTTGTACCAGGCAAAAGGACCACAGATGTTCTCTTCCTTAGAGACAGTTACAGGAAATGTACCTAACTAAAAGTATATATATATATATCATCATCATCATCATCGTTTAACGTCCGTGTTCCACGCTTGCATGGGTTTGGACGGGAATTTTCCCACTTGAGGCAAGAGTGATTGTCTTGCTCGCATAGGACTGTCTGGCGGGTTTTCTACAGCTGGATGCCCTTCCTAACACCAACCACATTTACAGTGTGGGGCTGGGAGGTTTTTACCGTGTTACCTACACGGCCACATTACAGCGTGGACTGCGTTTTTTTGTCATGACACCTACACGACCTCATTTGTTTCAGGCTGGATGTTGTGGATGGGGTGGGGGTGGTGGGACGGGGGTGTATTTTGTTAGAGATGCCTACGGACTGTAGTAGGTTTTACTTTGTATTTAGGTAAGGCGGGTCTTCTCTATTACTGAGTACCGCCAAAGGTCTCGGTCCAGTGACATTGTCTTGGTGAGGTGTAAGTGTGTGAGGTCGGAATTTATCAGCTCGTCCCAGGTTTCTGGGTCTGCCTACTCCGTAGCTACCGTCTATCTTTATTGCCCTGCACTTTGTTATACAGCTATCGTCGTTCATGCGCATCACGTGACCATACCAACGTAGCCTTCTCTCGAGTAAACAACATCTGATCCCTCTTATTTCTAATTTTTTCCTTAGTTCGCTTATGCTTTGCCGTTCACGTATATTACTATTGCACATCCAGCGGAGCATGCAAGCTTCGTTCCTCTCTAGTCTGCGTATATCCTCTGCACACAATGCCCAGGTCTCACTGCCATGCAACATTGCTGTTCGTATGCAGGCATCATACAGCCTGCCTTTCATTTTTAGGGAGAACCCTTTAGCGGCTAATAGTGGTATAAGCTCTCTGAACTTTTTCCATCCAGTTCTGACTCTAGCTACTGTACTTTCAGAGCACCCTCCCCCACTGCTGATTTTGTCACCCAGGTAATGGAAGCTGTCCACTATTTCTATAGAACCCTCTGCGCAATTGAAAGAGCTAGTATTTTGTGGGCACTTGCTGCTACTTATTGCACCAGAGCACCGGCCACATGTAAAATCTATGTTCTTAGTTAGCTTACCTGTGATCCCACTACATCTTTTATGCACCCATACTTTGCATTTGGGACATAAAATGGAGTTTCTACCTACGCCTTTCCTACACACTGAGCATGGCCATTTCCCGGAAGGGACCGGCGCCTTATTTTCTTTCCTACAAACTAGAACTTTAGTCTTAGCCAGGTTATATATATATATATATATATATATATATATATATATATATATATATATATATATATATATATATATATATATATCATCAGAGACAACGGGGCATAACACCATGCTGCTACGATTGTCTCTCAGTCAAAAACAAAAATACACTTTTTTTTCTTCTCTGTTTTTTCTTTACTTTTTTGCTTAAAGCCTCTTGGAATGTGTTTACCATCGTTCCGTTGGTATAAATCTATTACGCAATATACACCTGAAGATGTCACCGGGTTCTTACACAACCTGGCCACTGAAATGTGCATAGTGTCTGCAGAAATAAATAATGAAGGAAATTCAACCTGCCTGGTCTCCTGTCATTTTACTTTATAATATATTATATATAATATAAGATCAAAAGATGGTTAAAGGAGTTCCATATATTTTATTATGCGCATTTCAAAAACAAACATCATCAAACAATAATATTTGTGTTTTCATCAGATAAAACAGGAGAACATGATATGAAGGCTAAAAAACACTTGTTGATAGTGCAGTTTTAAATCAACATATATATTATTGTTTGATGATGTTTGTTTTTGAAATGCGCATAATAAAATATATGGAACTCCTTTAACCATCTTTTGATCTTATATTATGCATACTCCAGTCCCACAAACTGTAGAGTGCTTCTTATCCGATATCTGCATTGCTTTATTGTACTACAATAAAACTCACCTCCTACATATATATATATATATATATAGGAAAATGTTTAACCCCTACGGCAGAGCTCAAGCCGTTTCGTCAGCTATTTCTGGACTCGCAATGAGTCCAGAAATAGCCATTGAAACGGCTTGAGCTCTGCCGTCAGAGTTAAACTGAGTACTCTGATGCGTTATGGTCCATCTGGTTCCTTACCACACTTCCTTCGTTATATATATATATATATATATATATATATATATATATATATATATCTCATCATCATCATCATCATCGTTTAGCGTCCCTGTTCCACGCTTGCATGGGTTTGGACGGGAGTTTTCCCACTTGAGGCAAGAGTGGTTGTCTTGCTGGCATAGGACTGTCTGGCGGGTTTTCTACAGCTGGATGCCCTTCCTAACACCAACCACATTTACAGTGTGGGGCTGGGAGGTTTTTACCGTGTTGCCTATATATTATATATATATGTATATGTATATATATATATATTAATGTTATATATGTTATATATATATATATGGTATATATATATGTATATGTTATATATGTTATATGTATATGTATTATATATATATATGATTATGTCATTTATTTTGTCTGACCTGTTTTGCTTGACTTGTTTTTTGGCTTAGGTGCTCTATATAGTCTTGACTGCCTTCTAAGTTTGTATGGCCTTTATAACCTATGTTTATTGCTCCAGTCTTGCCAGCATGACTCGGAATTTGCATTATGTTTCACTTTTTCTACCCGCCGAAATGCGATTCTCACTGAACTTATATTTATATTTATATATATATAAGTTATTCCGGGTTGAATCGGAAGTAACCACAGTAAGTAAGGTACTCAATACATAGCAGAGTATAAATGTTTTAATATAGAACAGCTTCTACAGGACATGAAACAGTTCTAGTCCTGTAGAAGCTCTTCTATATTAAAACAAGTATATATATATATATATATATATATATACACACACAAATACGTGCACACACAATGCTCCACTAAAAATGTGATCAAATCATAGAAAAAAACCTTACTACTAAGACAGTCTTCATCAAAATTGCATGTGCAACCTCCAGGTTTTGGTCCTTTCATCTGTACACATTCCTCCGTTGTTCGTGGTGTCATTCCCTCAAACACAGCTTGCGAAATTGTGACAATTTTTCCAACTCCTGCAGCATCCATATATGGTGTGGAGATGGATGTCTTGTGTGGTGCAGAGCTGGTACGCTTGTACCAGGGACGTCTGGAAGGAAACAACAACATTACGTTGATTTGTTACACTAATGATGATAGTGATGGTGATGGTAGTAATGGTGGTGATGATGGTGATGGTGATGGCGGTGATGGTGATAGTGATGGTGATGATGATGGTGGTGATGATAATGATGATGGTGGTGATAATGATGATGGTGATGGTAGTAATGGTGGTGGTGATGGTGATAGTGATGGTGATGATGGTGGTGATGATGATGGTAGTAATAGTGATGATGGAGGTGGTGATGGTGGTGATGGTGATGATAATGATGATGGTGGTGATGATGATAGTGATGGTGATAGTGATGGTGATGGTAGTAATGGTGGTGATGATGGAGGTGGTGATGATAATGATGATAATGATGATGGTGGTGATGGTGATAATGGTGATGGTGATGATAATGATGGTGATGGAGATGGTGATGATGATGGTAGTAATGGAGATAGTGATGATGCTGGTGATGATTGCAGTGATGATGATAATGATGATGGAGATGGTGATGGTGATGATGGTGGTGATGATGATAATGGTGGTGATGGTGATAGTGATGGTGGAGATGGTGATGATAATGATGGTGATGGTAGTGATGGTGGAGATGGTGATAGTGATGGTGGTGATGATGATAATGATGGTGATGGTGGTGATGGTGGAGATGGTGATAGTGATGGTGATGATGGTGGTGATGATGATAATGATGGTGGTGATGATGATTATGATGGTGATGATGGTAGAGATGGAAATGGTGGTGATGGTAATGATTGTGTTGATGGTGATGATGATGGTGATGTTGACGATGGGTATGGTGATGGTGATGATGATGATGATGGTAATGATGATGATGAAAGTGATGGTGATGATGGTGATGATGATAATGATGATGATGACTATGATGACGCTGACCCTCATAATGATGACACCAATGATACATACTTGACGGGGTTATATTTTCTGGTTGACCGATGACCAGGATAGGTTCGAAACACTCCACTCCGTAGGCCAATATTTGTCCATTTTACTTGACTTAAAGATTCAAAAGCTCGATTTTTCCAAATTTCTTCAATTGGTTCAGTAATCAGCACATCAGCTCTAAAAGACCAGCAAATATATATCTATACTTTTATATGAAGCTTTGTGAAAAAAGTAGTCAACACTTCTGACGCCAACTTGCCCCAAATCACCTCTGCTTTTATCAAATAAGCCCTTTCATTTTAAAGAGTTCCCATTTAAAAAGGTGGTGAAGTGGCAGAGTCATTAGAACATTAGATAGAATGCTTTGTGGTATGTATTCCAGTTCTCTGTGTTCTGAGTTCAAATCCCACCAAGAACAACTTTGCCTTTCATCCTTTCAAGGTCAGTAAAAAAAAGTCTCAGTCCGATTATTCCTCTAATCTCTTTCCCACTTCCTCTATCACCCTCTCTTAGTGTCTCTGGAAGAAATTAGCTGTGTTCAGACCTAGAGAGGGAATGGACTCCACAAGGTTTAACCCTTTAATGTTCAAACCGGCCAAAACTGGCCAGAATTCTCTACCTTTTTCTGTTGAAACTGGCTGTAACTGGTCACTCAAACTGATGTTAAGGTATTTTTCTCAAAATAAATACTTTCAAAATCTTATAGATTCGATATTATGTGAGATAATTATGTGAGGTAAAGCCTTTACCATGAAAATATAATAGTAAATATAGAGTAATGTGAAAGCTAAAGGGTTAAAATGGCCAAGAAACATTATATGTCACTATAGTGCCTCTACAACTCCACCAGGATTTATGGCTCCACAAATACATACTTTTATATGAAGAATTGTGAATTACATAGGCAACATCTTTGATACCAGCCTGTCTGCACCATATTGCCTCTGGGTTTATCAAACAAAGTCTCGAATTTTAAAGGGTTCCTATTTAAATTAACATTTTTCAACATGTTATATAAGAACTTTTTGTT
Source organism: Eledone cirrhosa (assembly GCA_964016885.1). Taxonomy (NCBI): domain Eukaryota; kingdom Metazoa; phylum Mollusca; class Cephalopoda; order Octopoda; family Eledonidae; genus Eledone; species Eledone cirrhosa. The sequence continues at coordinate 11,166,716 of OZ024749.1, read as the reverse complement.
AAGTAAATAAATTTAAAAAAATGTAAAATATTGTACTGAATAAGTGTATATATGTGTGACATCCAAATGAGTATCCACCACCTCAAACAAACTTGCCCTCCCCCTCTTGGTCCTGGCCAACAGGATGGAGAATACATTGCCCAGGAGGATGGTCAGGGAAATCCACTGGAACAGTCACTCCACCTCACACTTGCGAGCAGCCAACTTTGCATCAATAACAGTGAGTAGGGATGTGGTCCAAGAAGGGGGAAGAACACCAGAAGTCTCCACAGCTACAGGCTCCACCACAAACCTATCAGAGAGCGACTGATACTTGGACAGTTTGACCTTTTTGGTCTTGGCAGGCAGCAGAACACACCAGGTTTCCACTAGAAAAGGTGTCACAGCATGTAACACCCCAGATGAAGAGCCCTACCCCTGCAGAAGGGGAAATTGTCATGCCACCTAGCCATTTGCCATCCCCACTGGTTTGGGTTGGGAAGGGAAGGGAAGCCTGCACCATCGAAGCCCTGATTTCATTGAGAGCAGCATGGCATGGGAGGCAGCCAGCACTGTAACAAAATGACGGTGGGTGGAGACTGAAAGGATTCACAGTGGTACCGCAGCAGCATTTGTGAAGCTGACAGCCCGGAAGCCGAGCCTCAGGGAAACTCCAATGCGCAAGCAGTCACTGTCCATCTGAGTGTTAGTCACAAATTGTTACACATGATGAAATAATTAATAAATTTAGTAAATCCTTTCAAATTCTCTTATCAATCAATTCAAATACTGTGTATGTCGTAATGTTGATATTGTGAGGTGAACTTCTTAACCATTACCATATTTGGAGCTAATTGATAACAAACCACCTGAAACCATCCTTGGTCTTGTGATACAAAAACTGTTTGTTTTAAAGTGTTTATATTTATCTCTCTTGGCTTAGCTGTTCGCTAAAAAGTGGGTCTCAGGTGGCAGATTAAGACTGGCCACTAGATATAGTGGTTAGCTGCAAAATAAGCAGGCAGAAATGCCTGGAGAATGAGCAGTTCCAGACCATTCAGTGGCAGGACCATAAGGCAGCTTGATTCAGTGATGAGCAGGTGACATCACTAAGTCTAAAAAATGCACCAGGAGCTGATGTGGACCTGTGACAAGCAAGAAAGGGCCACCTTAAATAAGTCCTAGACTCATCCAAGTGCCTGATGAGCAGGCATTCGTAGATATACCACTTGTGCTGGCAGCTCATTGCATCCTACTACCCCAGCCTGTCTGTCCTCCTCTGTGAGGCCACAGGCAAGCTTACGTAAGTGACACAGGAGGTGAATTGTGGACCACCTTAAACAATACAGGCCAGCACCAAAGAGGTGCTACAAAGACCAACTTAAGTAAACACATAAAAGCTGCAACCTGGACCACAACAACTGAGAATCTGATGCGCAGGACAGGGAGCTTTGTGGAAGAAGGTGAAAATGGGCATGGCATACTTTGAGTTGGCGAGGAGAGATATCGTTGAGATGAAGAAACAGGACAGACTCAACAAAGCCCTATAGCTCCACCCTCCACCATATATCCAATGACATAACTGAAGGAAACTGATCCTCTATACTATAAGTGAGAAGAGTCAATAATAATTATCTAAAACACTTGCATCATAATTTCATCTAAGAACCTTTATTAAGTTATGCTCCAAACACCACATTAATAATGAGAAATTTAGTTATATTATTAAACCCCTCTAAATTCTTGATTATTTTCAATATGAGTTAAAAAACATAGGTTGTGTTTTCATAAGAAATAAGGTAAGAAAGGTTTATAATAATGGGGCCTCTAACATTAAAACACCCGAGAAACTTCCCATGGGATGTAATCTCGTAGGCAAACCTACATAAATGTGAACTATAACAACAACAACCACAACAACAATGAAAGGATTAACAGAAAAAACACTCCTTCTTACCGTACGCCTTTTTCAAATTTCTGATTCATAGATTCACAGCCAAGATCGGCTTCATAACTGTTTATCCACTTATGTGCATCAATTGTTTTCTGACTCAGATTGTCATCATAGATATACTGAGTCGGATCGCAATGGGCCATTGGAGGTAAAAAAATAGTGGAAAATTTATATGAAATTCGAAGACCAGGATATCTTGGAGCATTCTCTGTGACATTTAAGTGTTCCCATACACCAGGCAGTTCTTTGCGAGACAACTCACTATGGTATTCGATGAGTAAGTTGTAGTAACTTTTACCATACTTGGAGCGATCGCTTGGCTCCTGTGATCTTCGGAAGATCTGTTAAATGGAGACAGAAAACAACATTATAAAAAACAACAACTGATAATGATAGCAACCATCATTATTAGTCATACAAATTGTTTCTACTTTTGGCACAAGGCCAGCAATTACCCAGTGTATTACTGGCAGTGAATTGGCAGTATCGGTAGAGGGTCGGACGCCATGCTTTCCAGCATAGTTACGTCCCTTTACGATCTGAGTTCAAATCCCGCTAAGGTTAACTTTGCCTTTCATCCTTACGGGGTCGATAAAATAAAGTACCAGTAATGCACTGGGGTAATTGCTGTCCTTGTGCCAAAAGTAGAAACAATTATTAGTCATACAAATAACGATAGCAGTATTGTTAGAACATTGAACAACATGCTTTGCAGCATAGAGTTTTGAACCTTTACCTTCTAAGTTGAAATCCCTCCAAAGTTAGCTTTGCCTTTCATCCTTATGGGATTGATAAAATAAACTACCAGTAATGCACTGGGGTCGATTTATCTAACTTTACCCTACCCCAAAAATTGTTGGCCTTGTGCCTAAATCAGAAACCATTATTAGAGTTACCAATACCAAACATCAACAGTTTTTCTGGTACTAATTGCCACCATTAGTCAAACCAATGAGAGAACTTCTACTTAGTGGATTTGTTAGAAATAACAGCCAAAATCTATTTTAAATTTTACTCTACCATCTAAAATCTACTTTAAATTTTAGTCTTCTATCTAAAAATCTACTTTAAATTTTATTCTTCTATCTAAAATCTACTTTAAATTTTAGTCTTCTATCTAAAAATAAAGAACACCACATTTTACAATGTAGTCTTTCTTTCATAAACTGCCAGAAAATAAGAGAGAATGGTCAGTCACAAATGGAATAACATTGCTCAAAGCTTTGCTCACCCAGTGCTGAACTGGGGTTAAACAACTTTAACAAAGTCTAATGTTCAGATAGTAAGATGAGGAGAAAGGAAGGGCTCTAACCAGTGAGTGCCCAGGTGGCAGACAGTGGAACAACCCCAAGATATAAGGGTTAGCAGTGATTTTGGTAATAAGCTGGCCTGGACCAAACAATGGCTGCTCATTTGCAAGGCATAGCATCTGGCAGTCACCCAGTCTAGGGTCAAAGGTGAAGCCACAGGAAGCAGTGTGGTAGATGAGTAATCTTTGTGAACCAATCTACTGACCAATGACCTCAGTCACATGATGTTGGGAAAAGGGGTGTGAGACCACTGGCCAGGATGACCAAGTACCCCAGGTATATTACTGCTATAGACATCTATAGGCCTGGTAACTAGAGACGTCTTTAAACTAGCAATTGAAGCTGAATTAGATGAGTTGTCATAATAATACTTACCATGTCTGTATCAGCCAAGATGTATGCGAAGGAGTATTCTGACTCATTTAAAGCTCCATAGTAGTACGTCTGTAGAAAGAGAGAGAGAGAGATAATGAGAGAGAGAGAGAGAGATAATGAGAGAGAGAGAGAGAGAGAGAGAGAGAGAGAGAGAGAGAGAGCGAGAGAGAGAGAGAGTAAAAGAAAAAAAAACAGAGTTACAGTCTATTGTTAAGGTTAGAGTTAGGGTTAAGGTTAGGGTTAGGGTTAGGGTTAGGGTTAGAGTTAGGGTTAGGGTTAAGGATAGAGTTAGATTTAGGGGTAAGGGCAGGATTAGAGTTAGAGTATGAGCTAAGGTTAAGGTTAGGGATATTTGTGTATTTTTTATAGAAAATATCAAACATGTACAACAAATGTGTTATGGTGGCAGTATTTAAATCTCACTGACAATCTTAGACAGGTACCGTGGGACCAACTGACACAGGATCCATCACTACCACCATTGTCATCTTTGTTGCTGAGATCTTCAACATATAAACATCAAATATATATATAATTAACTACAACAGTGCCATACTTAAGTTTTGTTGGGTTATTCACTCCAACTCTTTCAGCCTGTTATATAAATAAAGATGGTTATCCCCATGGAGGTTTTAGAATGTATAGAAGAGCTATAATGGTACATAATCCTGAAATTAGCTATACATAGACAAATCCCTTGAATAATGCAAAGGGAGGTAACTAGAAAAAGAAAGAAAAGGGAGGCAACTTGTATTATACAAGGAGACCAAGTGTAAAGTTGAAAAGTCAAAGAAAAATAAATTCAGTTAATCCAGTCTATACCATTTTTCAGAATGAATTTTGCTTCATGAGGACAGCAACTAAAGCAATTAAGGCAAGTATTTAAGTAGCATTTCCCTGAAGCCAGTTTAGAGACACACTGCTTAAATACTCACCTTAACTACCATTAGAACTCTCTTATACTTTCAAAAACCTCCATAGGGATAGTGTAAATTAGTTGGGGGTGAATAAATCAACCAAACTTAAGTACCTGTATATGTCACTGTTGTGACTAATTATACTTAACTCGTCCGATGGACTGAGTGCTCTTACCCTTGGATTTTTCTACCAAATTTGTACGACAGTATATATATATATATCAAGTAAGTATGTTTTGAAACAGTGAGCAGGTTTGAAATTAGAAAATATATAGCTTTCACCGTATTTTTGACTAAAGGAATTTTAGCCTGATAACGGGGTTTAGAACCTTCAGATAAATGGAAAAAGATGAGTATTGACGTACGTCAATACTCATCTTTTTCCATTTATCTGAGGGTTCTAAACCCTATTATCAGGCTAAAATTCCTTTAGTCAAAAATACGGTGAAAGCTATATATTTTCTAATATATATATATATATATATATATATATATATATATATATATATATATTAAAAATTAGGATTGGTGCTCTGAAATAGCGATGTATACATGAATGTATGTATAGGATATTTGGCAATATACCGTATGTTTAATTAAAAAGATTTTGAAGACCTTGCGCTATCATTTTTAAAGTAGTGACTATGTCACTTCTTTTTTCGGCAAAAGAAGGGAGAGAAGCTGACAGATTCTGTTTCACGCTGTTGGCGATCCTCAGAGCAATGTACTCCCCGCCTCTGCCGAAAATTATAGAGGCTGGATTCTTATAGAATTCCAGTGATAATCAGGAACTGATTATACAGAGCGATTGCCGGTCCAGCAAAAATTAAAAATTAGGATATATATATACAATGTAACCTTCCACTTACTCTAGCGTCACCATGTTTGGATTCATTAACCCTGATCTGTCCTGTTAATCCAGCTTTCATTTCTTGTTCAATAATTCCAAACTCTGGTGGGTTTCCATCTTTGTCTCTTTCAAGTTGGGAAATTGGGATGAATATAGGATCATCTACCAACTAACAAAAAGATAACAGAGAAATAAATATAAGCATCATCATCAACACCACTACCACCATCATTGTCATCATCACAACCATCATTATCACAACTATGAAAACACTACCACCACCAGCAAACCCCCCGTCACTATCACCTCACAGGGTAGACTGCTTGCTTTTTATTGTGGCACCAGCATGTATGTGAGTATATATCATCATCATCATCATCATCATTTTACGTCCGCTTTTCCCTGCTTGCAAGGGTGGGACGGGAACAAATTCTGGCTTGATTTCTACAGCTGGATGCCCTTCCTAACACCAACCTCATTTACAGTGAGTGCTGGGTGCTTTTTTGCCGTGGCACCTGCATGACCACTTTGCAGTGGAATGATATGGACCCCAGTCCCTATCATCTCATTTCTACAGCTGAGTAATCTGGAGCAATGTGAAATAAAGTGACTTGCTCAAGGAAACAACACATCACCCGGTCTGAGAATTGAACTCACAACCTTTCGATTGCAAGGCCAATGCTCTAACCAATAAGCCATGTGCCTCCATTATATATATAAATATATACACACACACACACACATACATACATATACATACACATACATATATATATGTGTGTGTATGTAAAATACGTATGTACGTGTCTATATATGCGTGTGTATGATGTTGACCTGTTCTTCTTTCTGGATAACTGTCACTCACCGTTGTTCAGGGAGTGGGATTGGTCCAGTGCAAGGCCTTTCTTCACTTCAAAATACTTCAAGTACAGACACCACTTGATTTTAATGACTTTTATGTGTGTTGCGGGAGCAAGGGAATCTAAATCATGTTTGAGCCACCTATCTATGGGAAAAAGGCTAAGGGAGGCAATTTTTGAAACCGAGAATCAGTTATTATGTATGTATATGTAGGTGTAGAAGCATGGCTGTTTGGTTAAGAAGTTTGTTCCACAACCACTTGTTTTCAAGTTCAGTACTACAGTGAGGGCGGGTCTTTGGTTGTTGACCAATGTCTTAGGTGTAAGTCTCTCTATGTTGTACTTTGGTCAAGTGTCTTCTACTATAGTCATGAGTTGACCAATGTCTTATGTATAAGTCTCTCTATGTTGTACTTTGGTCAAGTGTCTTTTACTATAGACATGAGTTGACCAATGTCTTATGTATAAGTCTCTCTATGTTGTACTTTGGTCAAGTGTCTTTTACTATAGACATGAGTTGACCAATGTCTTATGTGTAAGTCTCTCTATGTTGTACTTTGGTCAAGTGTCTTCTACTATAGCCATGAGTTGACCAATGTCTTATGTTTAAGTCTCTCTATGTTGTACTTTGGTCAAGTGTCTTCTACTATAGCCATGAGTTGACCAATGTCTTATGTTTAAGTCTCTCTATGTTGTACTTTGGTCAAGTGTCTTCTACTATAATCATGAGTTGACCAATGTCTTATGTTTAAGTCTCTCTATGTTGTACTTTGGTCAAGTGTCTTTTACTATAGCCATGAGTTGACCAATGTCTTATGTTTAAGTCTCTCTATGTTGTACTTTGGTCAAGTGTCTTTTACTATAGCCATGAGTTGACCAATGTCTTATGTTTAAGTCTCTCTATGCTGTACTTTGGTCAAGTGTCTTCTACTATAGCCATGAGTTGACCAATGTCTTATGTTTAAGTCTCTCTATGTTGTACTTTGGTCAAGTGTCTTCTACTATAGCCATGTGTTGACCAATGTCTTATGTTTAAGTCTCTCTATGTTGTACTTTGGTCAAGTGTCTTTTACTATATCCTCGATTTGACCAATTTGGCAGATAGAAATTATTTGGAATGACAATTATATTTAATTAAAAAATAAAATAGTGCCTCTCTTCCTTTTGTTTAGTGGTTAATACTGTCCTGGATAGTAGCATGACAATGATGATGATGATGATGATGATTGAGATGGTGGTAATAATGATTATGGTGATGATGATGACAGAAACATTAAAAAGAAAGGAAATTGCAATAACTACAACAAGCAGAAGAGCTTACATTTGTGCTTGGTTTTAATTTTGGATGGAAAATAGTTTCTCCTTGTTTGTTGATGAGGAATGACTGAACGGTACCCCACTGGTATTTAGTTAGAAAGTTCTCAATCTCATCTAATGTAGCATCTACACCAATTACACCAATTGTCCTGAAAAAAAAAAAAAAATGTCTCTGTGTGCCAGTGGATTCTACCCTGGAACAGTTAGCAGTCAGTGATTCTTATTGCAACGACCTCACTTTCGACTATAAACATTTTTCTCTTTCTGATGAAGTACAATATTTCATTATGTAATGCATGTGATTGAGCATGGGACTATGTAGTCAGCTCTTGTAGACGGATATTGTACAGAAACATATGTTAAGGAATGAACTCTCAATAAATTTTCTCCTTCTGACCAATTCTTCTTGCCTAGTTATTCCTGTTACTATACTTACTATTATATATATATATATACACACACACACACATACATACATACACAAAATAAAAACAACAAATTTATTATTATTATTATTATTAGTGCTTATCCTCTTCTTTCAGTTTTATTTTCATTTCTTGCCGAGTGTCTTCCCGGCCCCCAGGGCAAAGAAACTTACTGCATACATTAATAAGCCATAAAAATAACCACACCAGATTGTTCACATCACACACTTTACAGTTACAAGTATATCATTTGCTTTATACGTGTGCATATTATATGTTTAAACAAAATAGTTTTCGGTGATTTCATTTATTATTATTATTATTATCGGGACATGCTTTCCAGCACAGTTACGTCCCTTTACGATCTGAGTTCAAATCCCGCCGAGGTTAACTTTGCCTTTCATCCTTACGGAGTCGATAAAATAAAGTACCAGTAATACACTGGGATAATTGCTGGCCTTGTGCCAAAAGTAGAAACAATTATTATTATGGTGAATCACAACATTGCCAACTCACTAAAGTTAACCCTTCTTATACATTGCCAACTCACTAAGGTTAACCCTTCTTATACATTGCCAACTCACTAAGGTTAACCCTTCTTATACTCAATTAATCAATGAAGTTCCTGTAACTGGTGCAGCAAGTTATTGAGGTGCCACTCTAGACATGTGTGTGTTCAACATGGCATTTCAATGGGTTTAGCTTAGCACTGCCCATCTCCTCTCCAACAGTCCAGTTCTTCACTAAGTTTAGCCAGCCACTGTAAGCAGTTATCGTGATGTGGCTGAAAAATGTTGCAGAGCCAAAACTGAGAGTTAGGCATAGATATGGTGTACCTATTCTAAAAACCGGGATACAGTACCTATTCTAAAAACTGGGATACAGCGTACCTATTCTAAAAACTGGGATACAGTGTACTTATTTTAAAATCCGGGACACACAGCATTCCAGTATGTAAATATTTAAATATAATAGAAGACTTACTTGCCAGTGATATTACTTATGACGGGTATTGCATGTGTTACCATAAGACCCAATCCCAGGGCATCAAGATAGGGCGATGTCCAAAGAGCAAGATTATTTTTGGCATTAGATGAGAGAAATTCAAAGTAGTTTGACATTTGTGAAATTAAATTTTCTCCAGTTTCTAACTTTTTCAGGCTTCCATGATGGCCACAGGCAAGTTTTCCAGGGAATATCTCAGCATCTTCTTTTATAAGGTAGCTAAAGATTCGGGCCTGTAAATGAGGATAGATAGATAGATAGATAGACGGACAGATAGACAGACAGACAGATAGATAGACAAACAGACAGACAGTTAGATAGACTCATCCTCATTATCATCGTTTTTACGTCCATTTTTCCATGCTTGCATGGGTTGGATAGGTCCTTTTCAGCTCAGCATCTCTCCATTTGTTGCATTCCTTTGTCATCTCCTCAACGAGTCTTAGCGACCGCCCAGGTCTTCCTTGATCTACCCCTACTGCAGCTTACCTCCACTGGCATTTCCTGGCACTTCACCCATCGATCATCATCCATGCACATCACAGGTCCATATCAATGCAGTCTTCTCTCCTACACACCATCTTGATGATGATGATGATGATGATGAGAGAGGGATATAGGGGAAGTGAGAGAGGGATATAGGGGAAGTGAGAGAGGGATATAGGGGAAGTGAGAGAGGGATATAGAGGAAGTGAGAGAGGGATATAGGGGAAGTGAGAGAGGGATATAGGGGAAGTGAGAGAGGGATATAGGAGAAGTGAGAGAGGGATATAGGGGAAGTGAGAGAGGGATATAGAGGAAGTGAGAGAGGGATATAGGAGAAGTGAGAGAGGGATGTAGGGGAAGTGAGAGAGGGATGTAGGGGAAGTGAGAGAGGGATATAGGGGAAGTGAGAGAGGGATATAGGGGAAGTGAGAGAGGGATATAGAGGAAGTGAGAGAGGGATATAGGAGAAGTGAGAGAGGGATATAGGGGAAGTGAGAGAGGGATATAGAGGAAGTGAGAGAGGGATATAGGAGAAGTGAGAGAGGGATGTAGGGGAAGTGAGAGAGGGATATAGGGGAAGTGAGAGAGGGATATAGGGGAAGTGAGAGAGGGATATAGAGGAAGTGAGAGAGGGATATAGGAGAAGTGAGAGAGGGATGTAGGGGAAGTGAGAGAGGGATGTAGGGGAAGTGAGAGAGGGATATAGGGGAAGTGAGAGAGGGATATAGGGGAAGTGAGAGAGGGATATAGAGGAAGTGAGAGAGGGATATAGGAGAAGTGAGAGAGGGATGTAGGGGAAGTGAGAGAGGGATGTAGGGGAAGTGAGAGAGGGATATAGGGGAAGTGAGAGAGGGATATAGGGGAAGTGAGAGAGGGATATAGGGGAAGTGAGAGAGGGATATAGGGGAAGTGAGAGAGGGATATAGAGGAAGTGAGAGAGGGATATAGGAGAAGTGAGAGAGGGATGTAGGGGAAGTGAGAGAGGGATGTAGGGGAAGTGAGAGAGGGATATAGGGGAAGTGAGAGAGGGATATAGGGGAAGTGAGAGAGGGATATAGGGAAGTGAGAGAGGGATATAGGGGAAGTGAGAGAGGGATATAGGAGAAGTGAAAGAGGGATGTAGGAGAAGTGAGAGAGGGATGTAGGGAAGTGAGAGAGGGATATAGGGGAATGGGAGAAGGATATAGGGGAAGTGAGAGAGGGATATAGGGGAAGTGAGAGAGGGATATAGGGAAGTGAGAGAGGGATATAGAGGAAGTGAGAGAGGGATATAGGGGAAGTGAGAGAGGGATGTAGGGGAAGTGAGAGAGGGATATAGGGGAAGTGAGAGAGGGATATAGGGGAAGTGAGAGAGGGATATAGGGGAAGTGAGAGAGGGATATAGAGGAAGTGAGAGAGGGATATAGGAGAAGTGAGAGAGGGATATAGGGGAAGTGAGAGAGGGATATAGGAGACGTGAGAGAGGGATATAGGGGAAGTGAGAGAGGGATATAGGGGAAGTGAGAGAGGGATATAGGGGAAGTGAGAGAGGGATATAGGGGAAGTGAGAGAGGGATATAGAGGAAGTGAGAGAGGGATATAGGAGAAGTGAGAGAGGGATGTAGGGGAAGTGAGAGAGGGATGTAGGGGAAGTGAGAGAGGGATGTAGGGAAGTGAGAGAGGGATGTAGGGAAGTGAGAGAGGGATATAGGGGAAGTGAGAGAGGCATATAGGGGAAGTGAGAGAGGGATATAGGAGACGTGAGAGAGGGATATAGGGGAAGTGAGAGAGGGATATAGGGGAAGTGAGAGAGGGATATAGGGGAAGTGAGAGAGGGATATAGGGGAAGTGAGAGAGGGATATAGGGAAGTGAGAGAGGGATATAGAGGAAGTGAGAGAGGGATATAGAGGAAGTGAGAGAGGGATATAGGAGAAGTGAGAGAGGGATATAGGGAAGTGAGAGAGGGATATAGGGGAAGTGAGAGAGGGATATAGGAGAAGTGAGAGAGGGATATAGGGGAAGTGAGAGAGGGATATAGGGGAAGTGAGAGAGGGATATAGGGGAAGTGAGAGAGGGATATAGGGGAAGTGAGAGAGGGATATAGGGGAAGTGAGAGAGGGATATAGGGGAAGTGAGAGAGGGATATAGGAGAAGTGAGAGAGGGATATAGGGGAAGTGAGAGAGGGATATAGGGGAAGTGAGAGAGGGATATAGGGGAAGTGAGAGAGGGATATAGGAGAAGTGAGAGAGGGATATAGGAGAAGTGAGAGAGGGATATAGGGGAAGTGAGAGAGGGATATAGGAGAAGTGAGAGAGGGATATAGGGGAAGTGAGAGAGGCATATAGGGGAAGTGAGAGAGGGATATAGGGGAATGGGAGAGGGATATAGGGGAAGTGAGAGAGGGATATAGGGGAATGGGAGAGGGATATAGGGGAAGTAAGAAAGGGATATAGGGGAATGGGAGAGGGATATAGGGGAAGTAAGAAAGGGATATAGGGGAATGGGAGAGGGATATAGGGAAGTGAGAGAGGGATATAGGGGAAGTGAGAGAGGGATATAGAGGAAGTGAGAGAGGGATATAGGGGAAGTGAGAGAGGGATATAGGGGAAGTGAGAGAGGGATATAGGGGAAGTGAGAGAGGGATATAGGGGAAGTGAGAGAGGGATATAGGGGAATGGGAGAGGGATATAGGGGAAGTGAGAGAGGGATATAGGGGAATGGGAGAGGGATATAGGGGAAGTAAGAAAGGGATATAGGGGAATGGGAGAGGGATATAGGGGAAGTGAGAGAGGGATATAGGGGAAGTGAGAGAGGGATATAGGGGAAGTGAGAGAGGGATATAGGGGAATGGGAGAGGGATATAGGGGAAGTGAGGGAGGGATATAGGGGAAGTGAGAGAGGGATATAGGGGAATGGGAGAGGGATATAGAGGAAGTGAGAGAGGGATATAGGGGAAGTGAGAGAGGGATATAGGGGAATGGGAGAGGGATATAGGGGAAGTGAGGGAGGGATATAGGGGAATGGGAGAGGGATATAGGGGAAGTAAGAAAGGGATATAGGGGAATGGGAGAGGGATATAGGGGAAGTGAGGGAGGGATATAGGGGAAGTGAGAGAGGGATATAGGGGAAGTGAGAGAGGGATATAGGGGAAGTGAGAGAGGGATATAGGGGAAGTGAGAGAGGGATATAGGGGAATGGGAGAGGGATATAGGGGAAGTGAGGGAGGGATATAGGGGAAGTGAGAGAGGGATATAGGGGAATGGGAGAGGGATATAGAGGAAGTGAGAGAGGGATATAGGGGAAGTGAGAGAGGGATATAGGGGAATGGGAGAGGGATATAGGGGAAGTGAGGGAGGGATATAGGGGAATGGGAGAGGGATATAGGGGAAGTAAGAAAGGGATATAGGGGAATGGGAGAGGGATATAGGGAAGTGAGAGAGGGATATAGGGGAAGTGAGAGAGGGATATAGGGGAAGTGAGAGAGGGATATAGGGGAAGTGAGAGAGGGATATAGGGGAAGTGAGAGAGGGATATAGGGGAATGGGAGAGGGATATAGGGGAAGTAAGAAAGGGATATAGGGGAATGGGAGAGGGATATAGGGGAAGTGAGAGAGGGATATAGGGGAAGTAAGAAAGGGATATAGGGGAATGGGAGAGGGATATAGGGGAAGTGAGAGAGGGATATAGGGGAAGTGAGAGAGGGATATAGGGGAATGGGAGAGGGATATAGGGGAAGTGAGAGAGGGATATAGGGGAAGTAAGAAAGGGATATAGGGGAATGGGAGAGGGATATAGGGGAAGTGAGAGAGGGATATAGGGGAAGTGAGAGAGGGATATAGGGGAAGTGAGAGAGGGATATAGGGGAAGTGAGAGAGGGATATAGGGGAAGTGAGAGAGGGATATAGGGGAATGGGAGAGGGATATAGGGGAAGTGAGGGAGGGATATAGGGGAATGGGAGAGGGATATAGAGGAAGTGAGAGAGGGATATAGGGAAGTGAGAGAGGGATATAGAGGAAGTGAGAGAGGGATATAGGGAAGTGAGAGAGGGATATAGGGGAAGTGAGAGAGGGATATAGAGGAAGTGAGAGAGGGATATAGGGAAGTGAGAGAGGGATATAGGGGAAGTGAGAGAGGGATATAGGGGAAGTGAGAGAGGGATATAGAGGAAGTGAGAGAGGGATGTAGGGGAAGTGAGAGAGGGATATAGGGGAAGTGAGAGAGGGATATAGGGGAAGTGAGAGAGGGATATAGGGGAAGTGAGAGAGGGATATAGGGGAAGTGATGGAGGGATATAGGGGAAGTGAGAGAGGGATATAGGGGAAGTGAGAGAGGGATATAGGGGAAGTGAGAGAGGGATATAGGAGAAGTGAGAGAGGGATATAGGGGAAGTGAGAGAGGGATATAGGAGAAGTGAGAGAGGGATGTAGGGGAAGTGAGAGAGGGATATAGGGGAAGTGAGAGAGGGATATAGAGGAAGTGAGAGAGGGATATAGGGAAGTGAGAGAGGGATATAGAGGAAGTGAGAGAGGGATATAGGGAAGTGAGAGAGGGATATAGGGGAAGTGAGAGAGGGATATAGGGGAAGTGAGAGAGGGATATAGAGGAAGTGAGAGAGGGATATAGGGAAGTGAGAGAGGGATATAGGGGAAGTGAGAGAGGGATATAGAGGAAGTGAGAGAGGGATATAGAGGAAGTGAGAGAGGGATATAGGGAAGTGAGAGAGGGATATAGGGGAAGTGAGAGAGGGATATAGGGGAAGTGAGAGAGGGATATAGAGGAAGTGAGAGAGGGATATAGGGAAGTGAGAGAGGGATATAGGGGAAGTGAGAGAGGGATATAGGGGAAGTGAGAGAGGGATATAGAGGAAGTGAGAGAGGGATATAGAGGAAGTGAGAGAGGGATATAGGGGAAGTGAGAGAGGGATATAGAGGAAGTGAGAGAGGGATATAGGGGAAGTGAGAGAGGGATATAGAGGAAGTGAGAGAGGGATATAGGGGAAGTGAGAGAGGGATATAGAGGAAGTGAGAGAGGGATATAGAGGAAGTGAGAGAGGGATATAGGGAAGTGAGAGAGGGATATAGGGGAAGTGAGAGAGGGATATAGAGGAAGTGAGAGAGGGATATAGGGGAAGTGAGAGAGGGATATAGAGGAAGTGAGAGAGGGATATAGGGGAAGTGAGAGAGGGATATAGAGGAAGTGAGAGAGGGATATAGAGGAAGTGAGAGAGGGATATAGGGAAGTGAGAGAGGGATATAGGGGAAGTGAGAGAGGGATATAGGGGAAGTGAGAGAGGGATATAGAGGAAGTAAGAGAGGGATATAGGGGAAGTGAGAGAGGGATATAGAGGAAGTGAGAGAGGGATATAGGGAAGTGAGAGAGGGATATAGGGGAAGTGAGAGAGGGATATAGAGGAAGTGAGAGAGGGATATAGGGGAAGTGAGAGAGGGATATAGGGGAAGTGAGAGAGGGATATAGGGGAAGTGAGAGAGGGATATAGGGAAGTGAGAGAGGGATATAGGGGAAGTGAGAGAGGGATATAGAGGAAGTGAGAGAGGGATATAGGGGAAGTGAGAGAGGGATATAGGGGAAGTGAGAGAGGGATGTAGGGGAAGTGAGAGAGGGATATAGGGGAAGTGAGAGAGGGATATAGGGGAAGTAAGAGAGGGATATAGGGGAAGTGAGAGAGGGATATAGGGGAAGTGAGAGAGGGATATAGGGGAAGTGAGAGAGGGATATAGGGGAAGTGAGAGAGGGATATAGGGGAAGTGAGAGAGGGATATAGGGGAATGGGAGAGAGGGATATAGGGGAAGTGAGAGAGGGATATAGGAGAAGTGAGAGAGGGATGTAGGGGAAGTGAGGGAGGGATATAGAGGAAGTGAGAGAGGGATATAGGGGAAGTGAGAGAGGGATATAGGGGAAGTGAGAGAGGGATATAGGGGAAGTGAGAGAGGGATATAGGGGAAGTGAGAGAGGGATATAGGGGAATGGGAGAGAGGGATATAGAGGAAGTGAGAGAGGGATGTAGGGGAAGTGAGAGAGGGATATAGGGGAAGTGAGAGAGGGATATAGAGGAAGTGAGAGAGGGATATAGGGGAAGTGAGAGAGGGATATAGGGGAAGTGAGAGAGGGATATAGGGGAAGTGAGAGAGGGATATAGGGGAAGTGAGAGAGGGATATAGAGGAAGTGAGAGAGGGATGTAGGGGAAGTGAGAGAGGGATATAGGGGAAGTGAGAGAGGGATATAGAGGAAGTGAGAGAGGGATATAGGGGAAGTGAGAGAGGGATATAGGGGAAGTGAGAGAGGGATATAGGGGAAGTGAGAGAGGGATATAGGGGAAGTGAGAGAGGGATATAGGGGAAGTGAGGGAGGGATATAGGGGAATGGGAGAGGGATATAGGGGAAGTGAGAGAGGGATATAGGGGAAGTGAGAGAGGGATATAGGGGAAGTGAGGGAGGGATATAGGGGAATGGGAGAGGGATATAGGGGAAGTGAGAGAGGGATATAGGGGAAGTGATGGAGGGATATAGGGGAAGTGAGAGAGGGATGTAGGGGAAGTGAGAGAGGGATATAGGGGAATGGGAGAGGGATATAGGGGAAGTGAGAGAGGGATATAGGGGAAGTGAGAGAGGGATATAGGGGAAGTGAGAGAGGGATGTAGGGGAAGTGAGGGAGGGATGTAGGGGAAGTGAGAGAGGGATGTAGGGGAAGTGAGGGAGGGATATAGGGGAATGGGAGAGGGATATAGGGGAATGGGAGAGGGATATAGGGGAAGTGAGAGAGGGATATAGGGGAAGTGAGAGAGGGATGTAGGGGAAGTGAGGGAGGGATATAGGGGAATGGGAGAGGGATATAGGGGAAGTGAGAGAGGGATATAGGGGAAGTGAGAGAGGGATGTAGGGGAAGTGAGGGAGGGATGTAGGGGAAGTGAGAGAGGGATGTAGGGGAAGTGAGGGAGGGATATAGGGGAAGTGAGAGAGGGATATAGGGGAAGTGAGGGAGGGATGTAGGGGAAGTGAGAGAGGGATATAGGGGAAGTGAGAGAGGGATATAGGGGAAGTGAGAGAGGGATGTAGGGGAAGTGAGGGAGGGATGTAGGGGAAGTGAGAGAGGGATATAGGGGAAGTGAGAGAGGGATATAGGGGAAGTGAGGGAGGGATGTAGGGGAAGTGAGGGAGGGATGTAGGGGAAGTGAGAGAGGGATATAGGGGAAGTGAGGGAGGGATATAGGGGAAGTGAGGGAGGGATATAGGGGAAGTGAGAGAGGGATATAGGGGAAGTGAGAGAGGGATATAGGGGAAGTGAGGGAGGGATGTAGGGGAAGTGAGAGAGGGATATAGGGGAAGTGAGAGAGGGATATAGGGGAAGTGAGGGAGGGATATAGGGGAAGTGAGAGAGGGATATAGAGGAAGTGAGAGAGGGATGTAGGGGAAGTGAGAGAGGGATATAGGGGAAGTGAGGGAGGGATATAGGGGAAGTGAGAGAGGGATATAGGGGAAGTGAGAGAGGGATATAGGGGAAGTGAGAGAGGGATATAGGGGAAGTGAGAGAGGGATATAGGGGAAGTGAGAGAGGGATGTAGGGGAAGTGAGAGAGGGATATAGGGGAAGTGAGAGAGGGATATAGGGGAAGTGAGGGAGGGATATAGGGGAAGTGAGAGAGGGATGTAGGGGAAGTGAGAGAGGGATATAGGGGAAGTGAGAGAGGGATATAGAGGAAGTGAGAGAGGGATATAGAGGAAGTGAGAGAGGGATATAGGGGAAGTGAGAGAGGGATATAGGGGAAGTGAGGGAGGGATGTAGGGGAAGTGAGAGAGGGATATAGGGGAAGTGAGAGAGGGATATAGGGGAAGTGAGGGAGGGATATAGGGGAAGTGAGAGAGGGATATAGAGGAAGTGAGGGAGGGATGTAGGGGAAGTGAGAGAGGGATATAGGGGAAGTGAGAGAGGGATATAGGGGAAGTGAGGGAGGGATATAGGGGAAGTGAGAGAGGGATATAGGGGAAGTGAGGGAGGGATATAGGGGAAGAATCATCCTCAGTACTTGACTGGTACTTTTTTTTATTGACCTCGAAAGATGAAAGGCAAAGTTGACCGTGGCGAGATTTGAACTGAGAGAGCAGAGGGCGTGACTGAGCGCCTGACAGAGGGCCTGACTGAATACTATAAATCCTTCTAGCTGCAGTTCTATCAACTCTGTCAATTCAGTGATAGGTAGATCTATATTAATATCAATACATTTGTCTGCCACTCTGTGTATGTGTGTCTCTTTCTCTATGTATGAGTGTGAGGGTGTGTATGTGACTGTACATGTGTCTGTATGAGTGTGTGTGTGTGTGTGTTTGTTTCTTTGTATATGTGTGTATGATGTGGTTGGTGCGGTGAATTGACAGAATCGTTAGCAAATTGGATAGAATACTTTTGAACTCAGAACGCTGCCCTTCACTCTCCCTTTAAATCCCTCAGAAGTCAACTTTGCTTTTCATCCTTTTGAAGTTGATAACAAAAATACCAGTTTAATACTGGGGTTGATTCTTCCTCTCTATCTCTTTCTCACTTTCACTCTCTATCATTCTCTCTCTCTCTAGCAGAAATTGGCTGCATTCAGAGACTTTGGTACTGTATGTGTCATCATTGGTATGTATGTGTCATCATCATCATCATCATCATTGTTTAACGTCCATTTTCCACGCTAGCATGGTTCTGTGTGCGTATATTATGTATGTCTGTATATCATCATCACTGTTTTACGTCCATCTTCCACGCTAGCATGGGTTAGACGGGTTGTCCTGTTGTGGGCAGTGTCCGGTGGGCTGACCTTGTCTTGGTCATACGGGAACTGATTCTGGCTTGATTTCTACAGCTGGATGCCCTTCCTAACACCAACCTCATTTACAGTGTAGGCTGGGTGCTTTTTTTCTGTAGCGCCTACACATCCACTTTGCAGTGGAATGATAGGGACCCCGGTCCCTATCATCTCATTTCTACAGCTGAGTAAATTGGAGCAATCTGAAATAAAGTGTCTTGCACAAGGAAACAACACATCGCCCGGTCTGAGGATTGAACTCACAACCTTTCGATTGTAAGCCCAATGCTCTAACCACTAAGCCATGTGTCTTCACATATATATATATGTATATTTATTTACCTGGGGTGCTAAATTCAAATTTTTTTCATTGGAGACATGCCAAACTTTAGTCCAGTTATATCTACAGATTGGACCAGGTACGTAACCACTGCGGGTATAATATCCTGCAAAATAGAATTTAAACATATTTAGAAATTCATAAAGATCTGAAGAGCAACGAGAAAAAGTTAACCCTTTAGTGTTCAAACCGGCCCAAACTGGCCAGAATTCTCTACCTCTTCCTGTTGAAACTGGCTGTAACTGGTCGCTCAAACTGATGTTAAGGTATTGTTTTCAAAATAAATACTTTCAAAATCTCATAGATTCGATATTATCTCTATATATATAAAACTGAGGATGTCTCTGTGTGTGAGTTTGAATCCCTAAAACTCGAGAACCACACAACCGACTGTTTTCAAACTTTACACATGTAATACTTATGTTTCAGGGAATGTTCTGAGCAAAACAAATTTCAAATTTTCAATGCCTTAGGGACCGCATTAGGCGATTTAGCGATAGCGATCTCTCTCTATAATTCTTAGTCTTTCTCTTTTTAGATAGATACATACATATAACGTCGCGCCCTTATAATATCTGTTTGTATGTCTGACTGTCTGCATTACGTCACTTCCCTGAGGATGTCTGCCTGTGTGTGTGTGTGTGTGTGTGTCTGTGAGTTTGAATCCTTAAAATTCGAAAAGTACCCAACCGACTTTTTTCAAACTTTACATGTGTGTTACTTATGTTTCAGGGAGTGTTATGCACATAAACAATTCAACTTTTTGACCCCCTAGGACCCGCATTAGTTGAAAAACTGCATTTTTTTAGGTTTTTTAGGGCTTTTTAAGTCGTTATGTCAGACTGATTTCCTTGAAATTGTAACTATGTATTAGTCAGTCTCTTCTTCATACCTTGAGCAAAGAAAATCCAACTTTTATATGGCCTAGGGCCAGCATTAGGTGAAAAACTTCCTTTCTTCAGCTTTTGAGGTGTTACATCTTGCTGATTTTCCCGAAATTTCAAGGCATATAATGCACATAAAAAAAAATTCATTTTCTTGATCCCTTAGGGCCCGCATTAGGTGAAAACCTGCATTTTTCCTGCTTCATCAAGGAAAATCTTAAAGCCATCAGAGTATTCAGTTTATTTTCTTTACATATTGTCCACGCATGCAGTTTTTCCACGATTAGGTCTGTTGGTGGCCCGCATTCCAAAATACCTTATCCTGTGCAAGACCGGGTACCACTGCTAGTGTGAGATAATTATGTGAGATAAAGCCTTTACCATGAAAATAAAATAGTATATATAGAGTAATGTAAATGTTATGTGAGATATTATGTGAGGTAAAGCCTTTACCATGAAAATATAAAAGTATATATAGAGTAATGTAAATGTTATCTGAGATATTATGTGAGGTAAAGCCTTTACCATTAAAATATAAAAGTATATATAGAGTAGTGTAAATGCTAAAGGGTTAAACTTGTTATCTTCAATTCAGTATTCATGCCTACCTTTATCTTTGGTAATGACCGAAAAAATACAATCTTTAAAGTTTATGTTACTCAATAGGGTGTGTAGCCTGGAGATGAGGGAGTCCCTCCAAGTAGATCTGCTTCTTCGAAAAATCACAACTCTGATACTACAAACTTAGAAAGACCCTGTATTAGTTCCCTTTTGCTCTGGTGATGTTACTCCCCCCTCTTCTGGTATACCACCAGACTGGTGATGTTACTCCCCCTCTTCTGGTGATGTTACTCCCCCCTCTTCTGGTGATGGTACTCCCCCTCTTCTGGTGATATTACTCCCCTCTTCTGGTGATCTTACTCCCCCTCTTCTGGTGATCTTACTCCTCCTCTTCTGGTGATGTTACTCCCCCTCTTCTGGTGATGGTACTCCTCCTCTTCTGGTGATCTTACTCCCCCTCTTCTGGTGATGGTACTCCCCCTCTTCTGGTATACCACAATTTGTGTCCCCTTATACTCACCAAACAACACCTCCTTCCACTTCTAGTACACTATCATAACCCCAAACTTATGGCTCTCTGTTCAAATTCTGCTGAGATCAACTTTGCCTTTCATCCTTTCGAGGTTGATAAAAAGAAGTACCAGTAAAGTACTGGGGTCGATTATCTCTTTCTTTTTCTGGAAGAAATCATCTGCGTTATGACCTGTGGAGGAATGATGGGCTCCACCAGGTTTAACTGTGCCAGATACATCATGTATGAGAATGGCACACCACCACCCTCACCACAAGACCACACACCAACACCAACACCCTCACCACAAGACCACACACCAACACCAACACCCTCACCACAAGACCACACACCACCACCCTCACCACAAGACCACACACCAACACCACCACAAGACCACACACCAACACCAACACCAACACCCTCACCACACATCAACATGATAGAATGTAAAACAGAAGTCAACATTCAATTATCAATGAATCTCTTACCTGGCCCACATCTAATCTGTTCTCCATCTGTATCTACACCATCTGTAGCAAACACTATAATTGACTGACACCCTGTCCGAGGATAACTGTTCAATAAATCAAAACTCATCTGGAAACTTTTCCTGAAACAAATTAAAAAGAAAACAAAATAACAGAAAGAACAAAAAAAAAAAAAGAAAAAAAAAAGAACATTTTAATAATTTATCATTTCAAGATTTTATAGTTATGTGAATGTAAGAAACAAGGTAGGATGGTGAAGACTTGGTGGAGGCGTGTGGAGGAAGACCACCACCACAATCATCACCATCACCATCATCATTTTTACATCCGTTTTTCCACTTTTGCATGGGTTGGATGGGTCCTGTGCAGCACCTCACTACGTTCCACGTCATCTCCTCTATGAGTCTCAGTGATGTGAGATAACTTCTCACCATTTCTGCCCAGGTCATCCTAGGTCTACCTCTACACACACATATATATATATATATAAATAAATGTATTTTTAACCATTGGTCAATCAATGATAAACGTTGATTGCCAAATGAATTAACAATGGAGATATAAAAGATACAGAAGCGAAAACCAACCAAACAGTGAGTGTGTTCTGTTATTATTTCTGGCAATATTATTACAACAATACGACCCTCCTCAAGTATAACAATATTTGTTTCGACACACGATTCTCACCTCTTGCACGCAGCACACATCCACATGCCTTCTCCCCAGCATCTCCACTATTTCACCAGACCTACCTGTGAGAGTGCCAACATTAAGTGTGGCAACTCTGAAATGCGACGTCTTCATATTCTTGTTCCTGTTGTGTGATTGCTTGATGACGGTCGGGGGGGTTCTTGCACATGGCCTCACCAGCCACCCCACTACCGTGGTTAGTGTTATTGCTGTTAACGCAGTTGTTGCAATTCTCATTTGTTGTGCTCATAGTTTTTGGCAGTAGTATATATACTGGTTAGATGCCCTTCCTAACACCAGCACCACTTTACAGCATGGACTGGGTGCTTTTATTCATGCCACCAGCACTAGAGAGGTTGTCTTACTGTACTAAAGGGCCCTCTCTACCCCTCCATTTTACAGCATGGACTGGGTGCTTTTATTCATGCCACCAGCACTAGGGAAGTTGTCTTACTGGACATAGGGGACTTCTCTACCCCTCCATTTTACAGCATGGACTGGGTGCTTTTATTCATGCCACCAGCACTAGGGAAGTTGTCTTACTGGACTTAGGGGACTTCTCTACCCCTCCATTTTACAGCATGGACTGGGTGCTTTTATTCATGCCACCAGCACTAGGGAAGTTGTCTTACTGGACTTAGGGGACTTCTCTACCCCGCACCAATTTATTTGGAGTGGTAGCTCTCCTAGACGGGTTGCCTACACTACGGCTTATGGAGCCTCCATCTGCCCCGTGTCTGCACTTAGCGGAACTTGGTTTAACGTGCTATGTACATGAGTGTATAGGGCGGGTGGGTGGGATGAAAATGACTATTTCCTAGCCTATGTTATTTAAAACATGGCTACTCTAAATATGACCAATTTTTCCGTTAGGAATATATGTATGTAAACAACACACATATATATATTAACAGTTATATAAAAACAAACAGACAATAGTGCATATATATCTATATATATAAACATTGAAAGAAGGAAATTGACAAAATCTCAGCTTATCTTATGCTACCGCTGTCACAGCCTGTATATGTATGTGTGTGTGTGTGTGTATATATATATATCTATATATATGAGTGTGTGTTCGTGCGTGTACGTGTGTGTGGGAGTGAGGGCATGTGTGTGTGTGTGTGAAAGTGTGATTGTAGGCACCTGATTATTTCTGCAAAGCTACCAATGAATAGCCATTGTTAGCTTAAGTGAACGTTAAAAATCAGGAGTGCCTCCCCACCCCCAGTCTGAACTTGTCTATAGAATTCTTTCTGCTTTTGTTGCTCTAAATATAGTTTACAAAGAATTCCCTTTTCTTTAAATCCATCAACCAATGACCTCCACCCATCCCAATCCCCACCCTCTCCTACACCAGAAAAGATATAAATACCACCATATTACTTGGACAGTCGACTTCCTGATGATTTCTCCCAAATGAAACAGTTCTAGTCCTGTAGAAGCCATTTCTATATTAAATATATATATATGTGTGATGAAAGAGCTTTGATAATTAACAATTAAACAAGCACCTGATAAGTGAGGATTAGTTACTCAACTAATGATAAAACTGGAACTTAACTGGTGTTGTGTTTTTATTGGCAGGATCACCTTCTCAAAGTATAACATTGTATACTATATACACTGAAATATTAGCCAAGCAATATGACAAAAAATCAATGTTAGAAGTGGGGTCGGTTTATATTCAGGGTCAATATTTTGAGGATTTTCACCAACTTCAAATTTTATGTAAATAAGGTTTGGATTTTTGCCCATTTAATAAATGATACCATAGTGAGGTTGGCTTATATTCAAGTATGTGCAATGAGGTCGGCTTATATCCAAGTATATACAGTGTGGTTGGCTTATATTCAAGTATATACAGTGAGGTTGGCTTATAATAATAATAATGAATGAAATTATTGTGTACAGTGCTCAGGTGCACTACAACTCGTCAAAGGTGCATGTATAGTACATAGATTAATATACAAATGTCAGGGAAGTGAATAGTGTATGAATCATGATATACATGTGTGTGTGTGTATGGAGGGGAAATATTAGGTGTAGTGTTGGCGAATCTCAGGAAGCATGGAGGTTTTAAAGGATGCAGTGTCTTGGCAGCTAATAACTGATGCAAGTAGTTTGTTCCATGCTTCAGCAACTCTGAGCATGAAAAAATGTTTCCGAAAGTCATGGGAACTGTGCTGTTTTCTTATATTCAAGTATATACAGTAATAAGTGATACCATAGTGTGGTCGGCTTATATTCAAGTATATACAGTCATAAATGATACCATAGTGTGGTCGGCTTATATTCAAGTATATACAGTCATAAATGATACCGTAGTGTGGTTGGCTTATATTCAAGTATATACAGTAATAAGTGATACCATAGTGTGGTCGGCTTATATTAAAGTATATACAGTCATAAATGATACCATGTATAAAACACAAAGACACAGTGACACTTACTCTAGTTCACTGGTCCCGCCAGCTTTTAAACTGTAAATTTTTTCAATTAAATCTTTTCGATGTGCGATGGTAGCAGGAACCATTCTGTTCTGCTGACAACTGAGGACTTCTGTAGTGAAATGATGCCACCTGGAAAGAAAGCCAAGAGAAAACAAATATAATACAACACCATCTTTATCTAATTTAGTGTTTTAACACTTTTGGGTCAGTATTTCTTATGAAATAGACTCTTCATCATCATCATCATCATCATCATAATCATCAGTGTTGTCATCATCATCATCATCTTCATCACCATCACCATCACCATCACCATCACCATCATCATCATCATCACCATCATCATCGTTGTTGTTGTCACTGTCATCATCATCATCACCGTCATCATCATCATCAACATTACCACCATCACCATCACCACCGTTGTCATCATCATTATATAATGTTTGTTTTCTGCTATAGTTGGACATATCATCAGAGACTGTACTCAAGTTGATCCACTGCCCTCTCAGATAGGCCTTCATTTACATATATTCCGGCACTCTATTGATTCTTCTAAGGGGCTGATATACAGATATACAATCCTGTATTCTATTTCAATTAATCAATGAAAAATTTGACTAAAATTATTTGTTATTTTATTACAAAGATTATTAACTTAAAATATGGTTCTTATAAAAAATTACCGTATTTCCCGGCACTGAAGACGCTTGTCCTTGAGGAGGCACCGTAATGCACCCTAATTTTGACAAGCTAAAATTTGAAAAAAAAATAAACGACCTTCGGCTTCCGGGACACACGGTAGATTTTTTAGACTTATTTTAGGAAGTAGCATCTTCAATGCGGTAAGTTGGAATATTTTAATATAAATGTGAAGGCACATGGCTTAGTGGTTAGAGCATTGGGCTTGCAATCGAAAGGTTCTGAGTTCAATTCTTGGACCGGGTGATGTGTTGTTTCCTTGAGCAAGACGCTTTATTTCACGTTGCTCCAGTTTACTCAGCTGTAGAAATGAGATGATAGGGACTGGGGTCCCTATCATTCCACTGCAAAGTGGATGTGTAGGCGCCACAGAAAAAAAGCACCCAGCACTCACTGTAAATGAGGTTGGTGTTAGGAAGGGCATCCAGCTGTAGAAATCAAGCCAGAATCAGTTCCTGTATGAGCAAGACAAGGTCAGCCGACTGGACACTGCCCACAACAGGACAACCCGTCTAACCCATGCTAGCGTGGAAGAACGGACGTAAAACGGTGATGATGAACACTTTAGAATGGGTGAGTTTATTTCATAGAAATACAGGTACTGATGGGCTTCTATACAGTTACCATCTACAAATTTCACTTTAAAAGTTTGGCTTAACCCGAGGCTATGATAAAAAAAAAAGAACAAAAAAAAAACAAACACTTCCCCAAAATCTCCAAACACCGACTGAGATTGAACCTAGAACTTCATGACCCTGAAGCCATCTATTTGGCCATGTTGTATAACTACCAATATAAAGAATGATGCACTCATGCATGGAGCTGCTATGGTGTGAACACTACACTCTTTATATTAAATTTATCCCCTAAGTCCATGAGATAGGCTACAAGAATATTTGACTAATACCAATATTCTGATAAGTCTTTTAGATTGTATTTCTGAGATGCTGAACCTATAGTTAGCCACTAAATAATCCCTCGATCACCTCTTGCTATAGGTAATCTTAACCCCTTTTTCATACCAAACTGCCTGAAACCACAAGTGCTTATATTTATCTAAAAACCTTCCATCATGATTTTATGTAAGAACCTTTGTTAACCCTTTAGCATTTAAACCAGCCATATCCAACCAGAATGCTCTCACCTCTTTCTGTTCAAACCAGCTGTAACCAGCTGACCATACTTATGTTAAGGTATTGTTCTCAAAATAAATAATATCAAAATCTCATAAATTCGATATTATATGAAATAAAGTGTTTACCATGGAAATACAATAGTAAATGATAAAGGGTTAAATGCTAAATGCACCAGCTTAATAATAAGAAAGTTAATTATATTACTAAATCTCTACAAATTCTTGATTATTTTTAAAGATTATTTGAAAATAGGGAATGTCTTTAATTAGAAAATGTTGTTGTCACCACAGTCGATGTTGTGATGAGCTGATCAGACTAACCACTAAGCCATGTGTCTTCACATATCCTAATTATAATATTCATCATCATTGTCACCGTTTTACGCCCATTCTTCCATGCTAGACAGGTTGTCCTGTTGTGGGCAATGCTAGGTCAGGCGACCATGTCTTGCTCATACAGAACTGATTTTAGCTTGATTTCTACAGCTGGATGCCCTTCCTCACACCAACCTCATTTACAGTGAGTTCAGTACTAATAAGAATAAGTTATGTAGGATACTTACTTGCCAACTTCATCCCAATGGCTGGCACGAGCACATATGACATTCACATAATCCTGTTTAGTTAGTGTACTAATTACAACTTTTGCTACAGCTTTCGCTATTTCAAATTTCTGGCCTTTCATTGATAGACTGAAAATATTAAATAAAGATTGGGACATATATCATGAGAAAGAATTACACAATATAGAGATAGAGAATAATTGTTTCTACTTTTGGCACAAGGCCAGCAATTACTCAGTACATTACTGGTACTTTATTTTAATATATAGAAATAGAGAATAATAATAATAATTGTTTCTAGTTTTGGCACAAGGCCAGCAATTACCCAGTACATTACTGGTACTTTATTTTAATATATAGAAATAGAGAATAATAATAATAATTGTTTCTAGTTTTGGCACAAGGCCAGCAATTACTCAGTACATTACTGGTACTTTATTTTAATATATAGAGATAGAGAATAATAATAATAATTGTTTCTACTTTTGGCACAAGGCCAGCAATTACTCAGTACATTACTGGTACTTTATTTTAATATATAGAAATAGAGAATAATAATAATAATTGTTTCTAGTTTTGGCACAAGGCCAGCAATTACTCAGTACATTACTGGTACTTTATTTTAATATATAGAAATAGAGAATAATAATAATAATTGTTTCTAGTTTTGGCACAAGGCCAGCAATTACTCAGTACATTACTGGTACTTTATTTTAATATATAGAAATAGAGAATAATAATAATAATTGTTTCTAGTTTTGGCACAAGGCCAGCAATTACTCAGTACATTACTGGTACTTTATTTTAATATATAGAAATAGAGAATAATAATAATAATTGTTTCTAGTTTTGGCACAAGGCCAGCAATTACTCAGTACATTACTGGTACTTTATTTTAATATATAGAAATAGAGAATAATAATAATAATTGTTTCTAGTTTTGGCACAAGGCCAGCAATTACTCAGTACATTACTGGTACTTTATTTTAATATATAGAAATAGAGAATAATAATAATAATTGTTTCTACTTTTGGCACAAGGCCAGCAATTACTCAGTACATTACTGAATTTCTTTGTTGGACACAAGGGCCGAAATATGTAGGACAATACAAAAGAGAGGGGAAGTAGGAGGAAGGGGGTTTACAATGAAATCGAGTAAAAAAAGGTAACAGATAACAATAAACAACAAAATACATAATGAGAATTCCCTCATAGAGGAGAGGACCACACCAATCTTAAACCACTCATGGTTAGAAAAGGACCACTTACGCAGGCCATTCTTGCTATATTCATCTCCACCTTTTAACAAATATACTAGGGGACAGCATTTCCCTCTTCACTCTCACTTTCCTTTCAAGTGGAACTTGAAAAAGTTGATTAGGAATTGTCTGTCTTCAGTCCTTTCAACCTGGTCTAACACACCCCTTCTTTTGCTACGACCACGACACAGAGGAAAACGACCTGCCCTTCTCAGCGAAAAGAAGGCGGCGGGGCGATCTTCATGACAGACTCGGTCATTAGCCGGATCTGTCCTACATGCAATAGTAGCTGTTCAACAAAACTCCACAAGTCAGTAATGCACAGACCATGTAGAATGGTTTTGTCGCTCTGCATGCATCTCAGACAAGTGAGTCAGGCATCACACCCTGTTGAGTTTGTCTGGAACTGGTAGTGCCCCGGTAGCAATGCCAAGCTAGGGATTTCTGGAAGTTGTACATAGTCCACCGCTCACAAGTTCTCCGGAACAGACTAGCCAGTTCATCTTCATCGATGCCCAGATATTCTTCAAGAACGCCAGTGCACTTCCCCACTACTAGTCCTCTAGAGAACTCTAGAGTGGATTTCCACTGATTGCATCGCCCAACTAGTGGAGGGTCATGAGCACCTGAAAACATTCCAGATGCCAAGCACCCAGCCTTGGTCTTTGTTTGATCCACAACTGCAGCTCAGTCAAAGAGATGAGCTGCAGAAAGACCTGCCTAACAAATGGCAGCCACATCTGTTTGTGCATCATCAGCCATGGTGTGCCCAGTCCTCCATGGAGAGGGTGCTGGCAGCAAAAAGACTGCCTCGCCAATGGAACTTGTCCCTTCCACAATAATAATAATAATAATAATAATGGTTTTTGATTTAGGCACATTTAGTGGAGTGAAAAGTCGATTAAATCAACCCCAATGCATTACTGATGCTTTATTTATCGGCTTCGTAAGCATGAAAAGTAAAGCTAACTTCGGCGGGATTTAAACTCAGACCGTAAAAGGCTGTAACTCTATGCTGCTAAGCATGGTGTCCGACGCTCTACCGATACTGCCAATCCACCGCCCTAATATATACATATAGATCATTATTTCTATTTTTTGCACAAGGCCAGCAATAACCCCAGTACATTACTAGTGCTTTATTTTATCGACCCGTAAGGGTGAAGGGCAAAGTTAATCTCGGCAGGATTTGAATTCAGATCGTAAAGGGTCGTAACAACCAGCATTGATACCTTAACCATGTCATATAAAGGGAGATGACTCCAATCTTAATTGAGTTGTTTCCCTTGGTTACTATACATTTTATTTGAGACTATGAGTTATATCAGGTAATGCTACAGCTGTAATTAATTGATACTTAAACAGTATTATTGCTATTGATAACATATCTAAACTATAATAAAGTAAGAAGCGTGGAACTGCGTATGGTTTATAATTTTTTATCCCCTTAGTAAAATAAGTTGGATTACTTTGAATAAATAATTGTTTCTACTTTAGGCACAAGGCCAGCAATTACCCAGTGCATTACTGGTACTTTATTTTATCGACCCCGTAAGGATGAAAGGCAAAGTCAACCTCGGCGGGATTTGAACTCAGATCGTAAAGGGACGTAACTATACTGGAAAGCATGGCGTCCGACCCTCTACCGATACTGCCAATCCACCTACTTTGAATAAATAATGAATGCATATTACATAATTGATCTACTAAATTTCGTGGTTGTTTATTAAATATATTTTATTACTTATTTAAGGATTCACTTCTTTAAAATGTTTAAATGTCAGCACTTCCCGTTAGCAATCGTTTAAATAAACAATCATATATTTCTGTCACTAATTTTCTCCTAATGCAGTTTATATATAATATCGTCTTTTTTTAATGTATCATGGATTACGTTACTGATTACATAAGACAGTGTAACAGTCTTCATTCAATTTCTGTTTATATTGTCAATTACGATTTTATTTGATGTATCATATCTACATGTATATATACTTGTGTATAATATCAATATACACACTACACATGCTAGCAGAAAACCACCCGAAGGGTGGTTTTTCTGCTAGTATTTATAACTAATATTTAAATGAGAAATGTGTTTTATTTAATTCTATTTTAATTTAATAAATACTTTTTTATTGTAAAAGGAAGTATTCATTTCATTTTGAAAAAAGTAGAATTATAATTATTTTATCTCTGTAGCATTAGCTGACAAAAGTATATTTCCCAAATTACACATCAGCTGTTGCATGTGGTGGTACACAGCTGTAGTGCTTTTTTCAAGGATACAACATACCACCTAAGTCAGGGAATTGAACTCATCACCTTACAATCATGAGATTATCACCCTACTTACTAAGTCATGAGTCTTCATACATTGGTGTAATAGCTGTGGTAAACTCAGGGAGTCAAGGAATTAATCCATACTCTTTATATTAGAAATTTTAACCACAAAAACAATTTGTTAATTGGTTATCTAAAATATTTCACTTAAAATATCTAGCATCAAGGTTAATCATTTTGATAGCAACCTGGCCAGAAGCAGCTATGGTTCTATCAATCAAAACCATCCAATTTAAAGGGTTCCTACTTAAATTAAAATCTTTCAACATAATTTTATATAAAAACCATGTTAACTTATTATCCTAGTAATAAAATAATTAATAATATTAGTAAATCTCTTAAAATTCTTCATTAATTAATTAAAATAGAGTGTATTTCATTTGAAATATAGTCACAAAAGGGTTAAAGCGTTCCTATTTAAATTGAAATCTTCCAACATAAATTTATATAAAAATCATGTTAAGTTACTATCATAATAATGAAGTAATTAATAAGTTTAGTAAATACCTCAACATTCTTATTAATTAATTAAAATAGTGTGTTTTTTATTAGGAATATGGTCACAAAAGGGTTAATAACTTATTTTACCCAATCACTACCCATGTTTCACTATGATATAACATCTTACTTCATACAGAAGTATCAAATGGAATGGATTCTTATGATAAATACGGTGAAAAAAAAGAGCTTAAAAAAAAATCTTTTCACCTGCAATCAATGACGATGACAACATCTTTGGGGCCACTAGTGGCTGCTATATACCACGGTCGTGTTCTCGGATCATAATCATTGTAAAAACCTGCAAAATTGATGCCCCATTCTCGACCGGGAAAAATTCTGATTGGTCCATGAACTGACCCAAAATACTGCCATCTGAAACCAAGGAAAGAACTCAGTGAAATGAAACAAACCAAAAATCCACCCAAAATATCAAAAACAAACAAAAAAGACAATAACAGATTTATTATAGAATGTGAGATTTGCTCTTCAAATTCAAAACTGGAAAGTGTAACGAGAGTAGGATAACGGTTGGTTAGTAAAGTTAATATTAGTTGACACTGATGTAATAGCAGTTGTTGTTTAGTAAGGGAGGAACACATATACACATACATACTACAGACACATACACACACATATACTGACACTCACAGACACATACATAGATACTACAGACACATACACACACATATACCGACACTCACTGACACATACATACATACTACAGACACATACACACACATATACCGACACTCACTGACACATACATACATGTACAGACACATACACACACATATACCGACACTCACAGACACATACATACACGTACACACACATATACCGACACTCACAGACACATACATACATGTACAGACACATACACACACATATACCAACACTCACAGACACATACATACATGTACAGACACATACACACACATATACCGACACTCACAGACACATACATACATGTACAGACACATACACACACATATACCGACACTCACAGACACATACATACATGTACAGACACATACACACACATATACCGACACTCACAGACACATACATACATGTACAGACACATACACACACATATACCAACACTCACAGACACATACATACATGTACAGACACATACACACACATATACCGACACTCACAGACACATACATACATGTACAGACACATACACACACATATACCAACACTCACAGACACATACATACATGTACAGACACATACACACACATATACCAACACTCACAGACACATACATACTACAGACACATACACACACATATACCAACACTCACAGACACATACATACATACATGTACAAACACACACACACACATATACCAACACTCACTGACACATATATTACATACATGTACAGACACATACACACACATATACCAACACTCACAGACACATACATACATGTACAGACACATACACACACATATACCGACACTCACTGACACATACATACATGTACAGACACATACACACACATATACCAACACTCACAGACACATACATACATGTACAGACACATACACACACATATACCAACACTCACAGACACATACATACATGTACAGACACAGACACACACATATACCGACACTCACTGACACATACATACATACATGTACAGACACATACACACACATATACCAACACTCACAGACACATACATACATGTACAGACACATACACACACATATACCGACACTCACTGACACATACATACATGTACAGACACATACACACACATATACCAACACTCACAGACACATACATACATGTACAGACACATACACACACATATACCAACACTCACAGACACAGACACACACATATACCGACACTCACTGACACATACATACATACATGTACAGACACATACACACACATATACCAACACTCACAGACACATACATACATGTACAGACACATACACACACATATACCGACACTCACTGACACATACATACATACATGTACAGACACATACACACACATATACCGACACTCACTGACACATACAGACATGTACACACACATACACACACATATACCAACACTCACAGACACATACATACATGTACAGACACATACACACACATATACCAACACTCACAGACACATACATACATGTACACACACATACACACACATATACCAACACTCACAGACACATACATACATGTACAGACACATACACACACATATACCAACACTCACAGACACATACATACATGTACAGACACATACACACACATATACCAACACTCACATACACATACATACATACATACTACAGACACATACACACACATATACCAACACTCACAGACACACACATACATACATGTACAGACACATACACACACATATGCCGACACTCACAGACACATACATACATGTACAGACACACTCACAGACACATTCATACATACATGTACAGACACATACACACACATATACCGACACTCACAGACACATACACACACATACACACACATATACCAACACTCACAGACACATACATACATGTACACACACATACACATACATATACCGACACTCACAGACACATACATACATACATACATACATGTACAGACACATACACACACATATACCAACACTCACAGACACATACATACATGTACAGACACATACACACACATATACCGACACTCACTGACACATACATACATACATACATGTACAGACACATACACACACATGTACCAACACTCACAGACACATACATACATACATACATGTACAGACACATACACACACATGTACCAACACTCACAGACACATACACACACATATACCGACACTCACAGACACATACATACATACATGTACAGACACATACACACACATATACCAACACTCACAGACACATACATACATGTACAGACACATACACACACATATACCAACACTCACAGACACATATATACATACTACAGACACATACACACACATATACCAACACTCACAGACACATACATACATACATGTACAAACACACACACACACATATACCAACACTCACTGACACATACATACATACATGTACAGACACATACACACACATATACCAACACTCACAGACACATACATACATGTACAGACACATACACACACATATACCGACACTCACTGACACATACATACATGTACAGACACATACACACACATATACCAACACTCACAGACACATACATGTACAGACACATACACACACATATACCAACACTCACAGACACATACATACATGTACAGACACATACACACACATATACTGACACATACATACATACATGTACAGACACATACACACACATATACCGACACTCACTGACACATACATACATACATGTACAGACACATACACACACATATACCAACACTCACAGACACATACATACATGTACAGACACATACACACACATATACCAACACTCACAGACACATACATACATGTACAGACACATACACACACATATACCGACACTCACTGACACATACATACATACATGTACAGACACATACACACATATACCAACACTCACTGACACATACATACATGTACACACACATACACACACATATACCGACACTCACAGACACATACATACATACTACAGACACATACACACACATGTACCAACACTCACAGACACATACATACATACCTGTACAGACACATACACACACATATACCAACACTCACAGACACATACATACATGTACAGACACATACACACACATATACCAACACTCACAGACACATACATACATGTACACACACATACACACACATATACCAACACTCACAGACACATACATACATGTACACACATATACCAACACTCACAGACACATACATACATGTACAGACACATACACACACATATACCAACACTCACAGACACATACATACATGTACAGACACATACACACACATATACCAACACTCACATACACATACATACTACAGACACATACACACACATATACCAACACTCACAGACACACACATACATACATGTACAGACACATACACACGCATATACCGACACTCACAGACACATACATACATATACACACACATACACACACATATACCAACACTCACAGACACATACATACATGTACACACACATACACACACATATACCAACACTCACAGACACATACATACATGTACAGACACATACACACACATATACTGACACTCACAGACACATACATACATGTACAGACACATGCACACACATATACCGACACTCACTGACACATACATACATGTACAGACACATACACACACATATACCAACACTCACATACACATACATACTACAGACACATACACACACATATACCTACACTCACAGACACACACATACATACATGTACAGACACATACACACGCATATACCGACACTCACAGACACATACATACATATACACACACATACACACACATATACCAACACTCACAGACACATACATACATGTACACACACATATACCAACACTCACAGACACATACATACATGTACAGACACATACACACACATATACTGACACTCACAGACACATACATACATGTACAGACACATGCACACACATATACCGACACTCACTGACACATACATACATGTACAGACACATACACACACATATACCAACACTCACATACACATACATACTACAGACACATACACACATATACCAACACTCACATACACATACATACTACAGACACATACACACACATATACCAACACTCACAGACACACACATACATACATGTACAGACACATACACACGCATATACCGACACTCACAGACACATACATACATATACACACACATACACACACATATACCAACACTCACAGACACATACATACATGTACACACACATACACACACATATACCAACACTCACAGACACATACATACATATACACACACATACACACACATATACCGACACTCACAGACACATACATACATGTACACACACATATACCAACACTCACAGACACATACATACATGTACAGACACATACACACACATATACCAACACTCACAGACACATACATACATACATACATACATGTACAGACACATACACACACATGTACCAACACTCACAGACACATACATACATGTACAGACACATGCACACACATATACCGACACTCACAGACACATACATACATGTACAGACACATACACACACATATACCAACACTCACAGACACATACATACATACATGTACAGACACATACACACACATATACCAACACTCACAGACACATACATACATGTACAGACACATACACACACATATACCGACACTCACAGACACATACATACATACATGTACAGACACATACACACACATATACCGACACTCACAGACACATACATACATGTACAGACACATACACACACATATACCGACACTCACAGATACATAGATACATACATGTACAGACACATACACACACATATACCAACACTCACAGACACATACATACATACATGTACAGACACATACACACACATATACCAACACTCACTGACACATACATACATACATGTACAGACACATACACACACATATACCAACACTCACGGACACATACATACATGTACAGACACATACACATACAAACACTCACTGACACATACATACATACATGTACAGACACATACACACACATATACCGACACTCACTGACACATACATACATACATGTACAGACACATACACACACATATACCAACACTCACTGACACATACATACATACTACAGACACATACATACACATATACCGACACTCACTGACACACACAAACGTCAGTTTAGTAGCAAATGGAATCAAAGACACTTTAGAGATGGCGTAACATTAAACCAGATCTTTCAAAACAACAACAAAACAACAATACAATAACATCACAACAAAAACAACAACAACAATAAAACAACACAATAAAACGACAACAACAACAATAAAACAACACAATAAAACGACAACAACAACAACAAAACAACAATACAATAACATCACAACAAAAACAACAACACAATAAAACGACAACAACAACAACAACAAAACAACAATACAATAACATCACAACAAAAACAACAACACAATAAAACGACAACAACAACAACAACAAAACAACAATACAATAACATCACAACAAAAACAACAACAACAATAAAACAACACAATAAAACGACAACAACAACAACAATAAAACAACACAATACAACAA
The DNA here is from genome assembly GCA_964016885.1 of Eledone cirrhosa. Classification (NCBI taxonomy): domain Eukaryota; kingdom Metazoa; phylum Mollusca; class Cephalopoda; order Octopoda; family Eledonidae; genus Eledone; species Eledone cirrhosa. The sequence continues at coordinate 11,129,681 of OZ024749.1, read as the reverse complement.
CAACAACAACAACAACACTCAGTTTGTAATTTTATTTTTATATCTTATGAGACCTCTTCCTCCTCTCTGTTGTCATATAGTGTGGACTGGGTGCTCTTGTCATGGCCCCAGGAAGGGATCACTTTATTGAGGGGGTTGAAAACTTGGGAGGGGTGAGGAAGATGCTTGGGATGATTACAGCGAGGGAGATGGTAGGGGAAGGTGTTGCTTACTAGATATATGCCTCAGTCCAAGCATATAAGAGGGTGGGGTCTTCTGTAATACTTCATAGCACCAGAGGTCACAGTCCTTCCTAACACCAACCACATTTACACTGTGTCCTGGCTGCTTTTTTTTGTGACAGCTACACAGCCACTTTATGGTTATGTATATATTAAAACTTTTTATAGTTATATATATTTTAAACCCTAAACAGTGAAGGTCAGTAATTTATTACTACCCTATTGCCAGTAAGATAAATAGCTCAATGTAATAACATCAGTTGTTCTACAGAGCAGTTATATAGAATTCACAAGAATCAAAGCTATGTTCAAAGCATTTATTCACTTACAATTGTTTCATCCAAACCGAGGCTTGGAGTCTTCGGAGCATTTTTCAATGTTTGTACACATAATTGACCTCCTTTCTATATATATATATAGATAGATACAGGCCTGCCAACCTCTAAAAACCCAAACAGGGAGTACCATGAAAAAAAGTTCCTCAAAACGGGGAGAAATGAGGCAAAATGGGGGAGATTTTACATAATCAAAGTTATATCCATTTCCACAAGAGAAGACATCTCTCAGCCACCAGGGGAGATTTTACATAATCAAAGTTATATCCATTTCCACAAGAGAAGACATCTCTCAGCCACCAGGGGAGATTTTACATAATCAAAGTTATATCCATTTCCACAAGAGAAGACATCTCTCAGCCACCAGGGGAGATTTTACATAATCAAAGTTATATCCATTTCAAGAGTAGACATCTCTCAGCCACCACAAAGGTAGGTTTATGGAAGAACATCAGTAATGATTTCAAACGAAATTTTACGAATAAAGTTTTTCAAAGAAAACTAAGTGTTTCAGTTGTTAGCTGCCAGGACACTGCATCCTTTAAAACCTTCATGCTTCCTGAAATTCGTCAACACTACACCTGATATTCCCCCTCCATACACATGCACACATGTATATCATGACTCATACACTGTGCACTTTCCTGACATTTGTACATTATTCTATGTACTATACATGCACCCTTGATGAGTTGTAGTGCACCTGAACACTGTGCACAATAATTTTCATTATTATTATTATATTACAAATGTCCTTTTTGTATTTTACTATGTCGATGATTTATGCTTATCGTTGTATATTTTGTCATCTTCCATCCCGTTCTTACCCTGGTTACTGTACTTTCAGAACACCTACCTCCACTGCTAATTCAGTCCCCTGGGTAGCAGTCTACATTAGATACATAGATATAACGTTGCACGCTTATAATATCTGTCTGTCTGGCTGCCTGTCTGCATTGACTTCGCTTCGAACCAACTTCTAATTAATTCAGTACAAAGATACCGCACGCCCTCTCAATAATTAATTATATATATTTAATTAGTAATAATAATAAATGTGAAGACTAAAATTCAAAGAGGGCTCGATAAGGATAAATATATATCAAATATATAAGAACCCTAGAGCAAATATTGTTCTCATTGCTGATGTATTATCTTCGCTTTTTTCCGTTCATTGCCAGGGAACGTCTTCACGAACCAAAGTATCGTCTTCCTGTCTTCCTTCAGTTGCAACGTTTTTCGAAATATTTACTTCTGCGTTCACAGATTGATTTTTTTAGTTTCAGAAGATCCCGTTAAGGGTGAAAGCAGTGATTCTTTTCTTAAACTTTAATCTGTTATTTTAATATTTATATATATATATTTATCATCATCATCATCATCATCATCACCGTTTTACGTCCGTTCTTCCACGCTAGCATGGGTTAGACGGGTTGTCCTGTTGTGGGCAGTGTCTGGTCGGCTGACCATGCCTTGCTCATACAGGAACTGATCTGGCTTGATTTCTACAGCTGGATGCCCTTCCTAACACCAACCTCATTTACAGTGAGTGCTGGGTGCTTTTTCGTGGCGCCTACACGTCCACTTTACAGTGTGGGCTGGGTGCTGTTTTGCCGTGGCACCTCCACGACCACCTTGCGGTGGGGGGGGGGGGGCATATCGTTTATATGCTTCAGCATGTACCCATGGGAGGTCGGGTACCCTGTATTACTGCGTGACGCCAGAAGTCACGGTCGTGTGTCATTGACTTTGAGAGGTGTAGTTGGGTAAGGTCGGCTTTTATCACCTCATCCCAAGTCATCTTGGGTCTCCCCACTCCGCGGTTTCCATCAACTTCTAGTGCTCTGCACCTTTTTATGCAGCTGTCATCCTTCATACGCATCACATGTCCATACCAGCGTAACCGCCTCTCCTGCACGCAGCATTTGATTCCTCTTATGCTCAGTCTCTCTCTCAATTCATTTATGCTTTGTCGTTCACGTATATTACTGTTACACATCCATCGGAGCATGCAGGCTTCGTTTCTCTCTAATCTACGTAAGTCTTCCACCTTCAGCGCCCAGGTCTCACTACCATGCAACATCGTATACAGATATTTTTGCATACACAAAAACAAAATATAAACAAACGTATTTATTTCATGAAAGCACAGATAGCTTATCATCATTGTTACTGCCGATATGCCACCCAAAAAGTCTCAGCCTGGCCGCAAGATCAGATTTTCCAGAAGAAAAAATGTTACTAGAGCAACAGAGATACTAAGCTTCGCGATTAGCATCAACAAAGCTCAGGGTCAAACCCTAAAAGTGGCTGGCCTTCATCTGGGAAAACCATGCTTCTCCCGTGGTCAATTGTATGTAGGATGCTCTAGGGTGAGCTCGCCAAACAATCTCTTCATCTTTACTCCCGAGGGCCGAACAAAAAATATTGTATACTCTGAGGCTCTAACAATGTAATTTATGTATTTTCTGTTACTTGGAATTTCCATTATGGTTGTACAAATTATTGTAAAGTTTGTTAAAAAATTTGTTCTCTGTTCAGCCTTTATTGTTGTAACTATCAATTTTCTTTAACGTACTGGCTGCTGAACTGGAGGATCGTAAAAAAACTATTCAAACCCATCATCAGAGCACACAACCACCACCACACCCCTCCCTTACACACAACCCCTCCTCCCACACCAATACCACCACCACTACAACACACCCCACTACCACTAAAGCTAAGATGGTGAACTATTTCAGCTCACTTTCCTAATATAGCAACCTTCCAACTCTCACATTACACAACATTGGTAGAGTTTCTATTTCATAATGGGAACATTTCACTGCTTGTGTGTGTGTTGGTGTGTGTGTGTGTTGGAGTGTGCGTGTGTGTGTGTTGGTGTGTGCGTATGTTGGAGTGTGTGTGTTGGTGTGTGCGTATGTTGGTGTGTGTGTGTGTTGGTATGTGTGTGTGTGTGTTGGTGTGTGCGTATGTTGGTGTGTCTGTGTGTTGGTGTGTGCGTATGTTGGTGTGTGAGAGTGTTTTGGTGTGTGTGTGTGAGAGTTTTTTGGTGTGTGTGTGTGTGTGTGTTGGTATGTTTTTGTGTGTGTGTGTTGGTATCTGTGTGTGTGGTGGTGAGTGTATGTGTTGGTGTGTCTGTGGGTTTGTGTGTGTGTATGTTGGTGTGTGTGTGTTGTGTGTTAGAGTGTGGTGTGTGTGAGTGTGTATGTTGGTGCGTGTGTCTGTGTATGAGTGAGTGTGTGTGTGTATGAGTGAGTGTGTGTATGTATGAGTGTGTGTGCGTGTTGGCGTCTCAAAGTCAACCTGACAAAGACTAAGGCCCTTGTAAGTAGACAAGAAAACAGAACCCAGATCCCCTCAGGGAAATGGCCTTGCTCAGTTTGTAGGAAAGGTGTAGGTAGGAATTCCATCCTCTGCCCCAAATGCAAACTATTGGTACACAAGAGATGTGGATCTCAGGAAATTTAGTTAAGAATGTAGGCTTTACATTTAGTAGTTGCACCGGGACAGTAAGAAGCAAGTGGCCACACAAAACAAACACTACCAAACTCTGGGAAGGCTCTGAGAAACACACACACTGCTAATTCAGTCACCTAGGTAGCAGAAGCTGTCTACTGTTCCTACAGAGCCCTCCCAGAGTTTGGTGGTACTTGTTTCCTGAATATGTATTTGTATATACATATATATATATATATATATATATATATATATAAGGCCGGTTGTATGATGCCTGTGTGAGGAGCGCGATGCTGCATGGTAGTGAGACATGGGCAGCAACTGCAGAGGATATGCGACGGCTGGAGAGAAATGAGGCAAGCATGCTCCGTTGGATGTGCAGTGAAAATGTGCGTGAACGACCCAGCATAAATGTGTTGAGAGAGAAACTGTGTCTGAGAGGGATAGAATGTAGTGTACGGGAGAGGAGACTAAGGTGGTATGGACATGTGATGCGCATGGAGGATGACCGATGGGTGAAGAAGTGCCAAGAAATGCCAGTTGAAGGAAGACGTGGTAGAGGTAGACCACGAAAAACATGGGCGGAGGTGATGAGAACAGACCTCAGATCATTGAAGCTCACGGTGGAGATGACGAAGGACCGTGACGAGTGGAGAGATGCTGTGCTGAATAAGACCCGTCCCACCCTTGCAAGCAGGGAAAAGCGGACGTAAAATGATAATGATGATGATGATGATGATAGGCTTCTGCTATCTAGGTGACCAAATTAGCAGTGGAGGTAGGTGTTCTGAAAGTATAGTAACCAGGGTAAGAATGGGATGGAAGAAGTTCAGGGAGCTGCTACCACTGCTGGCTGCGAAAGGATTTTCGCTCAAAATGAAAGGCAACCTGTATGATGTGTGCATAAGAACAGCAAAGTTACATGGTAGTGAGACCTGGGCGTTGTGTGTTGAAGACTTGGGTAGATTAGAAAGAAATGAAGCTTGCATGCTCTGATGAATGTGTAATAGTAATATACATGAATGGCAAAGCATAAACGAATTCAGAGAGAGACTAAGCATAAGAGGAATCTAATGCTGCATGCAGGAGAGGAGGTTGTGTTGGTATGGACATGTGATGTGTATGAAGGTTGACAGCTGCATAAAAAGGTGCAGAGCACTAAAAGTCGATGAAGTGGGGAGACCCAAGAAGACCTGGGATGAGGTGATAAAAACTGACCTTGCCCAATTGCACCTCTCAAAGGCGATGATACAGGACTGAGACTCATAATATCCCTCTACCACAGCATTTTGGTCTTTGGCCAGAACAATATTGGCTGGATTCGTGTTTGGCTGAGTGGCACCCTACTACTATAAGCATTGGAGGGGGATGATCATCCCTAAGATAATTTGCTACGGTTTACAATAGTAACCAGCTATATATCCTACTTTTACGCATGCGTAGACCTGTTGGCATGAATTGAAGCTCACAGGGGGACGGGCATTTGATTCGTGAACATCGCTGTTTGTCCGTTCCCTTGATTTTGGATTATCTCCTTGATTGTAACTTTATTATGTAAGACACTGTCTGAATAGACCATGGCAGTGACTTCTACTCTGAATTGCCTAGTCAATGTCGTCCTACAAATATATATTATGGCCTTATCAATAAAGGACTTTATCATCTAAACTTTGTATTTCCTTATTCTAAAAATACTCCGTCACTCCTGTGAGGAAAATGCATTTGGAGTTCTTGAATTGAATTACATCAATATTTTTACAATATATATATATATATATATATATAAGGATTAAAATACTGGAGCGTGTTGGAGTTAAACACCCTTTTAATTGGCCTGATGAGTCCTTAATAGGCCGAAACATTGTTGGCTAATAAAGACTTTTGATGTATTGAAGGCTTCTTTGTTTTATTTTCATAAATATATATATATATATATATGTATATATATATATATAGCATGTATCAAATGTCAGAGAAAACAATAACAAATTTTCGAATATGTATATTTGCAAACTATATGCATCGAGCACACAACCCCTCTCTCTACTGGCTTGTCATTTTCTTAACTAATCACTTTCCTCTCCTTTTTGCTTGCTTAATATATTCCGGCGACATATCCTCCGTTCCTTCCGTATCCTCTCTTCTGACCCCGTCACTTCTTGCTTTTTTCCAAACCCACCCATTACTGCTTTTAAGCGCGCCCGGAACCTCCGCAACTTCCTGGTTCACAGTTCCTTTTCGTCCTCTCCCATGACTCCACCCGGCTCTCATCCTTGTTCCTGTTCCTGCTGCAACACTTGTCCCTTTATCTCCACCCTCACCACTCTTACAGGCCCCAACGGGTCTTTCCGTATCCGCCATTCCTTCACTTGCACATCCACCCATGTTGTCTATGCCCCCCGGTGTTCCCTTTGCGGGTCTTTATATATCGGAGAAACGAGATGCCGTATGGCGGACCGTTTTGCCGAACATTTGAGGGAGATACGACTCGGTTTGGATACTCCTGTCGCCCGTCATTTCTGTTCTCCTGGTCACTCTTCCCTACATGTTTCAGTCCTGGGTGTCCTTTTACATCATGGATCACGGGCCTTGCGCACCAGGACTGAACAAAGTCTGATTCACTGCCTTAGATCCTATTCCCCTCTTGGACTCAACCCCTCCGCCCCCCAATTTCTCTAATACCCCGTCCATTATCACACCCCTAGATTCCTATCGCTTTCTCTTGATCATTAGCAGCTGCTCTTACAACTAATACATGCCGACTATATGTGCTCACTCCACTTTTCTCTTCACTGCTCTGTATACACACATACACACCCTTATATTAACATACTTTTGCTCATAGATTTGTACTTACAAGCACACACACAAAACGCCAGCACCAACAGTTTTGCAAGAGATGTTATGAATGGACCTGTTATTTTTATCTAAAGACATTTTTTCCAATTCCATCCCACCCGTCCCCTCAATCTATTTTATTTCTCATTCTTTCTTCTGATGAAGGACTAGCGTCCGAAACGTTAAGACCCTCTTCCTGCTATATCAAGTGTTAACCTAATATATACCTTCCATATACTGTACCGATTGTGTTGTTATTTCTGTTTACCTTTTACACACACATATATATATTCTTTTTTTTTAATATATATATATGGAGGCACATGGCTTAGTTGTTAGAGCATTGGCCTTGCAATCGAAAGGTTGTGAGTTCAATTCTCAGACCGGGTGATGTGTTGTTTCTTTGAATAAGACACTTTACTTCACATTGCTCCAGTTTACTCAGCTGTAGAAATGAGATGATAGGACTGGGGTCCCTATCATTCTACTGCAAAGTGGTTGTGGAGGTGCCACGACAAAAAAGCACCCAGCCCACACTGTAAAGTGGACGTGTAGGCGCCATGGAAAAAAGCACCCAGCACTCACTGTAAATGAGGTTGGTGTTAGGAAGGGCATCCAGCAGTAGAAATCAAGCCAGAATCAGTTCCCATCCCACCCTTGCAAGCAGGGAAAAGCGGAGGTATGATGATGATGATGATATATATATACAACAGATGAAATAATTTTAGTAATGAAGTTCACAATTTTCATGTTTGCATTCAAATTTACATATCACCATAAATGTGATGGTACACTATGGAAAAGAATGGTGCTGGATGAGGGTCATATGAAAAAGAAATGATGCTGTGCTCACCTGAGTAGTGGATCATCAGCCATATTCTGTTGGAAAACATCATCAAGTCGTGCAGTGAAGGCAATAGTATCAATAGTATTTTTCTCATCTCGTGGAACTTCATCGGGAATCTTTATGGTTGACCGATTTAAGCTGACTGGTTGTCGGAAGTATCTGTGATAAAAAAGAATTGTTAAAATCTATATTATGATGCTGTATAGTGTATATATCACCATTACACTACATTCCCTTTCTTTTGAGAAAAGGGTCCTAACCCCCAAAATAACAATATGGATGGTTTTTAGATAAATAAAAACAGACAGTGAGATTAGACACATTATATCATTTAGTTAGGTTCCATATTAGTTTGAGAACAAATCCTGATGGGGGTGTCTTCCCTATAAGCACAATTCCTACTATTACTGCCTTAACACTTTAGCATTTAAACTGGCCATATTCGGCCAGAATTCTCTCACCTCTTTCTGTTCAAACAGCCCTGTCTGTCATGTGTCCTTCAGAAGTCTACACCCAACTGTTCACTCATACCAATATTAAGTTATTGTTCTTAAAATGAATAACATCAAAATCTCATAGATTCCATATTATGTGAGATAATTATATATAAAGCCTTTACTATGAAAATACCATAGTATATATAGAGTAATGTAAATGCTAAAGGGTTAATGTCCATCAATAGTGAGATTAGATATTTCATATTTAGTTAGATGTTGCATTAGTTTGGAAACAAATCTTGCTTGGGGTGTCTTCACCATAAGCACAGGGCCTGTGTTTTGGTGTTTTGTACCCTAGCTTAGACCTACATTGACTGCCCCATTCACCCAAATGAAATAATTTCAACTTCAACTGTCAAACCTAGTTTTTGACACTTTCACTTCTGACCACACTAAAAAAATTACTTAGCCTGTATTTTCCACTACAGTCCACTCTCACTTATGCCAAATTATCTGACAGGTCATAACACTATACAACTCTTTCCACTGGCTTAGATATTTCTTCAACACTGTTATATGGTGATGATGTTTAGGGATCTATTAATGGCCTTAATGGTAACACCAGCCCTGTCTGTCATGTGTCCTTCAGAAGTCTACACCCAAGGTGGCTGTCTTGTTAGCCTTAATGGTAAAACCAGCCCTGGATATAATGAATGAAGAGTCGGCCATGAACTGCTTATATGATTAAAAAGAGAGAGGAAGATAGAGGGGGGAGAAAGAGACAGAGGAGAGGGAATGTGGAAGAGGAGAGACAAAAGAGGGGGAGAGACAGAGAAAAGGGAAGAGGGAGAAAGAGAGAAACATAAATAGATAGAGAGGGACAGGACGCAGAGATGGGAATGGAAAGAGAAAGACTATATATATATATGGAATTCCTCACTAAACTCCATTCCTATTCTCACTTTACTGACAGCACCTCCGTACATAGCTTGCACTGTCCTCACAAGCCATTCCTCAACACCTAGTTTCCTTAGGGACCACCAGATGACAGATCGGAGTACCCTATCAAAGGCCTTCTCTAGGTCAACAAAGGCTAAGTATAGTGGCTTATTCTTCTCTAATTTCTCTCTTGCAATTGTCTCACCAAGAAGAGAGCATCTGTTGTACTTTTCCGAGGCACAAAACCAGACTGCAAAACCACCATATATAGCTTGATTGATGATGCGTGCAACCAGTTTAGTGCCTACTTCTCTTGTTGACTTCAGCATCTCAGCAACTATCCCTGACGGTCCAGCGGCCTTACCATTTTTCATTTCCTTTATCGCCTCTCGGACCCTATATTCGTCAATCTCAATAGCTGGTCCCGCTGTCGGATCTATTGGAGGTAATTTCTCTCTCTCCCATTCATTCTCCACATTCATCAGTCTCTCATAATGACATTTCCAGGCCTCCTTTTTTTGATCATTCGTGACACTAAGTACACCGGCATCATTCCGGGCTCATTTATCTCCAACAACATCCTGCTTTGCACTGGCACACTACCTTGCAATGTGGAACACTGCACGGCTCTGATCTTCCCGTCGCAGAACATTGGCAAACCTCCTACTCTCAGCCTCCCTGCATGCTAAATACACCTGACGTCTAGCTTCTCTCTTAGCAGCTGCATATCCATCTCTACTCCCACCATTTTTCCAAGCCTTCCATGCTAGTCTTTTGTCTCTAATGGCCTTATCTACCATGCTGTTCCACCACCAGGCTACTGAAGAAACTTGTGGCTGGAGCAGAGCTCCAGCCACAAGTTTCTTCAGTAACCTGCAGTAAGCTGTCACGTAAGAAATTCCAATTATTATCTATGTCATACGACTCTAAATCGTCTTCTTTTTCGTCATACACATCTTGAAGGGCTCTCCTAAATTTGTATTTTAGTGAAAGGTCTTTTAGCTTCCAGACCTTTCTTCTTCACACCTTCCTGTATGTCTCATTCAGTCTCTTGCTTACTGAGATATCACTAACGACTAACCTATGCTGTGGGGTATGCTTTGGTATTTGACACCATCTGCCTGTCCCGCTGCCTAACTAGCAAGAAGTCAATCTGGCTTATGTGCTCACCTGATTTGTAGGTTATTAGGTGGTTGACAAGTTTCTGGAAGTTAGTGTTGCAAATGGTTAGTGCACTTGCATCACAAAATTCAAGAAGTCTCACTCCTTCTTCATTTCTTGAGCCGTAACCGTGCTCACCATGTACCCCAGTGTAACCATCCTGGAGCTGTCCAACATGACCATTGAAGTCCCCTGCTAGCATAACGATGTCTTCGACCTCTGTCATTGCGGCTGTTTGTAAAAGTTGCTCGTAAAAGCCGTCTTTCTCTTCTTTGCCTAGGCCTGCCTGGAGAGTATAGGCAGAGATGATTGTCAGTAGTCTCTTGCCTACAACTAATCTAAGCTTAATTATTCTATTACTAACTCTAACTACCTCTATTGTCTTATTGATCCATCTCTCAGCCAGGAAAATGCCTACTCCCCCTAACCCATCATCATTACCTACGCCGAAAAGCTTATAACTAAGATGTTTGCCTGCGATTAGTCTCGCAGAGGCACCTCTCCATCTCACCTCTTGCATGCAGCACACATCCACATGCCTTCTCTCCAACATCTACACTATTTCACCAGATCTACCTGTGAGAGTGCCAACATTAAGTGTTGCAACTCTGAGATGCGACGTCTTCATATTCTTGTTCCTTTTCCTGTTCCTGTTGTGTGATTGCTTGATGATGGTCAGGGGTTCTCGCACATGGCCTCACCAGCCACCCCACTACCATGCGCAGCCCTAACATGGTTAGTGTTATTGCTGTTGACGCAGTTGTTGCAATTCCCATTTGTTGTGCTCATAGTGTTTGGCAGTAGTATATATACTGGTTGGATGCCCTTCCTAACACCAACCTCATTTACAATGAGTGCTGGGTGCTTTTTTTGCTGTGGCACCTCCACGACCACTTTGTGACCCCAGTCCCTATCATTCCACTGCAAAGTGGTCGTAAACTGGAACAATGTGAAATAAAGTGTCTTGCTCAAGGAAACAACACATCACCCGGTCTGAGAATTGAACTCACAACCTTTCGATTGCAAGGCCAATGCTCTAACCACTAAGCCATGTGCCTCATATATATATATATATATATATATATATATATATATATATATATATATATATATATATATATATATATATATATATATATATATATATATATATATATATATATATATATATATATATATATATATATATATATATATATATATATATATATGTCTGTCTGTCCCTCTACCTATCTGCCTTTCTACATATCTATTTATCTGTCTTTCCGTCTATCTACTTATTGATCTATCTACCAATATATCTACCAACCTGTTTAGCTATATGCTTTTCTAACAATCTATCTGATTCTTTTTTTCAAATACCACTTTGGAAGAAGAATCAGGATGGAGAGAGAGGTGCTGTACCCCAGCAAGTTTTATGAAAGGTGGGTGAAAGTGGCAAGAATGGCCCAAGTGAATGGGCCTTCTCTCTGTATCAGCCTGTAGGTTGATGAAAAAGAGGAAGAGAGGAAAGGGGTACTAACTCTTCATACTCCTGGAGATGAGGGTTGTACATTTTTTCGGGGGTATGTGTTACCCATATGTTATGTCTCCCCCTATTGGGGAAAATCGATTAATTTTTAAATTGCATTTGCGATAGTATCTTACACATTTTTATTGTATGTAAACTTCCTCCTTTGTATTGTCCCCTTCTTTTGTGCCCCTGTGGCTAATAAAGAAACATATCTATGAATCTATATATTAATGTCTACCAAGCTCTTTAGCTCTACATATATCTGTAAATCTATATATTTAGCTATCTATCAAGCTATTTAGTTGTATGTCTTTCTAGTCATTCAAGCATGTCCCAATTTTACAATCTGTCTAACAAAAAAATGAGTTAATAAAAATGTGCAGCAGAGCAAATATGAGCTTAAAGTTTTTAGAGGTTCCTTTATTTATTAACCTATCTAACAATCCACCTACCTGTCTTTCTCTATCTATCTATCTGTCTCCCCCCCCCCTCTCTCTCTCTCTATATATATATGTGTGTGTGTGTGTGTGTGTATATGTATGATGTCTAAATGTCCTTCCATCTGTATGTGTATGTGTGTGTATATGTGTATGTGTATATGTGAGTATACAAGATTACTGAATGAGGAGAATACACAGGAGAAAGAGAGCCTACCCCAAGTGGACCCTACAGAGGGCCCAGCAGCAGTTTAGTAAAGCAATTAAGGATATGAAGACTGGGAAAGCAGCTGGTCCATCAGGAATAGTTGCCGAGATGCTGAAAGCATCTGGGCCGGTTGTTCACACCAAATGATTGGTGCAGTAGCATCATTGTCAACTGCTACAAGGGTAAAGGAGATGCACTCGATAGAAGAAACTATAGAGGCACCAAGTTGATGGACCAGGTCATGAAAGTAACAGAAAGAGTTATAGAACAGCTGATTAGGGACAGGGTAAATCTAGATGAGATGCAGTTCAGATTTGTGCCAGGCAAAAGGACCGCTGATGCTCTCTTCCTCGTGAGGCAGTTATAGGAAAAGTACCTAGCTAAAAAGATAGGGTTAACAATGACTATAGCAAGGAATTTAGCATACAGGTTGTTGTCCACCAGAGCTCTGTTCTTAGCCTTCTCCTGTTTATTGTCATATTACAGGCTGCTGCCCATGGGAACTTCTGTACACAGATGAGCTTACACTCATAGATGAATCTATGATGGAACTAGAGAAGAAATTCCAAACCTGGAAGCTTGGCCTAGAAATAAAGGGTCTCAAAGTCAACCTAAGGTCCTAATAAGTAGAAGAGAAAACAGAACCTTGATCCCCTCAGGAAAATGGTCTTGCTCAGTATCTAGGAAAGGTGTAAGTAGAAATTCCATCCTCTGCCCCAAATGCAAACTATGGGTAGACAAGAGATGTAGTGCGATCTCAGGAAGTTTAGCTAGGAACATAGGTTTTACATGTAGCAGTTGCACTGGAACATTAAGCAGCAAACAACCACAGGAAACAAGTGCCACCAAATTCTGGGAGGACTCTGTAGAAACAGTAGACAGCTTCTGCTACCTGGGTAACTAGCAGTGGAGGTGGGTGTTCTGAAAGCACAGTAGCCAGGGTAAGAACAGGATGGAAGAAGTTCAGGGAGCTAACATTACTGCTAGCTAAAAAGGCAGAATGAAAGGCAGACTGTATGATGTGTGCATACAAACAGCAATATTACATAGTAGTGAGATCTGGGCGCTGTGTGCAGAAGACTTGCGTAGATTGGAAAGACACGAAGCTTTCATGCTCCAATGGATGCATAATAGTAATATATGTGAATGGCAAAGCATAAATTAATTGAGAGAGAGACTAGGCATAAGAGGAGATTGCACTGGTATGAGCATGTGATGCGTATGAACGAGAGCACTCAAAATCGGTGGAAGCTGCAGAGTGGGGGGACACAGGAAGACTTGGGCTAAGGTAATAAAAGCTGATCTTGCCCAATTGCACCTCTCAAACGTGATGATGCAAGACCAAGATCTCTGGCGTTATGCAGTAATACAGGTGACCCAACTTCTCATGGGTACAGGCCGAAGCTGAAGCACATATATACAGTATGCCCCCACCCCACCGCATCCCACCCTCCTATGTGTAGGTGTCACGATAAAAAGCACCCAGTACATTCTGTAAATTGGTCGTGCAGGTGTCATGACAAAAAGCACCCAGTACTCACTATAAATGAGGTTGGTGTTAGGAAGGGCATCCAGCTGTAGAAACCAAGCCCAAATCAGTTCTGTATGAGCAAGACATGGTCACCTGACCTAGCATTGCCCACAACAAGACAACTCGTCTAAGCCATGGTAGTGTAGAAAATGGACGTAAAACGGTGATGATGATGATATATATATATAAAGATTTATTTATTCTTCCAATTCACATTGACATGGCTTTTAAACTTCGAATTCTTTATAAATACGTTGTTTTTTAATTTGTTTTGCAAGATTTCTTATCTGAAAACGTGTGTTAGGGTCATTTTATTGGCAGCATGACCCTCCCAAAGTTTAACGATATATATATATATGACTCTTTTCATATTACCCACTCTACTACACATTGAGTACTCTGGTGTGTTATGGTCCACCTGGTATCTTACCACACCTTCTTTGTTATATAAATATATATATATATAAGCAAGTATTACACCAATAAAAATATAAACAGCGGCGAGAAAGGAGATTAGGAATTTATTTGCTTTAACATATGTTTCTGTGTCTATTATAATTGTCTACATACGCTGACTACAATATATATTGTTCAATCATATGTTTCTGTGTCTATTATACAGTGTCTACATATGCTGACTACAATATATATTGTTCAATCATATGCAATATGAGAAAGCCTATAATTGAGGAAGTGACTATTCAGGAATGGGATTTTCATTTAAGAAAATATAAATAAATAAAAATGACAATAAAAATAGAATAAAATACAGTAAGTTGATGTGGTGGGAGAGAGAGTAAAAAGGAGAGGGAGTAGGGGTAAAGAGTTTCACATTATTAATCTCTGTGATGTGGAACAATTATTCTTTGACCATTGGCATGGGTGAAGGTTTTGATGTTTACCATATATGGTCGAGATGGTAGAGAAGGTATAAAGAGGACAGAAAAGGAGAGGGTAGGGTGGAGTGGGTAAGGAGGAGACGAATTAAGAAAATTAGATTGTTTTGAATATTACTGAATGCTTTGGGTAGGTGTGAAAAGTTAAAATGCCACAGGAAATATATGAAATAGGATGTAGTAAAACCTAGGTATTAGGGATAGAATCTTGTTCTAGTCTGGTTTGTATTTAGTGAAGGTTTTTAGAATCTTGTGTTTGCAGTTAAATATCCTATTGTGCCAGGAATTTAGAAGGTCCTTTCCGGTTGCTACTTCAATTACTTCTGCCAAACATAGTTCACAGAGGCGTCTTTCATTCAGGTATGGGTGGGCAAATTTTAGCACGGAAAATTGTAGTGTGTATTCAATATTAGCGTGCTACAGATCCCAGATTTTTATCGCCAGGGCCGTAGATCTAGCTAAACTGGGGTTTCTAAACATGGTATGTGCACACCCACACCATCTTTTCTTGAAAATATTTGAAGTGGAACCCACATATTTATATATTCCTAGTTTAGATTTGACCATACTTCGGTAAATGATGTTTTTGTACAAACATTTACCCAATAACCGACAATTGCTGGGATTTCTATTTGATAAACTCCTATAAACATATATTCTCAAACTGTGGCATGCCATCCGGGTTTTGCTCTTCCTGTCAACCACATCATTCTCTGTGTCCCAATCTTTGCTCCCAGATACAGGAAGTCCTCAACCAACTCTAGTGGCTTCCTACCTACATTCATAATCTTCTCTGGCTTCTTAATGTTCTCTACCAGACACTTCGTCTTAATGTCATTCATTCTCAGCCCCACACTCATCGACACAGTCTCCACCTCCTACATCCTCTACCACCTTCACTGTGTTTGTCACCAGAACTATGTCGTCAGCATCTGATATCTTTTTTGCCTTAACTCTCCTGCTCTGAGCCAGTGTTACAGTAAAGCCAGAGTCCTGGTGTTTCTCCAGTTTGAGTAAAGACCTGAAGATCTGTCTCTTCGTTGCTACAGTGGAGTCTGTGCTGCTGTGACGGGTCTGAGACTTGGACACTGACCAAGAAACTCACTCAGATCAGATGTGGAATGGGTGCTACATGAGAATGCTGAGGATGGCTCTGAACATTAATCAGTATACACTGAGGATGAAGAACTCAGAGCTGTATGAAAGCCTCCCAAAAGTCAGCTTGAAAGTGACACAGAGGAGACTGAGGTTAGTTGGACATGCTCACCGACATTCAGAGTTGACACTGCACTCAGTGCTCCTATGGGAGCCCCTACATGGACACACTAGAAGAGGGAGACTGAGGTTGACATATGTTGATGCCCTAAGGACAGACACTGGTCTCTGGGAGATGCAGGACATGGCGGCAATGATGAAGGACAGAGACTGCTGGAGAGACCTCGTCCATGGATCTTGGGAATTTTACCTGCCCTAGATAGATAGATAGAAAGATATATTCAGAGTTGCATAGTTGCATGGTACAGCTGATAAACAATAGTTTAGCAGTGGTTGTAGTGTTGATGGTGGTGGTAGTGTTGGTGGTGGTGGTGGTAGTGTTGATGGTGGTGGTAGTGTTGATGGTGGTGGTGGTGTTGGTGGTGGTGGTGGTAGTGTTGATGGTGGTGGTAGTGTTGATGGTGGTGGTGGTGTTGATGGTGGTGGTAGTGATGATGGTGGTGGTGGTGTTGATGGTGTTGGTTGTTGTGGTAGTGTTGATGGTGGTGGTAGTGTTGATGGTGGTGGTGGTGGTAGTGTTGATGGTGGTGGTAGTGTTGATGGTGGTGGTGGTGGTGTTGATGGTGTTGGTTGTTGTGGTGGTAGTGTTGATGGTGGTGGTAGTGTTGATGGTGGTGATAGTGTTGGTGGTGTTGATGGTGGTGGTGGTGGTGGTGTTGATGGTGTTGGTTGTTGTGGTGGTAGTGTTGATGGTGGTGGTAGTGTTGATGGTGGTGGTAGTGTTGGTGGTGTTGGTTGTTGTGGTAGCGTTGATGGTGGTGGTAGTGTTGATGGTGGTGATGGTGGTAGTGTTGATGGTGGTGGTGGTGGTAGTGTTGATGGTGGTGGTAGTGGTAGTGTTAATGGTGGTGGTAGTGGTAGTGTTGATGGTGGTGGTGGTGGTGTTGATGGTGTTGGTTGTTGTGGTGGTAGTGTTGATGGTGTTGGTTGTTGTGGTGGCGGTGGTGATGGTGGCAGTGTTGATGGTGGTGGTGGCGGTGGTAATGATGGTGGTAGTGATGATTATCTCAGCAGAAGAGATATAAAAGTAGACATGCCAGGATAAATAAAGTAAGATGCCTTCCAAAGAGATTGTGCCAATAAAACTCTACAACATATTGACAGGCTGTTTGTGAAAACCTCATAAGACTCAGAGTTTACCATGCAACAATCTAATATATAGTAATGTTGGCAGAAGATATGGCGTTTTTATTTTTTTTATTTTATTGGTGTGTTATTTTATAGAGAAAAAAATATGAAAAAATGGCCTTATTTTGTTTTTTTTATGTTACATCATAAGAAATTTTTATTATTTATTTTATATACATATGTGTATATGTATCACACACATATCATCATCATCATCATCATTTTTATGTCAAGCTTTCCATGCTTGCATGGGTTCGATGGGTCCTTCTCAGCACGGCATCTCTACACTTGTCGCGTTCCTTCGTCATCTCCTTTTCCAGTCTTAGTGATTTGAGGTCTGCTCTCACAACCTCTGCTAAGGCCTCTCTTAGTTGTCCTCTATTGCGGTTTCCTTCCACTGGGATTGCCTGGCATTTCTTTACCCATTGGCATCACATGTCCATACCAACACACCATCTCGGATTCCCCTTAAACCCAGCTTCTCCCTCAGCTCATCCAAGCTCTGCTTTTCTCTCACATTTACATTGTACATCCAACAAAACATAGTTGCTTCATGTCTCTCCAGTCTACACATGTCCTCTGCAGTCACAGCCCATGTTTCACTGCCATGTAGCACCACATGTCCTCTGCAGTCACAGCCCATGTTTCACTGCCATGTAGCACCACATGTCCTCTGCAGTCACAGCCCATGTTTCACTGCCATGTAGCGCCACATGTCCTCTGCAGTCACAGCCCATGTTTCACTGCCATGTAGCACCACACACAGGTGTCATACAGCCTTCCTTTTCTACAAAGGGAGAAACCTGTTGTTGTCAGCAGTGGGAGCAGTTTTCTAAACTTCTTCCATCCTAGTTATTATATTCTTGGCACACCTTCCTCTGCTGCTAATTAGGTCACCTTGATAGCAGAAGCTACCAACTACATCTATAGATCCTTCCTGTGACTGGAAAAGGTTTTTATCATTATTAGATTTCTCCTGTGCATCTTCTACAAGCAAAGTTCTCCGTTCCTGTTAGTCTACTCATTATCCCACTACATCTTTTGTGTACAGTGTACATTGTATGGAGTTTATGCCTACTCTCTTTCTACACTCTGAGCAGGGCCACTTCCCTGAAGGAATCAGGGTCCTATCTTCTCTCCTACTTACTAGCTCTTTAGTTTGGGCTAAGTTTCCTATCAGACCTTTTGATTCCAAATTTAGTTTCCATAATTGGAATTTATTCTCTAGTTCTTTTTGGTTTTAGCTATAAGGACCAGATCATCTGCACAGAGAAGTTCCCATTGGGAGCCCGTTTTAAACTCTTCTGTTATGGCCTGAAGAACTATGATGAACAGCAGTGGGCTAAGAACTGAACTTTGATGAACTCCTACCTGTACCTTGAATTCCTCACTAAACTCACTTCCTACTTTCACTTTACTGACAGCTCCTCTATACATAGCTTGCACTGCTCTGTTGTACTTTCCCCAAGCACAAAACCAAACTGCATCTCATCTATTTTGACTCTTTCCCTAATTAGCTGAACTCTTTCTGTCACTTTCATAACTTGGTCCATTAGTTTTATTCCTCTATAGTTGCTCCTTTCTAGGGCATCACCTTTGTCCTTGTAGCAATTGATGTATGATTGTACTGTTGCCCCAGTTATTGGTTATGACCCCATCATGTATTACTTGGTTTACTATGTGGGTTACTAATTTGACTCCTACTTCTCCTGGTGCTTTTAGCATCTCAGCAACTATTTCTGATGGTCTCGCAGCTTTACCATTTTTGATCTCTTTGATTGTGTCTTTGACCCTAAAACTATCAACTTCAATAGCTGGTCCTTACTTTAGGTAAGTTGGGGGTAGTTTCTCTTCCTCTCATTTATTCTCTACATTCATCAATCCCTCATAGTAAAACTATCAAGTTCAATAGCTGGTCCTTCCTTTGAGTAAGTTTGGGGTAGGAGCTTGGAATTGGATGGCACCGATACAGGGAGCCTGACCCATCTCAGGATAGCCACTGTTTTTGGGGCCCAGTACTGGATGAGCAGGGTCAGTTTGGGAGCCGAGTTTTGGATGGCACCACAATGCGAAGGGGCGAGTTGGAGCCCAGTTCT
>OZ024749.1:11102857-11105357 GCA_964016885.1 Eledone cirrhosa | reverse complement strand
ACGCACTGGAGTCGATTTAATCGACTTTCCCCTCCCCCCAAAATTGCTGGCTTTGTGCCTATATAAAAAAACCATTATTATTTATTTTCATCCTTACAGGGTCAATAAAATAAAGTACCAGTAACACACTGGAATAATTGCTGGCCTTGTGCCAAAAGTAGAAACAATTATTTATTTTGTAATTCATTGTACACACACACACACACACACACACACACACATATATATATATTGTTATATTTGGGGAGGGTCATATTGTTATAATACTGCCAGAAATAATAAAACACACACACTGTTTGGTTTGGATTGGTTTTCGTTTCTGTATCTTTTACATCTCCATAGTTAATTTATTTGGCAATCAATGTTTATCATTGATTGACCAACAGTTAAAAATACAGATATAAATATATATATATAGTCTATCAAAGTTCTTTCATCCCACTTCTGTGACATCATCAGTGGTACTATTATGTTTCCTCTTGTTGTATTGTAATGCCTAAGCTATTGTTATTTTATTTATTTATTCTTGTCTCTGTCTCTGTTTCCGCATGTGTTTGCGTGTATGTTTTCTGTTTGGTGTGCGTGTTCGTGTTTGAGTCCATGTGTGTTTGTATTCTATCTTTGTTCACTAGTGTGTTTGTTATTGTACTTGTGTATATATTTATTTATATTTGTGTGTTTGAGTATGGTTGTTGTTGTTATTCCATTCGTTTTTTCTGTTCAACTTTGGTTTTCTAAGCTCTATCTCAGTAGCTTCTTTGATTTATCTACCTACAGTCATTTCTATGTTTAGATTTCATTTTAATTTCTATGTTGTCTATATTACCATCATGTCTTAGTCTGACATGTTGATATAGTACCGAACCGTCTTTTTGTCATTTTAGTTCCTCTCAGTGTTGGTCTCTTCTCTCTCCTATGCTTCGAGCTGTCTCACCTATGTATGTCGTTGTCATGTTTCTACAGGCACCCCCTGTACATCTTATGCTATAGACTACATTTCTAGTTTTACAATTTATTTGAGGATTCATTCTACATATAATACATGCATACAGTGGGTTTTCTTAAAGGGGTAAGTTTTACTGAATAGGGATTTTATGGTGGTGCCTGGCTTTTCTACCACTTTAATCTTTAGATGGGTCTTTCTTAGGGCTTTTCTATATTGGTTAGCTAATTTCCCTCCACGAACATGACACTCTGGTATCTCTGGTTGTCGTACCATCAATTGGCTTTCCCTATCGTATGTTTAGACCTATCTAAGCTACTCCATGATTTGCTCCATCTCTATGAGGGTCTTATATTTCTCCATAGCTCCTTTGTATACTCTGATTCTGTCTCTTTGGTTGTAGCCAGAGAACTGCATGCTGCAAGTGTTGGATGTGTCTTTCCATTTCAGTTGTGTCGCACATGCAGGACACATTCTTCATCACTCTTACCAAGTATGCGATCAGAATATTAAACTTAGCACTATTGGACATTGCTGAGTTTTTGAGTATAAGGTATTTGGAGGCCATGGGTTTAGCATAGTGTGAGTGGAGAATTTGGGCCCTCTCGTTTATAGTGTTTAACCAGAGTTCCATGTCTAATACTGGTAGTCTATTGTTAGGGTGTTTGGAAGGGTAGTCAATAGTTACAGTTATACTCTGGTGTATGGAGTTAGCTATCTTGGAAAACAAATATATATATATATATATAGTTTGGATCTAACTGTCAAAACAACCGGAGCTCAGCCATCGGGGTCCTGACTCCTTTCCTATATATATCATCATCACCATCGTTTAACGTCCACCTTCCATGCCAGCATGGGTTAGATGGTTTTGTTTCAGTTGATGCGGGATTGGTCGGGAGACCGTGTCTCGCACGTACGGAAGTGCCTCTGGCAGGTTTTCTATGGCTGGATGCCCTTTCTAACACCAACCACTTTTACAGTGTGGACTGGGAGCCTTTTCACCGTGTCTCCTACATGACCACTTTTACAGTGTGGACTGGGAGCCTTTTTACCGTGTCTCCTACACAACCACTTTACAGTGTGGACTGGGAGCCTTTTTACCTTATCTCCTACACAACCACTTTACAGTGTGGACTGGGAGCCTTTTTACCGTGTCTCCCACACGACCACTTTACAGTGTGGACTGGGAGCCTTTTTACCGTGTCTCCTACACAACCACTTTACAGTGTGGACTGGGAGCCTTTTTACCGTGTCTCCTACACAACCACATTACAGTGTGGACTGGGAGCCTTTTTACCTTATCTCCTACACAACCACTTTACAGTGTGGACTGGGAGCCTTTTTACCGTGTCTCCCACACGACCACTTTACAGTGTGGACTGGGAGCCTTTTTACCGTGTCTCCTACACAACCACTTTACAGTGTGGACTGGGAGCCTTTTTACCGTGTCTCCTACACAACCACATTACAGTGTGGACTGGGAGCCTTTTTACCTTATCTCCTACACAACCACTTTACAGTGTGGACTGGGAGCCTTTTTACCGTGTCTCCCAC
>OZ024749.1:11062857-11097857 GCA_964016885.1 Eledone cirrhosa | reverse complement strand
AACTTCGCATTCCATTTAGAGGTAGCTTAACCCTTTAGCATTTTAACTAGCTGTATCCAGCCAGAAATCTCTCACCTTTTTCTGTGCAAACTGGCCATAACTGACTACTCATACCAACATTATGTGAGATAATTATGTAAGATAAAGTCTTTACCATGAAAATACAATACTAAATATAGAGTAATGTAAATGCTAAAGGGTTAAGCTAGTGTCTGTATGGAGTCAAGACAAACTGTGTGAATTAAGTAAAATTAGGGAGACAGAAACAATTTATCTAGCTGCTAGCATCTGGCATCCTGCTCTTTAACCCTTTAGCATTTACATTACTCTATATTTACTATTGTATCTTTTTTTTGGTAAAGGCTTTACCTCACGTAATATCGAATCTATGAGGTTTGATATTATTCATTTTGAGAACAATACCTTAATATCAGTATGAGCAGCTGGTTAAAGCCGGTTTGAACAGAAAGAGGTGAGAGAATTCTGGCTGGATATGGCCAGTTTAAATGCTAAAGGGTTAACAGTAACGGCTGTGATCTTCCAGTTGCCTATTTGCTCCCTTCTTGAGCATCTTTAGGGTCTCAACCTTTGTCTATCCCTGCACAGGCCTACCATCAATTCTCACAGCATTCAATGGAGATGGCAATATATTTTTCGAACAGGCCTGGATGCACTCCTCATTACTCCACATGAAAGACAACACTGCAAAGCATGTTGTGCGACCCTCCACCGATACTGCCAATCCAATACCTAATAATAATAACAATAATAAAGGCAGCCCTGTTTCTATTCTTAGTGATCTCATCTGATCTCCTTAAAACAGGAATAACATCGAAATGAAATGAATAAACAAGACCAGTGAAAACAAGCAAGAAACCCATTGATTTAGCTTGTTATGTCAACGTAGAGAGAGAGATCAATATATAGATAATCAAAGTTAGAGGTTACGGTAAAATTATTATCAAAAGGTATACAGCAGATGATTTAGTATGGTAGTATTGAACAAACTCTTACACAGGTAGATATATATATATATATATATATATACACACACACACACATACATATATATATATACACACACATATATATATACACACACACACACATATATATATATATACATGTATTCCGACCTTACACACTTGCACCTCTCTAAGACAATGTCACTAGACCGAGATCTTTGGCGCCACGCAGTAATACAGAAGACCCGCCTTGCCTATGTACAAAGCGAAACCTACAGTCAGTAGGCACCTCTTAACCAAATATACACCCCAATCCACTACTCCTACCCTATCCTCCCACTCCCACCAACACCACCCTCTCTCTGTAAAGTTGGTACCACAACATGCAGTCCAAATAAATGAGATAATGAGATCGAGATCAAGATCGTGTAGGTGTCACAACAAAAAAAACACACAGTCTATGCTGTAATGTGGCCGTGTAGGTAACACGGTAAAAAGTTCCCAGTTCCACACTGTAAATGTGGTTGGTGTTAGGAAGGGCATCCAGCCGTAGAAAACCTGCCAGATAGTCCTATATGAGCGAGACACGGTCACCCGACCAACCTTGCCTCAAGTGGGACAACTCACGTCTAACCCATGCTAGCGTGGAAGATGGACGTTAAACGATGATGATGATGATGATGATGTAACCCAGTACAACCTGTCGCATGGTCGGGTCGTCGGCGACTAAACCGGCAACCCCACCAAGTTTACTTGGTGAGGAGGGTAATTTTGGACACCCTGCAGGACAAAAAACAAAACCTGACAAAGGGCGGAAGAATTCAAAAGAGTCAATGGCCATCCAAAATTGTGTAAATATGTATATACACATGTACCACGTGATTAAACCACTGGGAGTGAAGGACCCCTAGCCTTTGTCAGGGCATTCTTCTAGGAGAAGGCAACTCAGGAAACTAGGATAATTCCGCTATAAAACCTGCGGCTCAGTAGTTACCGATGATGTTGATCTTTTCTTCTTTTCGGGTTATAGCTACTGTCTCTCAGAGAGTGGGATTGGCTCAGTGCACAGTCTTTCCTCACTTTAAAAAAAATCTTCACGCACAGGCATTGCACGATAGAATTAATTAATAATGGTATATCGTGCAATGGTCATACTTGATAACGAGGAGGCAGCCATCATATATATACATATATATAATGTAGGAGGTGAGTTTTATTGTAGTACAATAAAGCAATGCAGATATCGGATAAGAAGCACTCTACAGTTTGTAGGACTGGAGTATACATAATATAAGATCAAAAGATGGTTAAAGGAGTTCCATACATGGAACTCCTTTAACCATCTTTTGATCTTATATTACATATATATATATATATACATACATATATATACACACACCCACATATATATATATACACACACACACATATATATATATACACACACATATATATATATACACACACACACATATATATATATATATACACACACATATATATATATATACACACACACACACATATATATACACACACACACATATATATATATACACACACACACACATATATACACACATATATATACACACACACACACACACACACATACACACATATATATATATATATATATATATATACACACACACACACACACATACACACATATATATATATATATATGGTGGCTGCCAACTCGTTTTCGAGTACGGCCACTACTTTATATCCATGTAGGAGAACCCCTACCGATGCGCTGAACGAGTGTGACTTTTTAGTCCAGCCAGTGACTTGAAAACTCTGGTACAAACACTACACCTGTGACAATTATTGACACATAGTGCTGGGCCCATGGTACCATGTGACGACAAGTGCAGAGAGATCTCCAGATATAAAGCAATGCCTGTGCCGTGAAGCTTTTATAGTGAGCAAAGGCACTGCACAAAGCCAGTCCCACTCTCTTAACCAAGATGATATTTACCAAAAAGAAGAACAAGTCAACATCATTGGATACCATCAGGGTTGCAGGTGTTATATCAGAGTTTTCCTTCTCCTAGAATTCTGCCTTGACAAAGGCTAAGGGGTCATCTCTCCCGGATATATATATATATATATATATATACACACACACACACATATGGTAAACATTGATGCAATTCAATTCAAGCACTCAACATACTTTTTCCACGTAGGAGTGACGGAATATATTTAGAATAACAAAATGCGAACTAGTTTCAGATGTTAAAGTCCTTTATTGATAAGGCTGTGATACATATTTCAATGACAGCAGTGGCCACACGATTCTGTGTACCCAGTGCCATGCTGTCTGATGAGGGCATGGCACTGAGTACACATGGCCTGCACAAAGCTGTGGAGGTGGAATGGGGCCCACAAGGGAACGGGCGAAGGCTTCAAGAACACCCTCTTCGTTCCAATTGGCATTGCCTCGGGAATGTAACTTTATTATGTAAGAATCTGTCTGATGAGGTCATGGCACCGGGTACACATAATTGTGTGGCCACTGCTGTCATTGAAATATGTATCACTGCCTTATAATAAAGGACTTTAACATCTGAAACTACTTCACATTTTCTTATTCCATATATATATAAATACATATATATATATACATACATATATATATACATAGACATATATATATACATATACATATATATACACATACATATATATATATACATATTCATATACACACACACATATACATATACACACAAACACATCTATATATATAAAAGCAAGTCGGTCTGTGTGTGTGTGTGTGTGTCTGTGTACAAATACTAGGCTCCGTTTAACTTTTGAAGTACTGGGCCGATTTCAACCAAATTTGGCACACATGTTGCTTATATGCCAGAGCAGGTTTTGGACAAAAACAAATTTGAATTGGGGCCGAAAAAAAAATCGATTTTGTGTGTGTATCTGTCTGTGTACAAATAAAATACTAGGCTCCTTTTAACTTTTGAAGTACTAGGCCGATTTGGCACGTGCTATTGAGGCAACCTCTCATTGGCTAGCGAATTAGCTGACATAAGCTGACATGCACTCAGAAATTGCTAGCTAAGCCATAAACGACCTTCAACAATTCAGGCTGTCATTCATTTCCCGAGCAACGCCGGGTACATCTGCTAGTATATATATATATGTATATATACATACATGCACACATATATATATATATGTACGTATGGGTTTACCGAACATTTATTATATCGGTTTAAGTATCAGCCGTACTAAGAGTGAGAAATGAAATTTTGTTTCATTCTTTTCCATTTATATATACATACATATACATATATATTCATATATATATATATATATATACATACATATGGTGGCTGCCAACTCGTTTTCGAGTACGGCCACTACTTTATATCCATGTAGGAGAACCCCTACTGATGCGCTGAACAAGTGTGACTTTTTAGTCCAGCCAGCGACTTGAAAACTCTGGTACAAACACTACACTTGTGACAATTATTGACACATAGTGCTGGGCCCATGGTATCATGTGACGACAAGTGCAGAGAGATCTCCAGATATAAAGCAATGCCTGTGCCGTGAAGCTTTCATAGTGAGCAAAGGCACTGCACAAAGCCAGTCCCACTCTCTTGACCAAGATGATATTTACCAAAAAGAACAAGTCAACATCATTGAATACCATCAGAGTTGCAGGTGTTATATCAGAGTTTTCCTTCTCCTAGAATTCTGCCTTGACAAAGGCTAAGGGGTCATCTCTCCAGGTGATTTTGGATGGCCATTGACTCTTAAGAGCTGCTTTGACAGGTTTTGTTTTTAGTCCTGCAGGATGTCCAAAGTCACCCTCCTCACCAAGAAACCTTGGTGGGGTTGCCAGTTTAGTCGCCAATGACCCGACCATGGGACAGTTTGTACTGGGGTACATGTTACCAGTAGCACCATCTGGTGACCTGACATAAATATATATACATACATATATAAATATATACATATATATATATACATACATCTACATATATATATATATATATATATATACATATATATATATACATACATATATACATATATATATATACATACATATACATATATAGATATACATACATATACATATATATATATATATATACATATACATATATAGATATACATACATATACATATATATATATATATATATACATACATATACATATATATATACATATATATTCACATATATATATACATACATATACAAATATATATACATATATATTCATATATATATATATATATATACATATATATTCATTTCCTCTCCATTTCACTCACCCTCTCTCTGCTTGCCACTTCATTGTTTTCCCTCACCTCACCTTCTCGCAGTCTGTTTCTCACTCACACTCGCTTGGGTCAGTCGCCTTTTTCGTTCAATCACACGCTCTCGAACTTATATTCTGTTACCGCTGAGATCTGGGATTCTCTCCCCAGTTGCTGCACATTCTTCGGTTTGTTGGTTTTTTTTGCTGTTTTCTCTTTTCCCCTTTTCCCTTCTATTTTCCTTCTCTCCCTCCTACGTTTTCCCAATAACTTACCCGGTTATTGAACGCACTGGGGGTAGATATATTGTCTTTAAAGCGTTGAAATATCCGAGACCCCCAGTAGACAACTGAGGAGGACCCCCCCCCCTCTTGCTATCTTCTTACTCTCATTCCATTTTTAAGCCTATATATATATATATATATATATAACGAAGGAAATGTGGTAAGGAACCAGGTGGACCATAACGTCCAGAATTAGCCGTCGAAACGGCCTGAGCTCAGCCGTCGGGGTCCTACTCGTTCCTATATATATATATATATATATATATATATATATATATACATATACATATATATGAAAAAGAACACAAGAGCGTCTACAACATCAAAAGATTTTTATTGGCTTACAATGTTTCTTCCTTACGTAACCGTAGGATTCGTCAGAGCTATAAAAGGGGTTTGATTGGTGTTATGGACTCTACCAACCAAACATTCAAGAACAAAGAGTAAAGAGAGTACTTTACTCTCTTTACTCTTTGTTCTTGAATGTTTGGTTGGTAGAGTCCATAACACCAATCAAACCCCTTTTATAGCTCTGACGAATCCTACGGTTACGTAAGGAAGAAACATTGTAAGCCAATAAAAATCTTTTGATGTTGTAGACGCTCTTGTCTTCTTTTTCATATATACGGCTCTGCTCCAAAGCATAGAGCTAATTATTATGCTGCCAATACCTTAATGGGACACGGGTATACAATACCTAACTCCTATTAACCTAAGTATTTCATATACATATATATTCATATATATATATATATATATATGGGGAGGGTCATATTGTTGTAATATTATTGCCAGAAATAATAACAGAACACACTCACTGTTTGATTGGTTTTTGCTTCTGTGTCTTTTATATCTCCATAGTTAATTTATTTGGCCATGAATGTTTATCATTGACTGACCAACGTTTAAAAATACAGATATAAATATATATATATAGTCTAACAAAGTTCTTTCGTTGCACATCTGCAACATCATCAGTGGTACTATTGTCATGTTTCCTCCTATTGTGTTGTGTTTACGTCATTTTTATTTCATTTATTTATTTATTTTTGTCTCCATCTCAAAACACATACACACAAACGCAAACACACACACCAAACATTATACACACACGTAAACGCAGGTGAATTCATTATTCACCTGCCAAACTGTCCGAGCGAGTGAAAATATATGCTATTTTCAAAAATACACAGTGACTGATCGGCCTGATTTGCATATTAGCAGACTGGCTTATCAGTCAGATCTGCATATTAGCAGATCCACTGATCAGCCAGATTTGCATATCAGCAGTCTGGCCAGTCAGTTTCCTGTATACGAGCGACAAATGGCCGGCTTTGCCAAATTCAAATAAAAAAGAAAATTTTCGCACTACATAGCTGAATATTGTATTCAATCAAATGATTTCAACAGACTGTATTCTGTTAACCCTTTTACAAACATATTTCTAATGAAAGACAATGCAAAGATTTTCAAAGAATTTTGAAAATTTGGAGAGATTTAATAATATAATTAACTTTCTTATTATTAAGTTGGTTTTGGGAGCATAATTTAATGAAGTTTCTTACATAAAATTATGATGGAAAGTTTCTAGATAAATATAAACACTTTCATTACCATATTTCTAATGAAAGACACAGACTATGACTTTCAAATAATCTAGAAAATAATCAACAATTTAGCAAGATTTAGTAATATAACAAACTTTTATAAATTAAGTAAATGTTTCTACATACAATTTTAATGGAAGACTTCAATTGAAATATGAAAACTTGAACACTTTTGATACGAAACTGCCACTGGCTCTGTCATAGAAATCAATTTTTGAATCATAGAACCAAGGGCAGCTTCTTGTTGTTTGATATCATAGAACCAAAGGCAGCTTCTTGCTGTTTGAATCATAGAACCAAGGGCAGCTTCTTGTTGTTTGATATCATAGAACCAAGAGCAGCTTCTTGTTGTTTGATATCATAGAACCAAGGGCAGCTTCTTGCTGTTTGATATCATAGAACCAAGGGCAGCTTCTTGTTGTTTGATATCATAGAACCAAGGGCAGCTTCTTGTTGTTTGATATCATAGAACCAAGGGCAACTTCTTGTTGTTTGATATCATAGAACCAAGAGCAGCTTCTTGTTGTTTGATATCATAGAACCAAGAGCAGCTTCTTGTTGTTTGATATCATAGAACCAAGGGCAGCTTCTTGCTGTTTGATATCATAGAACCAAGGGCAGCTTCTTGTTGTTTGATATCATAGAACCAAGGGCAGCTTCTTGTTGTTTGATATCATAGAACCAAGGGCAGCTTCTTGTTGTTTGATATCATAGAACCAAGGGCAGCTTCTTGTTGTTTGATATCATAGAACCAAGGGCAGCTTCTTGTTGTTTGATATCATAGAACCAAGGGCAGCTTCTTGTTGTTTGATATCATAGAACCAAGGGCAGCTTCTTGTTGTTTGATATCATAGAACCAAGGGCAGCTTCTTGTTGTTTGATATCATAGAACCAAGAGCAGCTTCTTGTTGTTTGATATCATAGAACCAAGGGCAGCTTCTTGTTGTTTGATATCATAGAACCAAGAGCAGCTTCTTGTTGTTTGATATCATAGAACCAAGAGCAGCTTCTTGTTGTTTGATATCATAGAACCAAGGGCATCTTCTTGTTGTTTGATATCATAGAACCAAGGGCAGCTTCTTGTTGTTTGATATCATAGAACCAAGGGCAGCTTCTTGCTGTTTGATATCATAGTACCAAGGGCAGCTTCATGCTGCTTGATATCAAAACAGTTAAAATTTTTGATACCATATTTCCAATGAAAAACACTGCTTATGAAGGGATGTAATAAAATAGCTTTCTGTTCCAGTGTGACTCCTAACCATTCTCCTGGGTCAACGTCTTCTCCATCCTGTCTACTGGACCCATGTGGTAGAATAACCCTTACACAGTGAATGATGGACCCTGGATGTTTGTTTTCATCGTCAATACTAATTTGGACTATATGCAAGGATATCAAAAATTTGAATTCCTTGTTTGTCCATTGATACTAATTATAGAACAGCTGTTAAATTAATAATTAACTTCTAAATTACCAACTTTGTCGTTATTGAATTAGTGTTTGGAACTTGACTTAACAAAGGTTCTTACATAAGATTATGACGAAAGGTATTTTGGATAAATATAATCACTTTAAAATAAAGAGCTTTGTATCATAGTGCCAGGCGATGGTTTCTTGTTATCTGGTATCAAGAGTTAACCCTTTCATCATTGAATTTCTAATAAAAGACACTCCCTA
Organism: Eledone cirrhosa; assembly: GCA_964016885.1. Lineage (NCBI taxonomy): Eukaryota > Metazoa > Mollusca > Cephalopoda > Octopoda > Eledonidae > Eledone > Eledone cirrhosa. The sequence continues at coordinate 11,089,024 of OZ024749.1, read as the reverse complement.
TGCTTTTTGAAGAATTTGGAAATATTTAGTAAAATAGCTAACTTTAATTATTAAGTTAGTGTTAATTAATGTTCTCACATAAAATTATGATGGAAGCATTTTAGATAAATATAAACACATTAAAATAAACAACTGTGTCCTAGAACCAGTGGGTTGTTTCACGTGGTTTGATATCAAACAGGATAAGACTGTGTGATGAATGGTGAAACAGATGAGCTTTTTTTTTTTTTATTTGAAAATGTGAAACAAATATTTATACTTACGGACTGAATTTCAATGATGGAAGTTTGGATGGAATATCGGAATCTAAGTAGACATCAGAAGAAAGCAATGGAAGTTTATCTGGTGTTGGGTATTTATCTTTGTTAGCAAGGGTTTCATCGTATAAATCTCTTACTTTGTCTGCCAACCTCTGCAAATAAAATATTCAACAAATCAGATAAACACGAATATTTATAAACAGGGAGTAACAGGTAAATTGGGACAAGTTTCAAATGGCTATATTTCAAATTGTATAAATTTAGTTGGAGTTTAAATTTTAAATATTACCAGCTTTAATAATCACTTACTCAATTTGTTCAATCTGAAATAAAAAATAGTTATGTTAATAAAGAATTAAACTGTAGAAGTGCAATTGTCGAATTATTCCGCATCGGCAAAAGTGTTGGGGAGATTGTTACAGCCACATAGTATTCCAAATCTACTGCTTTTAGAGTTGTAGCCAATTTGAAGAAATGTCAGGATATTCTGAGAAAGCCCCACAGTCCTCGCAATGACCGAAAACACACCTCGCTGCTTAGCAGGACTTAAAAGATCGATTGAGTCAAACCCATCAAAAAAGATGGCGAAGTTGGTTCATGCTCGAGGAATCTGTAAAATGCCCATTTGTAAGGGCTGTGAGGATAGACCTCCATATGAAATTGTACATGATGAGACACCATAACATCCTAACTACCCACTCCAAAGCCATTCAAGCTGAAAGAAGTCCCAAACTTCTTAGTCATCTGAAACATCATGGTGGAGACATCCACATCTTCGTGGATGAAAAGAACTTTGTGGTAGGTGAAGTTGCAAACCGTCAAAACTCATGAGTGATAGTATACGACCCTTCAGCTATACATAGCAAGAATCCAGCTTTCATTATGGTCTTTCGAGCTGTTACAAGTGATGGGAAATTGATGCTCCTCATTTTATTGAATCGGGTCTTAAAATCAACACAACAGGATATCTCAAAATCTTAGAAGTTTTGTTACCTTGTATTAGGAAGCATTATGATACAAGTCAAGTCATGTTTATACAAGATTACACACCCGCCAATTCTTCAAAAAGAGTGCAACAATTTTTTAAGAAGGAATTGCCTGCCATATTTGAATCGGTGTGATTTTTGGCTAAGGGGTGCAGTTGAAGCAATATCCAATGCAACTTCTCACAACTGTGTATGTCTTCACTGAAGGCTTTGATCAAGAGAGTATTCAGTAAAATGAAAAAGGAAGAAATAGTTAAGACATGCTCATCATTTTGTAAACGGATTGAACTGGTCAAGAAAGCAAATGGCGGTCACGTTGAACTGAAATAAGTGCTAAACACTCCACAATAAATTGGCATAATCATAAAATTTGCAGTTTGATTTTTCCGAGTTATACCAATTATAATAAATGATTCCAATTTACCTGTTACACCCTGTATATATTGAAAGTCTGCAGTGTTGGGACTTGGGAAATCAGAGTAGTACTCAATGCAGGGGAAGGAATGAGTATAAGGCAAGTATAAACCTGATGCCAACCAGCTGCGGTTAGTATGTAGCAAGCCTTTTCAAAGCTATATTAAGATATGAAGGTTTTTTTCTCAAATTTATGAAGGAAGAGATTTGGAAGAATGTGTGGAATTAGGTAGGCCATGACTGTGTTGTTAAAGTGTTTGTTTCACAACCATGTGGTTTGGAGTTCACTTTCACTATATGGCACCTTGAGCAAGTGCCTGCTACTATAACTTTGTCACTGAAATTTGGTAGATGAAATGGCAGAAGCTCGTCATGTGTGATAAATATATATGTGTGTGTGTTGGTGATTGTGTCTTTTTACATCCCATAATTTAGCAGTTCAACAAAAAGAGATTGATAAAATAAGTACTGTTTGATTGACTGAATCCCTTTAATGTGGTGCTCCAGCATGGTCACAGTCTAATGACTGATGAAACTAGTAAAAGAGTTTAGTTTACATGAAGCTTTATGAAATATGTGGTTAAGATTGTTTTGGGAAAGCCAGAAATACAGGAATGAAGAGTAAATTAAGACAAACAACAGTTTCCTCTTTTACCTTATATTTCATGATATTTTTGAATTAGAAATACTTTATCCAAAGAAGGAAATAAAGTGTGATAGTGATGTGCAAATATTGAGTTGGAGTTGGGTAGTGACATGCTCAGATTAAATAGTCACAATAACCAGCTGGCTTCATGTAATTCATTCTGCTGTTAATAAGAGGTCCCTTAGTTATGAGAATAGCCTCTTTCATTTGTAGCTGATGATTGAGAGCCCTCTATGGTAAATTTCATATCTTTGCTCTAACATTTCTGGAGGCATTCTTTTCTTTTTTTTTTTTAGGTAATGTTTTACAGCCAAATCCCTATTCTTGGCAGTAAAGATTTACTGTGTATATCCTGTTTAGAATAGGCATATTATGTTTTATAAGAGGCAACTAAAAGAGTTTTGGTGCCTGAAAGGGCATTTGGCTGTAAAACAGGCCAAAAAAGCAACAATAACTTAAAATGTTTGTTGTTGTGTGTGTACTAGCTTACACAATTCTATAAGAGTTCAAGAGAAATTAAAACCAACCAAAAATGTACAATTTTCCTCTAATTAATAAAATGCTTCTTTGAAGAGAAGTCATTTTTGCTAATCAATGCATTAACCTTTCCATATTTCTAATGAAAGACACTGTCTATGTCTTTAATATTTTCATTACCATATTTCTAATGAAAGACACTGCCTGTGTCGTTAACCCTTTCATTACCATATTTCTAATGAAAGACACTGTCTATGCCATTGACCCTTTCATATTTCCAAGACACTACCTATGTCATTAATCCTTTCTTTAACATATTTCTAATGAAAGACACTGCCTGTGTCGTTAACCCTTACATATTTCTAATGAAAGACACTGTCTATGTCATTAACACTTTCATTACCGTATATCTAATGAAAGACACTGTCTATGTCATTAACACTTTCATTACTGTATATCTAATGAAGGACACTGTCTATGTCATTAATCCTTTCTTTAACATATTTCTAATGAAAGACACTGCCTATGTCATTAATCCTTTCTTTAACATATTTCTAATGAAAGACACTACCTATGTCATTAATCCTTTCTTTAACATATTTCTAATGAAAGACACTGTCTATGACATTAACCATTTCATTACCATATTTCTATTGAAAGACACTGTCTATGTCATTAACCCTTTCATTACCATATTTCTAATGAAAGACACTGTCTATGTCATTAACCATTTCATTACCATATTTCTAATGAAAGACACTGTCTATGTCATTAACCCTTTCATTACCATATTTCTAATGAAGAACACTGTCTATGTCTTTAACCATTTCATTACCGTATATCTAATGAAAGACACTGCCTATGTCATTAACCCTTTCGTCACCATATTTCTAATGAAAGACACTGCCTGTGTCGTTAACCCTTTCATTACCATATTTCTAATGAAAGACACTGTCTATGCCATTGACCCTTTCATATTTCCAAGACACTACCTATGTCATTAATCCTTTCTTTAACATATTTCTAATGAAAGACACTGCCTGTGTCGTTAACCCTTACATATTTCTAATGAAAGACACTGTCTATGTCATTAACACTTTCATTACCGTATATCTAATGAAAGACACTGTCTATGTCATTAACACTTTCATTACCGTATATCTAATGAAGGACACTGTCTATGTCATTAATCCTTTCTTTAACATATTTCTAATGAAAGACACTGCCTATGTCATTAATCCTTTCTTTAACATATTTCTAATGAAAGACACTACCTATGTCATTAATCCTTTCTTTAACATATTTCTAATGAAAGACACTGTTTATGACATTAACCATTTCATTACCATATTTCTATTGAAAGACACTGTCTATGTCATTAACCCTTTCATTACCATATTTCTAATGAAAGACACTGTCTATGTCATTAACCATTTCATTACCATATTTCTAATGAAAGACACTGTCTATGTCATTAACCCTTTCATTACCATATTTCTAATGAAGAACACTGTCTATGTCTTTAACCATTTCATTACCGTATATCTAATGAAAGACACTGTCTATGACTTTCAAATAATTTTGAAAATAATCAACAATTTAGAAAGATTTAGTAATATAACCTTTTTGTTTTTAAGTTAAGTGTTTGTAACATAACTTAATGAAGGTTCTTATACACAAATATGATGGAAGGTTTTTAAATTAATACAAACAAACACTTTAAAAGAAGTAATATTGCATCATAGGACAAGGAGGAGGTTTGGTATAGGACAAGGAGGAGGTTTGGTATCATAGGACAAGGAGTAGGTTTGGTATAGGACAAGGAGGAGCTTTGGTATCATAGGACAAGGGGGAGGTTTTGTATCATAGGACGAGGAGGTTTTGTATCATAGGACAAGGAGGAGATTTGGTATCATAGGACAAGGAGGTTTGGTATCATAGGACAAGGAGGTTTGGTATCATAGGACAAGGAGGAGGTTTTGTATCATAGGACAAGGAGGAGGTTTGGTATAGGACAAGGAGGAGGTTTGGTATCATAGGACAAGGAGGAGGTTTGGTATCATAGGACAAGGAGGAGGTTTGGTATCATAGGACAAGTAGGAGGTTTTGTATCATAGGACAAGGAGGAGGTTTGGTATCATAGGACAAGGAGGAGGTTTTGTATCATAGGACAAGGAGGAGGTTTGGTATCATAGGACAAGGAGGAGGTTTGGTATCATAGGACAAGTAGGAGGTTTTGTATCATAGGATAAGGAGGAGGTTTGGTATCATAGGACAAGGAGGAGGTTTGGTATCATAGGACAAGGAGGAGGTTTGGTATAGGACAAGGAGGAGCTTTGGTATCATAGGACAAGGAGGAGGTTTTGTATCATAGGACAAGGAGGTTTTGTATCATAGGACCAGGAGTAGGTTTGGTATCATAGGACAAGGAGTAGGTTTGGTATCATAGGACAAGGAGGAGGTTTGGTATCATAGGACAAGGAAGAGGTTTGGTATCATAGGACAAGGAGGAGGTTTGGTATCATAGGACAAGGAGAAGGTTTGGTATCATAGAACAAGGAGGAGGTTTGGTATAGGACAAGGAGGAGGTTTGGTATCATAGGATAAGGAGGTTTTGTATCATAGGACAAGGAAGAGGTTTGGTATCATAGGACAAGGAGGAGGTTTGGTATCATAGGACAAGGAGGAGGTTTGGTATAGGACAAGGAGGAGGTTTGGTATCATAGGATAAGGAGGAGGTTTTGTATCATAGGACAAGGAAGAAGTTTGGTATCATAGGACAAGGAGGAGGTTTGGTATCATAGGACAAGGAGGAGGTTTTGTATCATAGGACAAAGAGGAGGTTTGGTATCATAGGACAAGGAGGAGGTTTGGTATCATAGGACAAGGAGGAGGTTTGGTATCATAGGACAAGGAGGAGATTTGGTATAGGACAAGGAGGAGATTTGGTATAGGACAAGGAGGAGGTTTGGTATCATAGGACAAGGAGGAGGTTTGGTATAGGACAAGGAGGAGGTTTGGTATCATAGGATAAGGAGGAGGTTTTGTATCATAGGACAAGGAAGAGGTTTTGTATCATAGGACAAGGAGGAGGTTTGGTATCATAGGACAAGGAGGAGGTTTGGTATAGGACAAGGAGGAGGTTTTGTATCATAGGACAAGGAGGAGGTTTGGTATCATAGGACAAGGAGGAGGTTTTGTATCATAGGACAAGGAGGAGGTTTGGTATCATAGGACAAGGAGGAGGTTTGGTATCACAGGACAAGGAGGAGATTTGGTATAGGACAAGGAGGAGGTTTGGTATCATAGGACAAGGAGGAGGTTTGGTATCATAGGACAAGGAGAGGTTTGGTATCATAGGACAAGGAGGAGGTTTGGTATCATAGGACAAGGAGGAGGTTTGGTATCATAGGACAAGGAGGAGGTTTGGTATCATAGGACAAGGAGGAGGTTTGGTATCATAGGACAAGGAGGAGGTTTGGTATCATAGGACCAGGAGGAGGTTTGGTATCATAGGACAAGGAGGAGGTTTGGTATCATAGGACCAGGAGGAGGTTTGGTATCATAGGACAAGGAGGAAGTTTGGTATCATAGGATAAGGAGGAGGTTTTAAGTGGTTTGATATCAAAAGGATTAAGTGCTTCACTTTTGATTTAATAATTTTTATAAATATTAAAGACATAACTAACTCTCTCATAATTCCTTTTTCAAACTGACTTTGAAATTGAAGGAGTAATTTCCAAGTGAAAAATAACCCAATTCCAAATCATGGCAGCATAGAGAAAAAAAAGCAAAAAACAAAACAAAGAAAAAGCAAAAAAACCCGACGTAAAATGATGAAGATAATGATGATGATAAAAACGAGAAATTAGTTTAAAATTTAGATGTTTTGTAAAAAAAAGAAAAAGAAAAGAAAACTGAAACCCTAAACTTATAATGTTATCTGTCAGAATATTATTGTAAGATAATAAAATATGATAATAGGAAAAATGTTTTCATCAGATAATTAAATAAAGAATCTGTAGGATTAGTTTGTGGAAGGTTACATTGTACATAAATTATAGAAAGAAAAATGAAAATATATTTTTTTAAAGTTTATTTTTTATCTATTTTGTTTTCATGTTAGAAGGTTAAAAGGTAAAAAGGAATACTTGGCATATCAATTATTATTTTCTCAAATTATTTGTGCTATTTTGTCAAATACCTCTAAACAGTTGGTTTGCATTCAGCCTATTTATGTTCCAAGCTATTGATCAACATATATCAATACACAAATCAATAAATAATCAGATTATAGTGAAATTGATTTCTGCTCTCAACTCTAAATTATGCCTTGCATAGCTTCTGTAAAGCCAATGCCAGTATCGGAACATAAGAAGTTTCCTCCCATCAAGTCTCTTCTATCCAACAATCCAACATAGACTTACACAATACATAGATATCTAATTTCCTTTCCATTAACTAAATATTTTCCTGTTTCCATTCTTAAGGATTTCACTTGAGTAGTAATATCAAGACGTTTCTTTTTTTAGAGTACCATTATCATTATTATTTTGTTAGTGGTGTTGTTATTGTTGATTATTATTATTATTATTATGAGGGCGGTGGACTGGCAGTATCGGTAGAGGGTCGGACGCCATGCTTTCCAGCATAGTTACGTCCCTTTACGATCTGAGTTCAAATCCCGCCGAGGTTGACTTTGCCTTTCATCCTTACGGGGTCGATAAAATAAAGTACCAGTAATGCACTGGATAATTGCTGGCCTTGTGCCTAACGTAGAAACAATTATTATTATTATTATGGTATTATGTCCCTTTACAGTCTGAGTTCAAATCCCGCCGAGGTTGACTTTGCCTTTCATCCTTACCGGGTCGATAAAATAAAGTACCAGTAACGAACTCGGTATTTGCTGGCCTTGTGCCTAAAGTAGAAACAATTATTATGGTATTATTATTATGATTATTATTATTATTATTAAAATAAAGTACCAGTAATGCACTGGGTAATTGCTGGCCTTGTGCCTAAAGTAGAAACAATTATTATTATTATTATTTAAGGCGGTGGATTGGCAGTATCAGTAGAGGGTCGGGCGCCATGCTTTGACGCATTGAGTTATGGCCCTAGCCATTCTGAGTTCAAATTCCGCCGAGGTTAACTTTGCCTTTCATCCTTACGGGGTCGATAAAATAAAGTACCAGTAATGCACTGGGTAATTGCTGGCCTTGTGCCAAAAGTAGAAACAATTATTATGGTAGTGATAGTGGTGATGATGTTCTATAATTATTTAACCCTTTCATTATCATATTTATAATGAAAGACATTGTCTATGTCATTACCCCTTCCTTTCCATATTTATAATGAAAGACATTGTCTATGTCATTACCCCTTCCTTTCCATATTTATAATGAAAGACATTGTCTATGATTTTCAAATAATTTTGAAAATAATCAAGAGATTTATTAATATAACTAATTTTCCCATTATTTGTTATCTGATATTTGGATCATAACTTAAGTGGAAATTTGTAGATAAAAACAATGTGGAAACATGTGTGAATGTGTGTGTGTGTTTGTTTGTGAGTGTGTGTGTGTGTGTAGGTATGTGTGAGTGTTTGTGCATGTATATGTGTGTGTGTAGGTGTGTGTGAGTATTTGAGTGTAGGAATGTGTGAGTGTTTGTGCATGTATATGTGTGTATGTATGTGTATGTGTGTGCATGAGTTCTTAAATAAAATTACGATGGAAGATTTTTAGACAAATATAAACACTTTAACCCTTTAGCATTCACATTATTTTATATATACTATTATATTTTAATGGTAAAGGCTTTACCTCACATAATATCTCACATAACATTCACATTACTCTATATATACCATTATATTTTCATGGTAAATGCTTTATCTCACATAATATCGAATCTATGAGATTTTGAAAGTATTTATTTTGAGAACAATACCTTAACATCAGTTTGAGTGACCAGTAGTTACAGCCAGTTTCAACAGAAAGAGGTAGAGAATTCTGTCCGGTTTTGGCCGGTTTGAACATTAAAGGGTTAAAACAAACAGCTTTGTATTGCAGAGATAGGAGTGGTTTCAGGTAGTTTAGTATCAAAAGGGAGGAATGATAACACAGGTGCATTGAGAAGAAAATTGGGCATGAAAAGAATGAAATGCAGAGAAGATTGCACTGGCATGGACACATGTCTGGATGATGACCATTGAGTGAAAAAGTGCCAAGGAGGGCGAACTGAGAAAGATCTGGGCAGAAGTGGTAGGTAACAGCAGATTTGAGAATGCTGAATGTCACAGAGGGGCATTAGATGAAGGGATGCTGTGGTGGAACTAACATTGTTGGACAGTTTTTATGGGCAAAAGCAACCAATAGGAGACCCAAAGGTAGACCCTGGGCAAAAAAATTTGGACAACATCCACGAGCTTGGCTGGTCTTGCTTGGGAGTCCAGCAGGATCAATTGGAGAAAGTTGCTTCTGACAGGACCCACTGGAGAGAATACTTTTGGGGACACTACCTCCATGGCCCTTTAAAAAAGAAGAAGAAGAAGAAGAAGAAGAAGAAGAAGAAGAAGAAGAAGAAGAAGAAGTTTCACGGTTAGACCTTGTGAGTTTACTATAACTTCCAGTTTATCAATGTTTAGTGAGTGGAAATTTGTAGATAGAAACAATGTGGAAACATGTGTGAATGTGTGTGTGTTTGTTAGTGAGTGTATGTGAGTGTGTAGGTATGTGTGAGTGTTTGTGCATGTATATGTGTATGTGTGTGCATGAGTGTGTGTGTGCCTGTTTTTACATTTACTATCTGTTTATGTCCCGTGACTTAGCAGTTTGACAAAACAGGATCAATCAAATAATTTTCAAATATGAAACATATAGATACTGGGCTTAATATTATTGACTAAATGTTTTCAAGGTGACCCCAGCATGACCACAGTTTAATGGCTGTGCCCCAGCATGGCCACAGTCCAATGACTGTGCCTCAGCATGGCCACAGTCCAATGGCTGTGCCCCAGCATGGCCACAGTCCAATGACGGAAACCAGTAAAAGAGTGGTGTTACCCCAGCATGGCCTCAGTCTAATGACTGAAACTAGTAAAAGAGTGTGGTGCCCATCATCATCACTGTTTTACGTCCATTCTTCCACGCTAGCATGGGTTAGATGGGTTGTCCTGTTGTGGGCAGTGCCCGCTCTGGTGACCATGTCTTGCTCATATGGGAACTGATTCTGGCTTGATTTCTACAGTTGGATGCCCTTCCTAACACCAACCTCATTTACAGTGAGTGCTGGGTGCTTTCTGTCATGACACCTCCACAACCACTTTGCAGTGGGAGGGGATTGAAGCATATTGTCTATATGCTTCAGCTTCGGCTTGTACTAATGGGAAGTCGGGTCTTCTGTATTACTGTGTAATGCCAGAGGTCTTGGTACTGTGTCATCACCTTTGAGAGGTGTAATTGGGTAAGGTTGGCTTTTATCACCTCATCCCAGGTCTTCTTGGGTCTCCCCACTCCAAAGTTTCCATCGACTTTTAGTGCTCTGCATCTTTTTATGCAGCTGTCATCCTTCATACGCAACACATGTCCATACCAATGCAACCTCCTCTCCTGTACACATCATTTGATTCCTCTTATGCTCAGTCTCTCTCTCACTTTGTATATGCTTTGCCGTTTCCGTATATTACTATTACGCAGCATGCAAGCTTCGTTCATTTCTAATCTATGCAAGTCTTCTACACACAGCGCCCAGGTCTCACTACCATGTAACATTGCTGTTCGTATGCACGCATCATACAGTCTGCCTTTCATTTTGAGGTAAAAACCTTTTACAGCTAGCAGTGGCAGTAGTTCCCTGAACTTCTTCCATCCCGTTCTTACCTTAGTTATTGTACTTTCCGAACACCCACCTCTGTTACTAATTCGGTCACCTAGGTAGCAGAAGCTATCTCCTGTTTCTACAGATCTGCCAGAGTTTGGTAGTGTTTGTTTTGTGTGGCCACTTGCTGCTTACTGTCCCTGTGCAACTACTACATGTAAAGCCTACATTCTTAGCTAAACTTCCTGAGATCCCACTACATCTCTTGTGTACCCATAGTTTCCATTTGGGGCAGAGGATGGAATTCCTACCTACACCTTTCCCACATACTGAGCAAGGCCATTTCCCTGAGTGGATCTGGGTTCTGTTTTCTTGTCTACTTACGAGGACCTTAGTCTTTGTCAGGTTGACTTTGAGACTCCTTCTTTCTAGGCCCTGCTTCCATGTTTGGAATTTCTTCTTTAGTTCCACCATAGATTCAACTATAAATGTAAGATCATCCGCGTACAGAAGTTCCCATGGGCATCCGGTCTTAAACTCCTCTGTTATAGCTAATGACTGAAACTAATAAAAAAAAGGGTGGTGCTCCAGCAAGGTCTCAGTTTAATGACTAAAACTAGTAAAAGAGGTTGGTGCCCCAGCATGGCCACAGTCTAATGACTGAAATCAGGAAAGATATCAAAAGATTTAAAAACAAAGTTTCTTAAAGAAGATGCCTCACAATAAGCAGTAAGGTGTTGATATCATCTGATGGTGGCCTAGTGTTGGGGGTCTATATGAATAATGCTCCCAGAACACCATTTAACCCTTTAGCATATCAAATCTATGAGAATTTGATATTATTTATTTTAAGAATAATACCAGTATGAGTGGCCAGTTATGGCCAGTTTGAAGAAAAAGAGGTGAGAAAATTCTGGCCGGATACAGCCGGTTTGAATGATAAAGGGCTAAAATGGTTGGTAATAGGAACGGCAACCAGTCATAGAAAAGCTGGCAAAGGGCTATGAGGATTCTCAGCTGCATCAAAGACATCAAATTCCCTAGTGTTGGTGTCAAGATGATATGTACTTGGTAGAGCATGGGAATGTATGTAGGTAAGATGCAGGCCTCCCGTCTCTCTGAATACACACTAGAGTGTGGGAACATATATATGCATGGTGTTATTCGCAGTTCCCAGAATGGCCTGAAAATGCTAGCAATCCTGGGTGCCTATACTGGATTTTCAATAGCAACCTTTCCATCATAAGGTGGACCACATGAGATATGGCCCATCATAAGGTGGGCCATATAGGATATGGCTTATAAGGTGGACCACATGAGATATGGCTTATAAGGTGGACCACATGAGATATGGTTCATCATAAGGTAGACCACATAGGATATGGCTTATAAGGTGGGCTACATAGGGTGTGGCTTATAAGGTGGACCACATGAGATATGGCTTATTATAAGGTGAGCCACATGAGATATGGCTTATTATAAGGTGGGCCACATGAGATATGGCTTATTATAAGGTGGGCCACATAGGGTGTGGCTTATTATAAGGTGGGCCACATGAGATATGGCTTATTATAAGGTGGGCCACATGAGATATGGCTTATTATAAGGTGGGCCACATGAGATATGGCTTATTATAAGGTGGGCCACATGAGATATGGCTTATTATAAGGTGGGTCACATAGGATATGGCCCATTATAAGGTGGGCCACATAGGATATGGCCCATTATAAGGTGGGCCACATAGGATATGGCCCATTATAAGGTGGGCCAGATAGGATATGGCCCATTATAAGGTGGGCCACATAGGATATGGCCCATTATAAGGTGGGCCAGATAGGATATGGCCCATTATAAGGTGGGCCACATAGGATATGGCCCATTATAAGGTGGGCCACATAGGATATGGCCCATTATAAGGTGCACTACTGCACTAATAAAAATATTCAAGGCAATTTTGAAATAAGGCCTATCAGAAAGCCAAACAGACCACAATTTGCCCATGACTGATTTAAATATAAAAACATGTGAGTCTTTTAATTGCAGGTTATGTTGTCCTTAAGATTTAAATTTTAAAACATATGGGGCTCTTATTTTAGGTCATGTTGCCCTTAAGATTTAAATGTTAAAAAATGTAGTGAATTGATGCAAATGTTCCTGTTGTACTAAGTAGGTGAATAAGTTTCTTGATATTTCTTCAATTGGAAAGATTAAAAAAAAGGTAATGGATAATGATAACTTGGCGTAAGATTACAAATAATTGTCAAAAATTATGATTTATCAGTTTTAATATGGAAATAAATTCATTTGTTGGAGAAGAACAACCAGATGACACAATTATTGAATAAAATGTATTTCTTCTAACAAAGGAACAAAAGATGATAAAGTAAAAGAAAATATGAAAGAAATGTAAAAAAAAAAACGTTAACCCTTTAGCATTTACATTACTCTATATTTACCTTTGTATTTTCACGGTAAAGACTTTATTTCACATAACATTTACATTACTCTATATTTACTATTGTATTTTCACGGTAAACACTTTATCTCACATATCATTTACATTACTCTATATTTACTATTGTATTTTCACAGTAAACACTTTATCTCACATATCATTTATATTACTCTATATTTACTATTGTATTTTCACAGTAAACACTTTATTTCACATATCATTTACATTACTCTATATTTACTATTGTATTTTCACGGTAAACACTTTATTTCACATAATATCTTGCATAATATCGAATCTGCGAGATTTTGATATTATTTATTTTGAGAACAATACATTAACATCAGTATGAGCAGTTGGTTATGGCCAGTTTAAACAGAAAGAGGCGAGAGAATTCTGGCCGGATATGGCCAGTTTAAATGCTAAAAAGTTAAAAAAATATAATAAAAGGAATAGGAAAATGTATGAGAGTAGAGAATAGAGGATATGTTTAAGAACAATAACATGAATTATTGGGAAGAAAAGTAAAATGTATATAGTAAATATTGGCTTATTGTACAGTGTTCAGTGATGTGATAATAATAGGTCAGATACATAGTTCCTGGCTGATGGAGGAGATAGTTTGATAAATAAATAGATGATGTATTAAATGGATGGTGTATAATGGCAGAGATAGCAATGGTAGTTACGCAGCTTCCAGAAATGAAGATAGAGTATTTCAATAAATTCTAATTTATTGGCACTAAGAATGAAACTTCACAGAGTGTCTAGTTGTTTGCTTCAGCAGAGTGTAAGGTGTTCAATCAATTAAATATGACCTCTTTGAACAGTGTTGCATTGAAAATTACATGAAAGTAGAGAAATTGGCTGGACACCGGCATTAAATTATACAGATCTACTGTATTAACAAGAGATACACATTAAAGGGATATTATCTCACATTAAAAGATGCTTATATAATATATTTGATAGATATCATGTCAAATAGATATATTGGTGCATTTGGAGAGTATTTCAGAGCTGCATAGTAAAAAGGAGGCAAAGTATCAAAAGCCTCCTTTTCACATACATACAATATATAATACATATATATATATATATATATAGTACATACATACACATATATATATATAGTACATACATACAATATATAATACATACGCGCATATATATATATAGTACATACATACAATATATAATACATACGCATATATATATATAGTACAGACATACAATATATAATACATACGCATATATATATATATAGTACATACATACTACATACATACAATATATAATACATACGCATATATATATATATAGTACATACATACTACATACATACAATATATAATACATACGCATATATATATATATAGTACATACATACAATATATAATACATACGCATATATATATATAGTACATACATACAATATATAATACATACGGGCATATATATATATATAGTACATACATACTACATACATACAATATATAATACATACGCATATATATATATATAGTACATACATACTACATACATACAATATATAATACATATGCCTATATATATATATAGTACATACATACTACATACATACAATATATAATACATACGCATATATATATATATAGTACATACATACAATATATAATACATACGCATATATATATATAGTACATACATACAATATATAATACATACGCATATATATATATATAGTACAGACATACAATATATAATACATACGCATATATATATATATAGTACATACATACAATATATAATACATACGCATATATATATATAGTACATACATACAATATATAATACATACGCATATATATATATAGTACAGACATACAATATATAATACATACGCATATATATATATAGTACATACATACAATATATAATATATACGCATATATATATATAGTACATACATACAATATATAATACATACGCGCATATATATGCCGTGGAGGTGCCACGGCAAAAAAGCCCCCAGCCCACACTGTAAAGTGGACATGTAGGCACCACGAAAGAGCACCCAGCACTCACTGTAAATGAGGTTGGTGTTAGGAAGGGCATCCAGCTGTAGAAATCAAGCCAGATCAGTTCCTGTATGAGCAAGGCATGGTCAGCCGACCAGACACTGCCCACAACAGGACAACCCGTCTAACCCATGCTAGCGTGGAAGAACGGACATAAAACGGTGATGATGATGATGATAAATATAGTACATACATACTACATACATACAATATATAATACATACATAGGAGGACCTTTGCTGTCTGGAAATGTAACCTTTCCTGACATCTCTTTTTACTTTCTTGTATACAATTTGAGATGCTTCAAAAGCAACTTCCCCTCATGTACAGTCTTTCTCCATTTATTACGATCAGCAGTTATGCTTTCCCATGTATCAGCAGATATGTTAGCGTCTTTCAACGAATCCTTATACCTCTTTGTTGGTCTATGTGGAGGTTGTCTACCTTTAACTAACTCTCCATAAATGAGTTGTTTTAGTATTCTAGAATCCTTCATCCTGGCAAGGTGACTGCTCCCTTGGAGTCTTTGCTTAAGCACAAGAGCTTCTATACTTTCACACAGAGAGCTTTCCAAAATCTCGACATCGCTGATGTGGTCCCTCCAGTGAATGCCATGGATCTGTCTGAGACACATCTGATGGAAACGCTCCAATTGTTTAAGGTGGTATCGATATGTGACCCACGTCTCACAGGCATAAAGAAGAGAAGAGAGCACACATGCCTTGTACACCTTTACCTTCTTGCATATGTCTCGCCTTTCTAGCTTTCCGAAAGCATCACTTGTTTTCCTAATCCTGAGTGGGATTTCATCATCAAGGTTGCTGTATCGATTGACAGTGCTTTCCAGGTAGACAAACTGATCAACCACTCCAAGTCGTTTACTATACACTTAGATATTTGGTGCATTGTACCGCTTACCAGGGGCAGGTTAGTACATGACGACGGTTTTCTTGAGACTGACAGTCAATCCTAGGGCAGTGCAAGCATCAGAAAATGCATTCAAAATATGTTGCATATCAATCTTTGTGTGTGCTACAAGATCGCAATCATCTGCATACAAGAGATCTCTTATGATACAGGTAAATACTTTTGTTTTTGCAGCAAAGCGCCTGATGTTAAATATGATGCCAGACGTTCTATAGTAGATGTAAACACCATGTTTGCATTTCCTGAATGCAATATAGAAAACCATCGCAAAGTATATGGGAAATAGGGTTGGTGCTGGAATATTCCCCTGTTTCACTCCATTTTTTACTGAGATAGGCTCCGACATGTTACCTTTGACACTAACCCAAGCCTTCATGTCATCATGGAAAGACCTAACCAAAGCAAGGAACCTATCAGGGCAACCAAGTTTCTGGAGAACCTTCCATAATGCATCTCTGTTAACAGTATCGAAAGTTTTTGTCAGATCGATGAAAACCTGATACAGATCCAAACCCCGTTCCACGCACTTCTCCTGGAGCTGTCTAGCTGAGTAGATCATATCAGTAGTGCTGCGCCCAGCACGAAAACCAGATTGACTTTCAGGAAGAACACAATCTGCAATGTGTGTCAGCAGACCCTCACGGTCCAGAAGCACCCAACATAAATTTTTTCCTACGGCAGAAAGCAATGTAGTTTCCACAATCATTCTTGTTACCCTTTCCCTTGTACAAGACAACATACATACAATATATAATACATATATATATATATACATATACGAGAAAAACCACAGACCCTCCATCTCAATTCTACTTTTGAAAAGCAGAAGAACTGCGAAACCGGTAAAGGAACCAAATAAATATATATTTAAAAAAAAAAAAGACTTCAGTTGCATTTTCGATTTCATCTTTTTTCCTTATTCTTTTATTCGTGTAGGACACCTCATTTTTTTTTCATTTTGTAAAAAAACCCTCACTTTCTAATATATACATATGAAATGAATGGACCTGAAAGCAATGTAAAACCCCTTATTTTCCTGCAGCAACTTGGAGGCCCCCTCACTCCATCCGACAACAAATTTTTATATATACTTTATATGGTCAAATTGACAAACATTTTCACCACTTCTACCTTCATCTCCATACTGATACACATGTTTATCTTTCTCATATATATTTTTTCTCCTACATGTTCCCTCTCTCATTTTGCTTGCATCTATGTACCTTTTCTTTTGGTTTTCTTTTGATTCATGTGGTAGAAGAAGATATTAACTAATTGTTTACCTAATTACTACGTTTCATACCTTAATTTATCTTCTGTTCTACTATACGGTACTATCGTTCAATATATTGATAATATATATCAAGTATCCAATATTGACCCCCTTTTCTAAACTTCTTACTTTAATTTAAACATCTCCCTATTTACTCTTTCATCATCGTCATCGTCATCTTTATATATATATATTATTTTTTTTATTCACTTCAATCAAGTTTTTAATGTTTAATTTCTAATTTTCAATCTTAATTTCCACTGTGAAACCATAATATCTAGAAATAAGTTTATATTCTCCTGGTGGGGATGGTCAACCCCATTGTCCAGGCATAGATTAGGGGTAGTATTGAGGCCTATTGAAACTCATACTTTGCCACCACCACTAGATTTCGGTCAGCTGCCACTGGCAAGGCAAATTAACTGTGTCATATTACCAGCCTGGATGGGGTGATCGTTTGGTTGGAGGGGAGGGGGGGAACCTGCCTAGGCTAGTTTTTGGTGAGTTTGGTGTAGTGAATAGCCAGCTTTCGTTTGCGCCTGCGCAGAATCACGGAGGTGAATTGGTGACCACAGGGTAACGGGCAAGCCATTCAAGACACGCGCCTTGTCCGTTCCCTTGTCGTTTCTGTTTGGATTGCCTTGGGAACGTAACCTTCTTATATAAGAAGCTGTCTGATGATGTCACGGCACTGGGTACTCGGAATCGTGTGGTCACTGTTGTCATTGAAATATGTATCACAGCATTATCAATAAAAGACTTTAACATCTGAAACTACTTCACAATTTCTCATTCTATATTATATATAACTACCATCGCTCTACATTTATATATATTTATATATACATACAATATGTAATACATACGCATATATATATATATATATTTATATATATATATATTTATATATACATACAATATGTAATACATACGCATATATATATATATATTTCATTTCATCATCATCATTTCATTTTACGTCCGCTTTTTCCCTACTTGCAAGGGTAGGACGGGAACTGATTCTGGATTGATTACAGCTGGATGCCCTTCCTAACACCAACCTCATTTACAGTGAGTGCTGGGTGCTTTTTTGCCGTGGCACCTCCATGACCACTTTGCAGTGGAATGATAGGGACCCCAGTCCCTATCATCTCATTTCTACAGCTGAGTAAACTGGAGCAATGTGAAATAAAGTGTCTTGCTCAAGGAAACAACACATCACCTGGTCTGAGAATTGAACTCACAACCTTTCAATTGCAAGGCCAATGCTCTAACCACTAAGCCATAAATATAAATATATATATAATTGGAAAATAGTAAAATCGAATTTCTGGCGGTTTGCAAGTAAATTCGGCCTACTTATATGAAATGATGAGTTATGTATGATCCACCTGATTCCTTATCACACTTCCTTCGTTTATATATCATCATCATCATCATCATCATTTAACGTCCATCTTCCACGCTGTCATGGGTTTGGACGGGAGTTTTCCCACTTGAGGCAAGATTGGTTGTCTTGCTCGTATAGGACTGATATATATATATAGGAAAAGAGTCAGGACCACAGGGGTTCTGACTCTTTTCCTATTACCCACCCTTCTACCCTAAGTATCGAGTACTCTGGTTCGTTATGATCCACCTGATTCCTTACCACACTTCCTTCGTTTATATATATATATATATATATATACACACAGTATATACATTTATTTATTTTGTTATCCTCATTTTCCCCTACCATGCTGACTCTCAATCTGTCTATTCTTCCATCAAAGGCTACAGGCCATGACTGGCTATTATTGTTGCTGTATTCTATCGGCTACTTTGCCATGCTGTATTCTATCGGTTAGTTTGTTAGCCTTGACGGCGACCCTCACTGCCTACCTCACAATTTCTCCCCCCCCCCCCCCACACCACCATAACCTATTCGACCAATCAAACCTCAGCATGCCATTTCTTCTACTACTACTACTACTACCTAACTCTCTCCTCCCCCATCCCAGCCCAACATACCCTGTCATTATTACCACCACCACTGTTCTTCTAGCCCTGAATTTTCCTACCGTTATGTATGGATGAGCTGAGAATAAATTGGAGCAACTCTGAATTAATAGATGAAATGAATATGAATCCGCGAGCTACCAAGCACCCATGTGAAGCCCCAATCCAGAGAGAGGAAGCACACACACACCCCTGCAAAAATCGACCCTTCCCTACGAGTGTCGACAAATGCCCAAAACTCCGAGTTGGTACCATCAATTTAAGCACGATGAAAGGAAGAGCAGGAGAAATTGTAGAAATGCTAGAGCGAAAGGAAATTAACGTATGCTGTGTGCAAGAGACTAGATGGAGAGGAGAGTCTGCTAGAGTCCTTGTAGGAAAAGGGCAGTGCTACAAATTTTTCTGGGTGGGAAATGACGATGGGATGGGTGGTGTAGGTATACTACTAGCTGACAAGTGGGTAGATAAAGTAATCTCAGTGTACAGGGTAAATGCAAGAATCATTAAACTCAGACTAGTCCTGAATAAAACAATTACCACCATAATATCAGCTTACGCACCCCAATCGGGGTTGCCAGACGAACTTAAGGATAGATTTTACGAGTCCCTAATGCACACTACTGCTCTAACAAACGACAATGACTTCCTAATCATTGCAAGAGATTTTAACGGTCACGTAGGTAAACACTGTGACGGCTTCAATAGAGTCCATGGAGGCCATGGGGTTGGCACAAGAAATGAAGAAGGATTCAGACTTCTAGAATTCTGCGACGCCAATGACATGTCGATATGTAACACAAACTTCAAAAAACCCGACAACCACCTGATCACCTATAGATCAGGGGAGCATTCTAGTCAGATAGATTTTATCCTCATCAGAGGACGTGACAGATGGATGGTCGTAAACACAAAAGCCTTCCCTAGTGAGGAATGTACCTCCCAACATAGCTTAGTTGTGAGTGATCTCACGGTCAGAACTAGACGAACTTGGAAACAGAGGCCAACCTGGAGAAGAAAGATCTGGAAGCTGAAAGACCCCTCAGCCAGTAACAGATTTAAAGATATTTTACTCAACGCCTACGACAGTAGAGAAGAACAGATAGAGACATTCAATGTAGAAGAGCACTGGGAGTTCTTAAAAATTAACTTACTAGAGGTGACGGATGAGGTCTGTGGCTGGAGTATGACCACAAGCAGGAGGAGAATGACTTGGTGGTGGAACAATAAGGTACATGAGGCAGTTAAGGCCAAGAGACAGGCATGGAAAGAATGGAAGAACGGGGGGAGCAGGGTACATTACATAGCGACCAAGAGGAATGCTAGGAAACAAGTATACTTAGCTAGGAGGGAAGCAGAGGATAGAAAATTCAAGCATGTTTTGCAACGAGAGGACCAGAAACAGGAGGTGTTCAAGATTGCGAGACAGTGTGTCAGAGAGAATTGTGATGTTATTGGAGAGAAGTGTATCCGGAATGATAAAGGTGAGCTTGCCCTCACAAGTGCTGAGAAGAAAGATGCATGGAAGATTCATTATGATAGATTACTAAATGAGGAGAATGCATGGGAAGAAGAGACCCTACTCCAAGGGGAAACTATAGAGGTATAAAGCTGATGGACCAGGTCATGAAAGTAACAGAAAGAGTTATAGCACAGTTGATTAGGGACCGGGTGAATCTAGATGAGATGCAATTTGGGTTTGTACCAGGAAGAGGCACCACTGATGCCCTCTTCCTTGTGAGGCAGTTACAGGAAAAGTACCTAGCTAAAAGTAAGCCACTCTACCTGGCATTCATCGATCTCGAGAAAGCCTTTGACAGAGTTCCACATGCTGTAATATGGTGGGCTCTTAGAAAACTAGGAGTAGATGAATGGCTTATGAAAGTTGTACAAGCCATATATAGGGGAGCAGTCAGAAAAGTTGGGATTAGCAATGAGTATAGCGAGGAATTTAGCGTACAGGTTGGTGTCCACCAGGGCTCTGTTCTTAGCCCTCTGCTGTTCATCATAGTCCTGCAGGCAATAACGGAGGAGTTTAAGACCGGATGCCCATGGGAACTCCTGTATGCTGATGACCTAGCACTTATAGCTGAATCTATGGTAGAACTAGAGAAGAAATTCCAAACTTGGAAGCAGGGACTAGAAAGAAAGGGTCTCAAAGTCAACATGACAAAGACTAAGGTCCTTGTAAGTAGACGAGAAAACAGAACCCAGATCCCCTCAGGGAAATGGCCTTGCTCAGTATGTAGGAAAGGTGTAGGTAGGAACTCCATTCTCTGCCCCAAATGCAAACAATGGGTACACAAGAGATGTAGCGGGATCTCAGGAAGCTTAATTAAGAATGTAGGCTTCACATGCACTGGGACAGCAAGCAGCAAACAGCCACAGGAAACGAGTACCACCAATCTCTGGGAGGGCTCTGTAGAAACAGTAGACAGCTTCTGCTACCTAGGTGACCGAATTAGCAGCGGAGGTGGGTGTTCAGAAAGTACAATAACTAGGGTAAGAACGGGATGGAAGAAGTTCAGGGAACTACTGCCACTGCTAGCTGCAAAAGGCTTCTCCCTCAAAACGAAAGGCAGACTGTATGATGCGTGCATACGAACAGCAATGTTACATGGTAGTGAGACCGGGGGGGGGTTGTGGCATATTGTCTATATGCTTCAGCTTCGGCTTGTTCCCGTTGGGTCTTCTGTATTACTGTGTGACGCCAGAGATCACGGTCCTGTGTCATCGCTGTTGAGAGGTGCAATTGGGCAAGGTCCGCTTTTATCACCTCATTCCAGGTCTTCTTGGGTCTCCCCACTCCACGGCTTCCATCGACTTCTAGTGCTCTGCACCTTTTTATGCAGCTGTCATCCTTATACAAACAATATATATATATTAATATATATACCTTGACAACAAGTACATGAACAACTACTACAGCAACAACTACTACTACAACAGCTATTACAACAACAACAACAGCTATTACAACAACAACTACTACAACAACAACAACTATTACACCAACAACAGCTATTACAACAACAACAACTACTATAGCAACAACAGCTATTACAACAATAACTACTACAACAACAACAACTATTACACCAACAACAACTACTACTACAACAACAACTACAACAGCTACTACAACAACAACAGCTACTACAACAACAACTATTACAACAACAACAACTACTACTACAACAGCAACAACTATTACAACAACAACAACTACTACAGCAACAACAACTATTACACTAACAACAGCTATTACAACAACAGCAACAACTACTACAACAACAACAGCTACTACAACAACAACAGCAACAACAACAACGACAACAACTACAACAGCAACAACTATTACAACAACAACAACTACAACAGCAACAACAGCTTTACTTACATTGGCTGCTCTCTTTTTCTTACGGAAGTATTCTCCAAGTTTGTCTTTCATTTTCAGAACTATCTCTGTACCATTTTTCTTTTCAAATGTGTAATTTGCCTGGTCAAGGTACGACTGGCTGTAATCTTTCTTAATACCATCACTTGCCAGCTGGAATAGAACACAAGCCATAAGCTAATAATAGTAATAATGATTTCATTTATTGTCCACAAGGGCCAACATGGTGGGGACAATACAAAGACAGGGGCAGTAGGGGTTTACACAAAGATTGATTAAAAATGCACAATAACAAGGAAAAAATATAAAAATAAAATATGTAAATAATAATTGTTTCTACTTTTGGCACAAGGCCAGCAATTACCCAGTGCATTACTGGTACTTTATTTGATCGACCCTGTAAGGATGAAAGGCAAAGTTAACCTCGGCGGGATTTGAACTCAGAATGGCAAGGGCCGTAACTCTATGCGTTAAAGCATCGTGTCCGACTCTATAATAATGATTTCTACTTTAGGCACAACAACAGCAATTTCGGGGTGGGGAAAGTTGATTAAATCCACCCCAGTGCATTACTGGTACTTTATTTTAAGGCTTAAGGAGGTTTAGAATTAAAATATATATATTATACATGAGAAGTTTTAACAATATTGTTTTATATTAATTTCTCACCTAATTTCCATTCAAAATGTTTATAAAACAAAATAAAACAAAATAATGATAAAAATAATTGTTTTTACATTTAGCACAAGGCCAGAAATTTGGGGGAGGGGAAAGTTGATTAAATTGACCCCAATGTATTACTGGTGCTTTATTTTATCGACTCCATAAGGATGAAAGGTAAAGCTAACCATGGCGGGATTTGAATGTAAAGGGCCATAATTCTATGCTGCTAAGTATATTGTCTGACACGCTACTGATACTGCCAATCCACCGCCCTATAATAATAATAATAATAATAATAATAATAATAGTTTCTAGTATAGGCACAAGGCCAGTAATTTGAGGGGAGGGGAAAGTCGATTAAATCGACCCCAGTACATTACTGGTACTTTATTTTATCTACCCCGTAAAGATGGAAAGCAAACTTAACCTTGGCCAAAAACGTGGACAATACAAGAGACACAGAACAGTATGTCAACAATCGATAACAAGTATCAATATACAATGAAACATTCAAAAGAAATTCCCAAAAGAGTTCCAACATTACCCCTGGGTAATGTTGGAACTCCACAGAACCAAAGTAACCTTCAACACCAAGAGCACCATAGGAAAATATCCCTCTCTTCTTTCTGCACTCTTCAGCCTAGAGGTGCATGCTCAGAGAAGGTCCACTCACTCTGGTCATCCTTGCTACATTCAGCCACCATTGGACTAGGGAACAGTACTTCCCTATCCACCCTCACCTTCCTTTCCAAATGGAATTTGAAATAGTCAGTGAGGGTTTAGCTGAAGAGGAAAGTGTCTACAGTCCTTTCAGACATGCCCACAACACAACCCCCATTGCCACCAGAGAAGAAAACTGCCTGCCCTCCCCAGCCAAGAAGGTGAGGTAATCTTCATGATAGAGTTGGCCGATAGCCCTGTCCCACATCTGACAACAGCTGTTTGACAAAACTCCACATGTCAGTAAAGCCCAGACACTAGATGTGTGCATGCAAAACAGTTTCATCGCTTTGTGTGCATCTCAGAAATGTCCGTCTGTCAGCACTTCCATTCCTGTAGAGTTTGGCTGGAACCAGCAGTGCCTTCTGGCAACACTGTTAGGCCAGGGATATCTAAAAATTATCCATTGGACCTGGCCCAAACATCCTCTGGTACACACTAGCTAGTTCTTTCTCGTCAATACCCAGAGTTTCCCTGAGAATGTTGTTGCACTTGCTCACCACTAGTCCTCTATAGAACACTAATGTGGAATTTCCACTGACTGCATTGCCTGATTAGTAGATTGTGGAGGCACGTAGCCAAGTGGTAAGTGTGTTGGACTTACGATTATAATGTCAATTGCTGGACTGAGTTGCGTGTTGTGTTCTTGAGCAAAACACTTTTTCATGTTGCTCCAGTACACTCAGCTGGGGGTTTAACCCTGTAATGGACTGGCATCCTGTCCAGGGGGAAGTCTTGTACTCTCAGTCACTTAATGCCATGGAAACTGGAATAAGCAGCGGCCTGATGAGCCTCTGGGCTCAAGAGATACTTTAGACTTTGTGTGTGCCTGACAGCATTCCAGCTGAGAGATGTCCAATCTTAGTCTTTGCTTGATCCAGAATTGCAGCTCAGTTAAAAGGCAAGCTACAGGAAGACATGCCTCACAAATGACAACTACACCTGTTCACTGTCTAGGAATACACGCTGTATTAAATGTTGCAGCCCCAACACGTGTTTGCACATCATTAACCATGGCATGTCCAACCCTCCATGCAAAGTTAGGAGATTGACTGGAGCAAAGCATGATGGTCAGTTTGTAATAGATAACAGAAGTGATATAAAAAAAGAATAGATTCACAGACATGATAGTGTTGGGACATACACTAGAAGTTATGCGAACACAACATACCAACAGAAAATAGGTGGTAGAGACAGAGTAGAAAAGGTGTCAGAGAATGACAATGTATTAAAATTCAGGGATACACAGACAGGGAGATCAACTGATCATATATTATAGTCAAAGACCGCAAAGAAAAGAATGTCTTCTAATTGAAGAATCTATCCCTACAGACAACAATATATCTCATAAGAGATTAAAAAAAACCCGCAATAACTAAACAAAAACTTTGAAAACCTCAAAGGAGGTGAAAAATAAGCTTGTGTGAGGTTCATAGTTCTTTTCAAAAACATTAAAGATGCTCATTATGTGAAAATGGTAGAAAATGGTAATCAAAATTACTTTGTAAATTTGATTTGACATATAAGCTTAGCACAACTCTTAGAAAGCAGGCCTCTTATTTTTCATGATACTCATTGTGTATTTAATATATAATCCTATTATAGAATATTGTTAAGAAGTGATTTAGTATTTTACTGGCTTCAGTATTAGAATGTGGCCATACTGGGGCACTGTTTTGAAGCTATTTAGTCAATCATTTACTTTATCAATCTCTTTAATTTCTTTTTAGGTATATAAACAGACATGGACACACACACACATACACACACACACACATATATATATATATATATATATATATATATATATATATATATATATATATATATATACATACATATGTAGACTTATATATATATATATATACATATACATATGTAGACTTAGCACTTTCCTGTAAACAAGTGCTATTATGCCTCATATCATGTTACCTTATTTTATCTGATGAGAACACAATTTTCGTCCCAGGATGTTTTTGTATTCGAAATGCACATAGTAAAATATATGGAACTCTTTTAACCATCTTTTAATTTCTTCTTTATATATATATATATATATATATA
>OZ024749.1:10962857-11057857 GCA_964016885.1 Eledone cirrhosa | reverse complement strand
GTTTGATAGAACCAAAGCTGTTTCTGGCCAGGTTGCTATCAAAATGGTTAAATTTGATGCTAGATATTTTGATAGAAGCAGAGCTATTTGATAGAACTGGTGCTAGATATTTTGATAGAAGCAGAGCTATTTGATAGAACTGGTGCTAGATATTTTGATAGAAGCAGAGCTATTTGACAGAGCTGGTGCTGCTTCTGACCAGGTTGGTTATAAAAGTGTTAAATATTAAGAAGTGATTTATTGGAAGAGTTACAGAAATGAGGTTGTCTGTAGTATCTTTTGTAATTATAACTCCACAACTAGAGAAATGACAGACTGTGTGAGTGTGAGATAGAGTGAAAGACAGGGGGAGCAGGAGGAAGTGATGAAAATAGGGGAGAAAGAGAGAAGAGAGAGGAAAGATATGTATATATAGAGAGAAAGGGGAGATATAGAGAAGATATATATATATATATATATATATATATATATATATATATATATATATATATATATATAGAGAGAGAGAGAGAGAGAGGAAAGATATATATATATATATATATATAGAGAGAGAGAGACTGAGGGGTTAAAATTTAATTACTAAGAAGTGATTATAGTTCAAACATTTGAATTGTAACTTGAAGTAACTACTGCAATTATTTCTAACTAGTTAGATATAATTGCAGTAGTTATGGTGGTGGTTGTGGTGGTGGTGGTGGTGGTAGTGGTGGTGGTAGTGGTGGTGGTGGTGGTGGTGGTGGTGGTGGTGGTGGTGGTGGTTGTGGTAGTGGTGGTGGTAGTGGTGGTTGTGGTAGTGGTGGTGGTGGTGGTAGTGGTGGTGATGGTGGTGGTGGTGGTGGTGGTAGTGGTGGTGGTAGTGGTGGTGGTAGTGGTGGTTGTGGTGGTGGTAGTAGTGGTGGTGGTGGTGGTAGTGGTGGTGATGGTGGTGTGGTGGTGGTAGTGGTGGTGGTGGTGGTGATAGTGGTGGTGATGGTGGTTGTGGTGGTGATGGTGGTTGTGGTGGTGATGGTGGTGGTGGTAGTGGTGGTGGTTGTGGTGGTGGTGGTGGTAGTGGTGATGGTGATGATGTTGGCAGTGATGATAATGATGATGATGATGATGGTGATGATAATGAAGATGGTGATAGTGATGGTGATGATAGTGATGGTTTTGGTGGTGATAATGATGATGATGATGATGGTGGTGATGATGACAATAAATCACTTAAAATGCTATATTGATCTGTAATAGTTTGTGATTGATTCTAATAAATCCATAAAATTTCCATCTCTAATTACTTTATCCTGTCTGAAGATAGAGTAAATAGAACAAGATAAGAAGAAAGAGGAGACACAGAGGAGCAAGAACAGTTATTGAGGAGGTGACACAAGTGTGACAAAAGAACAACAATTATACAACCAACCGGGTACTAAACTAACCAATCAATAGATTAGTTACTAATAATGGTTTCCGATTCAGGCACGATACCAACAATTTATGGGAGAGGAAAGTCAATTAAATCGTTGCTAGCGTATTACTGGTACTTTATTTTATTGACCCCGTAAGGATAAAAGGCAGAGCTAACCTCAGCAGTATTTGAACTCAGAATGTAAAGGGCTGTAACTCTATGCTGCAAAGCATGGTGTCTGCCGCTCTACCGATACTGCCAAACCACCACAGTAATTAATTTATTAATGATAATAATAATAATTGTTTCTACTTTTGGCACAAGGCCAGCAATTACCCAGTGTATTACTGGTACTTTATTTCATCGACCCCCCCCCCCCCAAGGATGAAAGGCAAAGTAAACCTGGCGGAATTTGAACTCAGAATGGCAAGGGCCGTAATTCTATGCTGCAAAGCATGGCGTCCGACCCTCTACCGATACTGCCAATCCACCGCCCTTTGATAATAATTGTTTCTACTTTTGGCACAAGGCCAGCTATTACCCAGTGTATTACTGGTATTTTATTTTATCGACCCCCGTAAAGATGAAAGGCAAAGTTAACCTCGGCGGGATTTGAACTCAGATCGTAAAGGGACGTAACTCTATTGGAAAGCATGGCGTCCGACTCTCTACCGATACTGCTGATCTACCGCCCCAATTAATATTAAATAATGTAGACTATATTCTTTATGATAATCAAATGGTGTTTTATATGTATGACAAGTCATATAATGAGTCATATATATGACATGTCATATGATGTGTCATATATTATTATATATGACATGACATATGATATGTCATATATATAATAATATATACGACATATCATATGTCATGTCATATATTATTATATATTCTATGTCATATATAATAATATATGACATGTCATAGATTAAAATGAATAGTTTCAGGCATTACTACTAAAGCTAGTGTAGCTTTATTTTCGCTTTTGTATTTGTTTTGGAAGTTTCTTTATATGAAATTGTGAGGTAGGGTCATGTTATCAATAAAAACACATGCACCAGTTGATTTTCAATTCAGTTTGATTATTTGTTGAGTAACTAAGAGGGCACAGGATTGGCAGTATCGATAGAGCATCGGACGCCATGCTTTGCAGCATAGAGTTACAGCCCTTTACGTTCTGAGTTCAAATCCCACCGAGGTTAACTTTGCCTTTCATCCTTACAGGGTCGATAAAATAAAGTACCAGTAATGCACTGGAGTCGGCTGGCCGTGTGCCTCTATGTCAGCCCTTGTGGCCAATAAATGAAATCATTAGAGAAGAGAATCATTTCACACATTAAAACATTCATTGATTTTCAAAGAAAAGAGAACTGATTGGAAGTTGTGTGTGTGAGAGAGAGAGAGAGAGAGTGTGTGTGTGAGAGAGAGAGAGAGACAGAGAGAGAGAGTGTGTGTGTGAGAGAGAGAGAGTGTGTGTGTGAGAGAGAGAGAGAGTGTTTGTGTCAGAGAGAGAGAGAGAGAGAGAGAGAGAGAGAGAGAGAGAGAAGAGAGAGAGAGAGAGTGCGTGTGTGAGAGGCAGAGAGAGAGAGTGTGTGTGAGAAAGAGAGAGACAGAGAGAGAGAGAGTGCGTATGCGTGTGAGAAAGTGTGTATGTGTGTGTG
This sequence comes from Eledone cirrhosa, assembly GCA_964016885.1. Taxonomy (NCBI): domain Eukaryota; kingdom Metazoa; phylum Mollusca; class Cephalopoda; order Octopoda; family Eledonidae; genus Eledone; species Eledone cirrhosa. The sequence continues at coordinate 11,054,803 of OZ024749.1, read as the reverse complement.
TCTGAGAGAGAGAGAGACAGGAAATTTGGGGTAAGAACCAAGTTGGAAAATCAACCCCAGTACATGACTGGTGCTTTATTTTATAGACTCCTGAAAGGATTAAAGGCAAAGTTGATTTTGGCGGGATTTGAACTCAGACTATAAAGACCCAGGAACAAATATTGCTCTTGCATTTTATCAGATGCTCTACCAATTCTGCTAATCCAGTATATTTAGTTAACCAGGTTGTATGTAGTGAAGAAAGAGAAATGACATGTTTGGGTTTTTAAGAGATATATATAATTATATATTGTTATATTTGGGGAGGGCCATATAATTAGAAGAATCTACTTGATTGATGGAGTGGTTAGTTTAGTTAACAAATTTAAGCCAATAACCTGATGGTATGGTAGAAGATTGGTATGGTAGAGATGTCTGACACAGAAAAGAAATGCTGCTATAAATGAAAGAAATTGGAAAGTTGAATGATTAAGATTTCCTTGTGAAATACTGTGTTAGAAACCATAAGCTGTTTCATTAAAAGACAGACACTAATTTGGAGAACAACCAACCAGGTGAATGTCACTTGTCTCAGAGGAACAGAAAATAACATCAACTTAGCTGATTCTTTTAAATATCAAACCATTAACCCTTTCATTTCACTATTTCTAATGAAATAATTTTCAAATCATCAATAATTTGGAGAGATTTAGTAATATAAATAACTTCCTAATTTTTCAGCAGTATTTGGAACATAACTTAATAAAGGTTCTTACATAGATGATGGAAGGTTTTTAGATAAATCGTCTAACCCATGCAAGCATGGAAAAATAGATGTTCAATTATGGTGACGATGATGATAAACAATAGCTTCATATTATAGAGCAAGAGGTGGTTTGAAGTAGTTTTGTATGAAAAGGATTTGATTCATTCAGTAATTTAAAGCAACAAATTATCTGTGTGGTGATAATGTTACATAGAAAAGTGATAAAATGTTGGCTGAGTATAAAGAAAGCAACATTATGAATGAAAGAGAAGAACAGTTGCTAAAGTCTTGTGCCCTATTGAAATTAAAAATGAGGTTTACAGCTCACAACTAAAGAACCTTTAACTGGCCTCCAATGAGGTCGTATCTCAGAATTTTTTGGGGTACTTTTCATCACAGAGGGTCTCCGGTCCTATCATAAAGAGCAATGTGAGACAATGTGAGCCTTAATTGTCTCATCTACCATATTGTTCCACCACCAAGTCACTTTCCTCCTCCCTGTCGTCTTACTCCAACCACAAATCTTGTCCGTCGCTTTTAGTAAGTTATCTTTTAGGAACTCCCAGTGCTCTTCTACAATGAATGTCTCTATCTGTTCTTCTTTACTGTCATGGGCGTCGAGTAAGATATCTTTAACCCTTTGCTCTTTACATTACTCTATATATACTATTGTATTTTAGTGGTAAAAGTTTTATTTCATATATCACACATAATATCGAATCTATGAGATTTTGATATTATTTACGTTGAGAACAATACCTAAAAATCTGTATGAATTCCCAGTTAGGGCCAGTTTGAAGAGAAAGAGGTGAGAAAATTTTGGCTAGATAAGGCCGGTTTAAATCTGTTACTGGTTTAGGGCTCTTTCAGCTTCCAGATCTTTCTTGTCCAAGTTGCCTTCTGTTTCCAAGTAAATCAAGTTCTGACAATGAGGTCACTGACAACTTAGTTATATTGGGAGGTACATTCCTCACCAGAAACAATTGTGTGTGTCTGTGTATATAACATTTTTTTTTTTGATATCTGTATGTATATATATATGTGTGTATGTGTATATCATTTGACAGTCGATTGACTTTTTGTCAAATCGGACCGAGAAAACGATGTTTCCATTGGTCTTTCTAATTGCTAATACTATCTATCGGTCGCAATTCCAGGTAGAAGGAGCAACGTGAAATAAAGTGTCCTGCCCAAGGACATAACGCATCGCCTGGTCTGGGAATCGAACTCACAACCTCATGATTGCGAATCCAATTCTCTAACCACTCAGCCACGCGCCTCCACTATGTGTATATATATATGTATATATATCAACTAGAAATTGATTGACATATATATATATTTCTTTAATGAAATATATACAAAAATTAATCATTTTAAAAGATATTTAAAGCTCTAGTTAAACTTCAATTAGTTACCTACTTAGCTGTGTGCTTACACACTTTTACAGATTATCCCCTGTGATTGTTTCATATGTTTATTTTAGATATATCTGTATATGTCAATCAATTTCTAGTTGATATAAAATGCTTGGATCTATTCATTGGATCTTTGAGCCTATTCTACAGTGGATATGGCGCATCTCTTTCAGACATGACACCCGTAATTTAAATTTTGGATATGTATATATATATATGTATGTATATGTGTGTGTATATATATTTGGGTGTGTGTATGTGTGTGTATATATATATATAAGAAATTTTTGTTATATGTGTATGTATGTATATGCGCACATGTAGGTGTTTGTGTGTATGTGTCTGTGGATGTGAGTGTGTGCATGTGTCTGTGTGCATGTGTGTCTGTGTGTGATTATAAAGACCCGGCCGTTTTGTATACCTTAACACACCATCTTAACACATCCACTTAAAGAATTTCCCTTTAGTCTGCTTAGCATAATTGAACAACGAAAAAAAAAAAAAAAAAAAAATATATATATATATATATATGTATATATATATAGTAAAAGAGTGAAGGATAACATGATCCAGAGCTCAGCTGCCAGGGACCCTACTCGTTTCCTATTACCCACTCTACTACACTTAGTATTGAGTACTCTGGTGCGTTATGGTCCACCTGGTTCCTTCCTACACTTGCTTTCTTATACATATATATACATATATACGATAAATGTAATCTGAGTTTTTCGAATATTAATAATTGTTTCTACTTTTGGCACAAGGCCAGCAATTACCCAGTGCATTACTGGTACTTTATTTTATCGACCCCGTAAGGATGAAAGGCAAACATTCGATTCGTTTGCAATTATGCAAGCAAGACTATATATATATATATATATATATATATATATGTATGTGTATGTATATATATATATATATATATATATATATATAGTAATAATTGTTTCTACTTTAGGCACAAGGCCAGCAATTACCCAGTACATTACTGGTACTTTATTTTATCAACCCCATAAGGATGAAAGGCAAAGTTAACCTCGGCGGGATTTGAACTCAGATCGTAAAGGGACGTAACTATGCTGGAAAGCATGGCGTCCGACCCTCTACCGATACTGCCAACCCACCGCCCTTATATTACTATATATATATAGTAATAATAATAAGCAGCGATTCTTTGCTTAAACTTTAATGTTATTTTAATAAATATATATATATATATATCCGAAATAAATTTAATTAAATTAAATTAAGGGAGTCATGTCCGAGACATGCGCCATATCCACCGTTTCTTCCTCCTTGCTGAAGATCCAAGATTTAACTACTGTGACTTTACGGATTATTGGTGAAATATATTTCTTTAATGAAATATATACAAGGAGGATTAATCATTTTTTAAAAGGTAATATTTGAAGCTCTAGTTAAACTTTAATTAGTTACCTACCTAGCTATGTGTGATTACACACTTTACAAATTATCCCCTGTGATTGTTTCATGTGTTTATTTTAAAAATATATATATATATGTCAATCAATTTCTAGTTGATATATATATATATATTTGGATAAATGTGTATATATGTATATATATAAATGTGTATATGTGTGTATGTGTGTATATGTGTGTGTATGTACGTATATGTTCATGTATGTGTATATGTGTGTATATATGTATGTATATATATATATATATATATATATATATATATACACACATATGCGTGTGTATGTGTACATATGTGTGTGTATGTGTATATATATATGTGTGTATATATATATATGTGTATGTGTGTATATATATATGTATATATATACACATATGCGTGTGTATGTGTACATATGTGTGTATGTGTATATATATGTGTGTATATATATATGTATATATATATATACATGAATGTAATCTGAGTTTTTCGAATATTAATAATAACATTCGATTTGTTTGCAATTTTGCAAACAAGCCTCAATTTTATAGCCATGGCAGTAGAATGAACACTTCATTCTTGCTCTTGCGTTGGCATGCGAACAGAACTTCAGACACTAATGTTTCTGGGTATCACCCGTCATCAGTACAGCTCATTGTTCACCTGCCAACTGTCAGAGCTAGTGAAAATATATGCTATTTTCAAAAATACACAGTGACTGATCGATATGTATATGTGATGTGAATGTTGATATTTAAATTTGTGCGTATAGCCTATTTCCTTCTCATTTCACGCCGATCCGCCCCCACCTCTACCACGTTTGGTATACCTGCCCGACGTTGTATGATAACCACTCCCTTGTGAATATATTATCGAGCAGACAAGGGGTGGACGGAGGCTCCGTAAGCCGTAGTGTAGGCAACCTGTCTAGGAGAGCTACCATTCCGAATAAATTGGTGCAGGGTAGAGAAGTCCCCTAAGTCCAGTAAGACAACTTCCCTAGTGCTGGTGGCACGAATAAAAGCACCCAGTCCATGCTGTAAAATGGAGGGGTGGATAGGGCCCCTGAGTCCAGTAAGACGACCTCTCTAGTGCTGGTGGCACGAATAAAAGCACCCAGTCCATGCTGTAAAGTGGTGCTGGTGTTAAGAAGGGCATCCAACCAGTATATATACTACTGCCAAACACGATGAACGCAACAAATAAAATTTGCAACAACTGCGTAAATAGCAATAACACTAACCATGTTAGGGCTGCGCACAGTAGTGGGGTGGCTAGTGAGGTCATGTGTGAGAACCCCACGACCATCATCAAGCAATCGCACAACAGGAAAAAGAATGAGACGTCGCATCTCAGAGTTGCCACACTAACAGGTAGATCTGGTGAGATAGCGGAGATGCTGGAGAGAAGGCATGTGGATGTGTGCTGTGTGGAAGAGGTGAGATGGAGAGGTGCCTCTGCAAGACTAATCGCAGGCAAACATCGTAGTTATAAGCTTTTCTGAGTGGGTAATGATGATGGGTTAGATGGGGTGGGCATATTTCTGGCTGAGAGATGGATCAATAAGACAATAGAGGTAGTTAGAGTTAGTGATAGAATAATTAAGCTTAGATTAGTTGTAGGCAAGAGACTACTGACAGTCCCTAGTTGTAGGCAAGAGACTACTGCCTATGCTCCCCAGGCAGGCCCAGGTAAAGTAGAGAAAGATTGCTTTTATGAGAAACTTTTACAAACAGCCTCAATGACAGAGGACAGAGACATCGTTTTGCTAGCAGGGGACATCAATGGACATGTTGGACAGCTCCAGGATGGATATATGGGGTACATGGTGGGCACGGTTACGGCTCAAGAAATGAAGAAGGAGTGAGGCTTCTTGAATTTTGTGATGCAAGGTCACTAACCATTTGCAACACTAACTTCCAGAAGCCTACCAACCACCTAATAACCTACAAATCGGGCGAGCACATAAGCCAGATTGACTTCTTACTAGTTAGACAGCGAGACAGACAGGCGGTGTCAAATACTAAGGCATACCCTGGGGAAGAATGTACCCCACAGCATAGGTTAGTTGTTAGTGACATCTCAGTAAGCAAGAGATGGAATGAGACATACAGGAAGGTGTGGAAAAGAAAGACCTTTCATTAAAATATAAATTTAGTAAAGCCCTTCAAGACATGTATGATGAAAAAAAAAAAGAAAACGATATAGAGTTGTATGACATAGATGATAACTGGAATTTCTTACATGACAACTTACTGCAGGCTACTGAAGAAATTTGTGGTTAGGTCAGAGCTTCAGCCAGACAGAGAGTGACCTGGTGGTGGAACAGCACGGTAGATAGGGCCATTAGAGACAAAAGACTGGCATGGAAGGCTTGGAAAAATGGTGGGAGTAGGGAAGGATACACAGCCGCTAAGAAAGAAGCTAGACGTAAGGTGTACTTAGCATGCAGGGAGGCTGAGAGTAGGAGGTTTGCCAATGTTCTGCGACGGGAACTTCAGAGACGTGTGGTGTTCCTCATTACAAGGCAGTGTGTCAGTGAAAATCAGGATGTTGTTGGAGATAAGTGTGTCCGGAATGATGCTGGTGTACTTAGTGTCATGAATGATCAAAAAAAGGAGGCCTGGAAATGTCACTATGAGAAACTGATGAATGTAGAGAACGAATGGGAGAGAGAGAAATTACCCCCAGTAGACCCAACAGAGGGACCAGCTATTGAGATTGACGAATATAGGGTACAAGAGGCAATTAAGGAAATGAAAAATGGCAAGGCTGCTGGACCGTCGGGGAAAGTTGCTGAGATGCTGAAGGCAACAGGAGAAGTAGGAACTAAACTGGTTGCACACATCATCAATCAGGTTATATATGGTGGTGTCATACCCAAAGACTGGTGCAGCAGTATTCTCATAAATTGCTACAAAGGTAAAGGGGATGCTCTAGAGAGGAGCATTTGTAGTGGCATAAAGCTGATGGATCAGGTTATGAAAGTGGCAGAAAGGATATTAGCACAACTGATTAGAGAAAGGGTCAAATTAGATGAGATGCAGTTTGATTTTGTGCCCTGGAAAAGTACAACAGATGCCCTCTTCTTAGTGAGGCAACTACAAGTGAAGTTCTTAGAGAAGAATAAGCCACTATACTTAGCTTTTGTTGACCTAGAGAAGGCCTTTGATAGGGTACCCCGATCTGTCATCTGGTGGTCTCTAAGGAAACTAGGTGTAGAGGAATGGCTTGTGAGGACAGTGCAAGCTATGTACAGGGGTGCTGTTAGTAAAGTGAGAGTAGGAATGGAGTTTAGTGAGGAATTCCAGATACAAGTAGGTGTACATCAGGGTTCGGTCCTCATCCCACTCTTGTTCATTATAGTCCTCCAAGCCATAACAGAGGAGTTTAAGACTGGATGCCCTTGGGAACTTCTCTATGCTGATGATCTGGTTCTTATAGCAGAATCAGTAAAGGAGCTCGAGAATAAATTCTAGCTATGGAAACAGCAGTTGCAATCAAGAGGTCTGAAAGTGAACATAGCGAAGACAAAAGTGTTGATAAGTAGAAGAGAGGACAATACTCTGATTCCATCAGAGAAATGGCCATGTTCGATATGTAGGAAAGGAACTGCCATAAATTCTATAAAATGTACGCAATGCAGATCTTGGGTACACAAGAGATGTAGTGCGATAGCAGGAAAACTAACAGGTAGGTAACACTAAGTATGCAGTAGATGTACAGGGAAAGTTGGCAGGAGTCATCGATGTGATAGACACAATTTTTCAATGCAGGTGGGTTCTATAGAAGTGGTTGATAGCTTCCGGTACCTAGGTGATCAGATTAGCATGGGAGGGGGGGGGTTTCCGAGGCCATAGTATCTAGAATAAGGACGGGTTGGAAGAAGTTTAGGGAGCTGCTTTCTCTGTTGACAAAGAAGGGTTTCTCCCTGCATACGAAAGGACAGTTATATGATGCCTGTGTGAGATGCGCAATGCTGCATGGTAGTGAGACATGGGCAGCAACTGCAGAGGATATGTGATGGCTGGAGAGAAATGAAGCAAGTATGCTCCGTTGGATGTGCAATGTCAATGTGCGTGAACGACCAAGCATAGAGGAGTTGAGACAGAAGCTGGGTATAAGAGGGATAAGGTGTGGTGTGCAGGAGAGAAGGCTGAGATGGGATGGACATGTGATGCGCATGGAGGATGATCGCTGGGTAAAGAAGTGCCAAGAAATCCCAGTGGAAGGAAGATGCAGTGGAAGTGACGAATGGAGAGATGCTGTGTTGAATAGGGCCCATCCAACCCTTGCAAGCAAGGAAAAGCGGACGTAAAATGATGATGATGATAATATATATATATATATATATATATATAAAATACTAAATGTCTGTTATTGCTTGCTTGTCTGTAATGTAAGACAGCCAAAAGGGCGCATAATGGGAAAATACTCTGAAAGGAAGTTGCCCCTGAAATGGGGATACAAATGGAATAAAACAAGTTTCGCGTAAATCAGACCACGGATTGCCAAGATATGGGGTTTTTTCCGAGTACCTTCATAAACAAAGAGAAAGATAAAGAGGAAGAGATAGTGGTTGTGAGAGAGTAGATTGAAAGAGAGACATAGAGAGAGGGAGAGGAGACAGAGAAGGACAATGGAAGAGAGAGAGAGCTGGTGGTGCTCTTGTGTGCATGTGTGTGTGTGTCTATGACCAGTGTAGATAGATCACAGACACCCACCTATATATATATACACAGACACCCACCTATATATACATACACATACACACACGTATATATATGGGCCTTCTAGTTTCATTTCACATTATATACATGTCTGTGTATATTTTAATTATTTAAAAATTATTTTTAAGTGAACATGATTTTTAAAAAATATTTTCAAGTGAACGTGAATGTGACCCAATGGGTGATGGGTGGTCTAGTATATCATAAAAATAGAAGAGATTTTGTTAGCTTGTTCTATTGATTGTGCACTTGATAGCTGTCAGCCTGTAATCTGATCATGAAACCAGAGCTAATCTGTTGAATGTAAGTTAAATGTATATTTTTAATCCTAACACCATGTTTAAACCGATACTGTGTAGTTTCTTAGAGCTGATTGCTAAATGTCTCATTAATCATCTAAGTAAAGATAAACAACACAGATCACACATAAGCCTCTAGCTACATCACAAATCTCAGATGACCATACAGACCACACACAAGCCTCTAGCTACATCACAAATCTCAGATGACCATACAGACCACACACAAGCCTCTAGCTACATCACAAATTACAATAATTTTGTGTTGAAAAACATCTTGGTGCGATGTGCCAGCATACATGAGCATATGTTTGTGGCTAAGAACTTTGCTTCACAACTACAGGGTACCAGGTTTGGAATTTTTCCAACAGTCAGGGCCATATTTGCCCCTGCTTGAGCCTGTAAGGCTTTTACCTATTTTGAGTCACCTCTGGCACTTCAACATTTCACTCAACTACAGAAAAATAAATAAATAAAATAAAAATTGATAGGGTGTTTATCTGTGTGCGGTCCTAGACTTAAGCTTAGTCAGCATTATAAATAATTGTTTTTATTTTTGGCACAAGGCCAGCAATTACCCCAGTACATTACTGGTGCTTTATTTTATCAACCGCCTAAGGATGAATGGTGAAGTTAACCTCGGCGGGATTTGAAATCAGACTCTAAAGGGGTGTAACTCTCTGCTTCAAAACATGGCGTCCGATCTACTGATTCTGCCAACCCACCACAGCCCAGCCCGCAATGTGTAACTTTGGGCATGTGTCTTCTACTAATCCATTGGCTTCAACTGGTCGTACTTTATTTTATCAACATCGAAAGGATGAAAAGTAAAGTTGACCTGAGTGGGATTTGAGCTGAGAACACAGGGGGCCAAAACGTGTAAAGGTGAACAGTAAAATATACACACAATCCACTTGCTACGTAATAACAGCTCTCCAGCCATTGTTTCTGAAAACCAAGTAAATGCTGAGTGCAGGCATGTTATGGCTAGGTGGCGAACCACATGATTCTCTCTTTGTATTTGTTCTAACTACATGGAACATGGGGCAGAGCAAGTCCCAGGCTAGCCAATAACTGTAGTAGTTTAATAGGAACATGGGGCAGAGCAAGTCCTAGGCTAGCCAATGACTGTAGTAGTTTAATAGGAACATGGGGCAGAGCAAGTCCTAGGCTAGCCAATGACTGTAGTAGTTTAATAGGAACATGGGGCAGAGCAAGTCCTAGGCTAGCCAATGACTGTAGTAGTTTAATAGGAACATGGGGCAGAGCAAGTCCTAGGCTAGCCAATGACTGTAGTAGTTTAATAGGAACATGGGCAGAGCAAGTCCCAGGCTAGCCAATTACTGTAGTAGTTTAATAGGAACATGGGGCAGAGCAAGTCCCAGGCTAGCCAATGACTAGTAGTTTAATAGGAACATGGGGCAGAGCAAGTCCCAGGCTAGCCAATGACTGTAGTAGTTTAATAGGAACATGGGGCAGAGCAAGTCCCAGGCTAGCCAATTACTGTAGTAGTTTAATAGGAACATGGGGCAGAGCAAGTCCCAGGCTAGCCAATGACTAGTAGTTTAATAGGAACATGGGGCAGAGCAAGTCCCAGGCTAGCCAATGACTGTAGTAGTTTAATAGGAACATGGGGCAGAGCAAGTCCCAGGCTAGCCAATGACTGTAGTAGTTTAATAGGAACATGGGGCAGAGCAAGTCCCAGGCTCGCCAATTACTGTAGTAGTTTAATAGGAACATGGGGCAGAGCAAGTCCCAGGCTAGCCAATTACTGTAGTAGTTTAATAGGAACATGGGGCAGAGCAAGTCCCAGGCTAGTCAATGACTGTAGTAGTTTGATAGGAACATGGGACAGAGCAAGTCCCAGGCTAGCCAATGACTAGTAGTTTAATAGGAACATGGGGCAGAGCAAGTCTTCTGCTTCAGTCCCAGGCTAGCCAATGATTTTAGTAGATTAACCCTTTACCATTACATTACTTTATATATACTCGTGGAGCCTCATGGCTTAGTGGTTAGAGCATTGGCCTTGCAATCGAAATGTTGTGAGTTCAATTCTCAGACCGGGTGATGTGTTGTTTCCTTGAGCAAGACACTTTATTTCACATTGCTCCAGTTTACTCAGCTGTAGAAATGAGATGATAGGGACTGGGGTCCCTATCATTCCACTGCAAAGTGGTCGTGGAGGTGCCACGGCAAAAAAGCACCCAGCACTCACTGTAAATGAGGTTGGTGTTAGGAAGGGCATCCAGCTGTAGAAATCAAGCCAGAATCAGTTCCCGTCCCACCCTTGCAAGCAGGGAAAAGCAGATGTAAAATGATGATGATGATACTATTGTATTTTCATGGTAAAGGCTTTATCTCACATAATATTGAATCTACGAGATTTTGATACTATATATTTTGAGAACAAATCTTAACATCAGTATGAGTGGCCAATTAAAGCTGGTTTGAACAGAAAGAGTAAGAAAATTCTGGTCAGCTATGGCCAGTTTAATTGGCCAGTTTAATTGCTAAAGGGTTAATTAATATATAGGGAAATGTTAAAATCAGAAAGTACAAAGCATGCCAAAAAACAAGAACTGCCTTGTTCTCCATTGTGTTTGACTCTGAAGGAGAGGTTAGTCTTAACCCTTTAATGTTCAAACTGGCCAAAACTGGCCAGAATTCTCTACCCCTTTCTGTTGAAACTGGCTGTAACTGGCCACTCATACTCATACTGATGTTAAGGTATTATTCTCAAATTAAATACTTTCAAAATCTCATAGATTCGATATTATGGGTGGTAAAGCCTTTACCATGAAAATACAATAGTATATATAGAGTAATGTGAATGCTAAAGGGTTAACAAGGTGCATGCTTAAAATGTGGAGAGTTAGCTGGCAACAGACATTTCGATCAGCCCAATCGAATGTCAACCCCAATACAGCCTTATCAGCCAGGTAAAGTTTCCTAAAGAGTGTCACACCCCTTGGAGTCACAAGCATAAGTAGTGAAAGAGTCACTCGCTGGTAAGAAAAACTTCAACCTCCCATCAGTAACAACAATGGAGCTAAAGACGAGTGAGGCACTGACCCCTGGAGCTAAAGGCAAGCGAGGCACTGTCCTCTGGAGCTAAAGGAGAGTGAGGCACTGCCCCCTGGAGCTAAAGGCAAGCGAGGCACTGCCCCCTGGAGCTAAAGGCAAGTGAGGCACTGCCCCCTGGAGCTAAAGGCGAGTGAGGCACTTCCCCCTGGAGCTAAAGGCAAGCAAGGCACTTCCCCCTGGAGCTAAAGGCAAGCAAGGCACTTCCCCCTGGAGTTAAAGGCAAGCGAGGCACTGCCCCCTGGAGCTAAAGGCAAGTGAGGCACTGCCCCCTGGAGCTAAAGGCAAGTGAGGCACTACACCCCTGGAGCAGATACAAACTCTGCAGTGTGGAAATGCCTCAACCAATTAAGATCTGGTCTTGGTCGTGCAAAAGCCAATCTGGCAAAATGGGGATACTTAAAGGATGGACACGTTGTGTGTGACTGTGTCATCAAATCACAGACTGCACAGCACCTCTTGATATGGCCCCTGCTGGAACACCCCTGCACAGCATTGAACTTGGCAGAATTTAATAAGAAAGGACAGCAGTGTGTTCAGCTGTGGTGGAACCACATCTAGCCAAGTTTTGTAGCTGTCACTCTTGTGGACACAAGGACAGCAATGTGTTCAGCTGTGGTGGAACCACATCTAGCCAAGTTTTGTAGCTGTCACTCTTGTGGACACAAGGACAGCAGTGTGTTCAGTTGTGGTGGAACCACATCTAGCCAAGTTTTGTAGCTGACACTCTGGTGGACACAAGGACAGCAGTGTGTTCAGCTGTGGTGGAACCACATCTAGCCAAGTTTTGTAGCTGTCACTCTTGTGGACAGCAGTGTGTTCAGTTGTGGTGGAACCACATCTAGCCAAGTTTTGTAGCTGACACTCTGGTGGACACAAGGACAGCAGTGTGTTCAGCTGTGGTGGAACCACATCTAGCCAAGTTTTGTAGCTGTCACTCTTGTGGACAGCAGTGTGTTCAGTTGTGGTGGAACCACATCTAGCCAAGCTTTGTAGCTGACACTCTTGTGGACACAAGGACAGCAATGTGTTCAGCTGTGGTGGAACCACATCTAGCCAAGTTTTGTAGCTGTCACTCTTGTGGCCACAAGGACAGCAATGTGTTCAGCTGTGGTGGAACCACATCTAGCCAAGTTTTGTAGCTGTCACTCTTGTGGACACAAGGACAGCAATGTGTTCAGCTGTGGTGGAACCACATCTAGCCAAGTTTTGTAGCTGTCACTCTTGTGGCCACAAGGACAGCAATGTGTTCAGCTGTGGTGGAACCACATCTAGCCAAGTTTTGTAGCTGTCACTCTTGTGGACAGCAGTGTGTTCAGTTGTGGTGGAACCACATCTAGCCAAGTTTTGTAGCTGACACTCTGGTGGACACAAGGACAGCAGCGTGTTCAGCTGTGGTGGAACCACATCTAACCAAGTTTTGTAGCTGTCACTCTTGTGGACACAAGGACAGCAGTGTGTTCAGCTGTGGTGGAACCACATCTAGCCAAGTTTTGTAGCTGTCACTCTTGTGGACACAAGGACAGCAATGTGTTCAGCTGTGGTGGAACCACATCTAACCAAGTTTTGTAGCTGTCACTCTTGTGTACACAAGGACAGCAGTGTGTTCAGCTGTGGTGGAACCACATCTAACCAAGTTTTGTAGCTGTCACTCTTGTGGACACGAGAAAAAAGAAGAACTGTAATATAGGAACAAGAAGAAGTTAAAATTAGATCATATTACGTCTGCCAAAAAAATATTTAAAACTCCCCCAAACCAATAAATCCATCCCCTTTATTGTTCCAAGTTGGAGGAGATCTTTAGTGGAACAATTGACCCCTTAATAATATTATACAGGATTAATGGATTAGAACATTGTAAATTTGGTACACTGATGTTGTTATTGTTGATGTTAATACTGTTATTGTTGATGTTAATACTGCTGTTGTTGTTGTTCAATTAGATGCGGAAATCAGAACAAATCTCGCTTTTATGGTCTGATTGGTTACATGTACTTTAATATGAACTTCACCTTTCCCATGAGCCAATGTTAGAATATTTAAATGGTTGTTTGACCTGATAGAAATAGCAGCTAAATCTCATTCAAAACACACCCTACTATTTTTTAAAAGAGGTGTACATTAGCTAATATGGCTTTTGGTACACTGTGTTCAAGAAAAAAAGATTTGATAGTCATTATTTGAGTGTATTTCACTATATAGATCTGCTCAGTTAGGGCTGACCTGGGGTTAAACAACAGTAATTCATCATTGCTTTCCTTACTCAGTTAGGGCTGACCTGGGGTTAAACAACAGTAATTCATCATTGCTTTCCTTACTCAGTTAGGGCTGACCTGGGGTTAAACAACAGTAATTCATCATTGCTTTCCTTGCTCAGTTAGGGCTGACCTGGGGTTAAACAACAGTAATTCATCATTGCTTTCCTTGCTCAGTTAGGGCTGACCTGGGGTTAAACAACAGTAATTCATCATTGCTTTCCTTGCTCAGTTAGGGCTGACCTGGGGTTAAACAACAGTAATTCATCATTGCTTTCCTTACTCAGTTAGGGCTGACCTGGGGTTAAACAACAGTAATTCATCATTGCTTTCCTTGCTCAGTTAGGGCTGACCTGGGGTTAAACAACAGTAATTCATCATTGCTTTCCTTACTCAGTTAGGGCTGTGTAAGGGAACGAATAGTAATTCATAGTTGCTTTCCTTGCTCAGTTAGGGCTGATCTGGAGTTTCAAATCCCATTGAGGTCAACTTTTTATCTTTTCAGGATCAACAACTACAGCACCATATCTAGGGGTGATAGATTGGTGGAATTATTAAAAATTCAGACAGGATGCTTTATGGTAGGTGATCCAGTTCTGTGTGTTCTGAGTTCAAATCCCACCTCTTCCTACCAGGAGTTGCGACAAACAGATATTAGCAACAATGGAAAGACCAATGGAAATATAGTTTCCCTTGTTTGATCTAATGATTGACCCCTTTCTTCTGTTGGGAGTTCCAACTAACAGATAATATTAGCAATAGAAAGACCAATGGAAATATAGTTTCCTTGGTTTGATCTAATGATTGACTCTTCTTTTAATCAGGGTAAAACTTCAATGACAGAACTGCAATAGTAAACAATGACCCTTTAGTTGATAAACCAGAGCCCTAAAGAGGATATGAGCCTCAAGATTCATTAGACATGATTAAACACGATAAGTGTTGGACATGTCTGAGATATTAAGACCTGAAACACTGAATTCCAATACAATTTTGAGATCAAATATGTTAAACACTCACCCTCTAGTTCTATGAAACAAAATCACCAATTTTAAATGGTTCCTGTTTAAATTAAAATCTTCAACATAATCTTATGTAAGAACCATGTGTGAAGTTACTGTCTTAATAACGAAATAATTAATAATTTTAGTAAATCTCTCAAAATTCTTCATTAATTAATTGAAATAGAGTCTATTTCATTAGAAATACAGTCACAAAGTGATCAGTTGATTATATTTTTGTAATTAAACATTTGGTAATTACACATTAATACAAAATTGAATAAAAAAATTTAATGTAAATAAAAGAAATAAAACCAAAATAAATAGCAAAATATTTGATTAGAAAATGAAAATAAACAGAATTTTTATTAAATGTAGTACAACTTTCATAAATGAACATTTATCAATATCATTGATTTTACAGGGGGGTGCTGTGGAACATTTTATCTCTCCTCTCTCTCTATCGATCTATCTATCTATATATGTGTGTGTATGCTGGTATGTACATATGTATGTCTTTCTATCTCCATATATATATATATATATATATATAGTTCGAGAAAACGACAAAACGTACAAAAACGTACAAAGGTACAAAAAGTCTTACCAGTTTCCTGCTTTATATGGAAAATATGTGTGTATGTTGAGATGGAGAGGGGGGGGGGGGAAGGGGGAAAAAAGCGAGAGGAGTGGAGAGAAAGAGAAGTAAAAGTGTTTAATGAAGTTTGAGATAAAAATAAAGGAGTTTTGAGTGGAAAGAAATATATGTTACAAGGCTAATCATGAATAATGCGAGAAAATGGCAGGGAAAAGATGAGAAAAGGGTTAGGAAGTATTTAATAAGACCTGGATAGAAATAAAGGAGGGAGATAGTTAACAATGTCATCTGATTATGTTGATTGTAACTAAGGCAATAATAGAATCACATATTTCCACATGAAGTGTTTATGGAAGATTTTGGATTATTTAGCCATAGATAAAGTGATGAAAGTGTGTGGCTTAGGGGTTAGGGTGCTGGGCTCATGGTCGTAAAGTTGTTGAGTTCAATTGGGGATCAGGCAGCACAAAGTCAATCTATTGCTCGACAGTAGATATTGACATATCTATGGCTGAATTATCCAAACACCAACAACAACACGAACACTACCACCACCACTAACAACATCATCACCACCACCTACATCAACACCACCAACACCTACATCACCACCAACACTACACCTACATCAAGACCACCAACACTACCACCTACATCAACACCACCAACACTACACCTACATCAAGACCACCAACACTACCACCTACACCAATACTACCACCTACACCAACAACTACATCACCAACACCTCCACCAACACTACCACCTACACCAACACCAATACTACCACCTACACCAACAACTACATCACCAACACCTACATCAACACCACCAACACCTACATCACCACCACCACTAAAAACATCAACACCACCACCAACAACAACAACATCATCACTACCACCACTAACAACACCACCACCTACACCAACAACATCATCAACACCACCACCACCTACATCAACATCACCACTAACAACATCAACACCACCACCAACAACATCATCATCACCACCAACACCACCAGCAACATCATTAACAACAACACCATCTACACCAATAACATCATCAACATCCCCACCACCAACACCACCATCACCAACAACCATCAACACCACCACCACCCTCACCACCACTGTTCCCAACACTAACACCACCACAACTACCACCACTGTGATTATATATATATATATATATATATATATGCATACATACATAGATACATAGCCCCAACAATAAACATATTAGAAGTTTCAGCAATGTGGAAGACATATACATACATAATATGAAAGAGTACTGGTGGAATGTTCCAGTAATATTCCAGAAATCTTGAGAAGCTGGGCTTCACAGAACCAAAAAGAACACGACTAGTTAGGAAAATACAAGTACAATCCATTAATGGACAGTAAAAATATATAAAACATTCCAGAAATTCTGCATGAAATAACTGCATATACACATGTACAGATACAGAAACAACACCAACACAAAACACGCAGATCCACACATGCAATAACATCTATACCCAAACATACACACACAGACAGACATATTTACCTAGTTAATGTCTAAATTGTAATGAAAGAGTTTTGTTTCTGTTAGAAACCAACTCTCTATTGGTGAAAATTTATGAAAAAATACAACCAGAACACACACACACACATTTTTCATTGTACATTTTCTTGTAATGAAGATAGAATAAATTCAAAGGAAAAGAGACAAGTATGGACTGTTTTAGTAATGTTAGAGCTTAGAAATTACAATGAAACATAGAATTCCTTTCAATAGTTTTTGAAATGCTGGTATTATGTGTGTTATGCAAGCTAGAGGTTTTTGATATATATATATATATATTTATTTGAATTTTGTATTTCTAAAGAAATACGATATGTTTATAAATAAACATTTAGAAAGCCAAAGCTATGAAAATCATTGGCAGCTAACACCACACAGCAGTGTCTGGCAGAAGCAAGGGGGACAATCGTTGGTGTATCGACAATTGTACTCCTTGCTTCTGCCAGTGTTTTTCATAGCTATGGCTTTCATCACCATCATCATCATTTTACGTCCGCTTTTCCCTGCTTGCAAGGGTGGGACCAGTGTCCGGTCGGCTGACCTTGTCTTGCTCATACGGGAACTGATTCTAGCTTGATTTCTACAGCTGGATGCCCTTCCTAACACCAACTTCATTTACAGTGAGTGCTGGGTGCTTTTTTGCCATGGCACCTCCACGACCACTTTGCAGTAGAATGATAGGGACCCCAGTCCTATCATCTCATTTCTACAGCTGAGTAAACTGGAGCAATGTGAAATAAAGTGTCTTGCTCAAGGAAACAACACATCACCCGGTCTGAGAATTGAACTCACAACCTTTCGATTGCAAAGCCAATGCTCTAACCACTAGGCCATGTGCCTCTAAATGTTTATTTATAAACATACCATATTTTTTTAATAAACAAGAAATTCAAATACATATCTGTATACAGCTATGTTCGAAGCTAAATTCTAATTCTATTCTCTCTCTCTCTCTCTCTCTCTCTCTCTCTCTCTCTCTCTCTCTCTCTCTCTATATATATATATATATATATATATATTATGTGTATTATGCAAGCTACAAGTCTTAGTTATATATATATATATATATATATATATATATATACATTATGTATGTTATGCAACCTAGGAGTCTTTGATATAGATATCTAGTTAGATTTTGTCTGAATTTCTTTGTTGTATCTCCCAGCTGCTTTGTCAGTGAACATGTCGACATACAATAGTAAAACACAGTTATGGCCATTGAAGGAATTTCAAATGGCAATTTTGAAGCCCGATATTTTTTTAAAAGCTATTTTTACAGAAAAGATAAAAGGAAAATAATTTTAAACCAGTTTGTGAGAGCGTCAGACAACACCCTTTGGAGCATAGAGTTACAGCCCTATAATTCAAATCCTGCAGAGGTTAGCTTTGCCTTTCATCCTTACGGGGTTGATAAAATAAAGTACCAGTCATGCACTGCAGTCGATTTAATCAACTTTTCTCTCCCCCCCAAAATTGCTGGCCTTGTGCCTAAATCAGAAATCCTTATAGCCTACAGAAAGAAATTTTAACCCTTTAGAATTTACATTACTCTATATTTACTATTGTATTTTCACGATAAAGTCTTTACCTCACATAATTACCTCACATAATATTGAAGCTTTGAGATTTTATTATTTATTTTAAGAACAATACCTTAACATCAGTATGAGCAGCCAGTTACAGCTGGTTTGAACAGAAAGAGGTTAGAGAATTCAGGCCGGATATGGCCGGTTTAAATGCTAAAGGGTTAAACCAGTTTGATAATTAATACAGCCTACAGAGTGAAATTCAAAAAAACAAATTTCACAAAGCATTTTTTTTTTAATTTCAAATAGTTATAGCTTTGTTTTTTCATTTGTTTTTCATTGAGCATGAGTTTTTTTTTTTTAATTCCACCAAAATAGAATGTTATTTTCAAGCCAAGCTTATCTTCATTGGATAATATATTTATTTGCTATATTTAAATGTTTTTAGTATCATTGACTAAATGAAGAGTTTTATAATATAATATTATATATATTTCTCTATATGGTTTATTGTTTGATTTATAGATACCTAACAGAACATAAAATACAAATATCATTCAAACTTATTTCATTGAAATCAACTAAACATGAAGTATTTTAAACATTTCACAGAGATCATTTTTTCTTCCAAATCTCAGAACCAAGAAACTACTTTTGTTATTTAACCCTTTAGCATTTACACTACTTTATTGTATTTTAATAGTAAAGGTTTTATCTTACATTATATCTCACATAATATCGAATCTATGAGATTTTGATTTTATTAATTTTGAGAACAATACCTTAACATCAGTTTGAGCGGCTGGTTATGGTCGGTTTGAACAGAAAGAGATGAGAGAATTCTGGCTGGATGCGGCTGGTTTAAATGCTAAAGGGTTAATCTATTAAATATAACTTCACTCTCTTCTTTTGTTGAAGTATCAACTGCTTTCTTCTCAAACTTGTAACATTGGACACTTCTGACATTTATGGTTACTGTACCACCTTTCTACTCACTGCTCTCAGGGCAAAATTTGGCAAGACTGGGTCCTGTGAGTTGTTCTCCATTCTGTCCGCTGGTCCTATACTTGCTGTAATACCTAAAGCATATAATTTAAAGGAATTTCTCTAACTAAACAAAGAAATTTTCATTTTACAGACAAAGGGTTTTAGGTTCAGTGCCACTGTATGGCATCTTGATAACCTCTAAAGCCTTGTGAGAGAAATCTGATACATGGAAACTGAAGCCCCTTTTACTTTTTCCTATTTCAACCTTTTCTCTTTCCTGATGATGGACTAATGTCTAATACAAGACACTTCTTTCTCCTTTTTCTAATAAATTTAAACTAATAATACTGACCAGGCAATGCGTTATGTCCTTGAGCAAGACACTATTTCAAGTTGCTCCTTCTACCTGGAGTTGCAACTGATAGACAGTATTAGCAATTAGAAAGACCAATGGAAACATTGTTTCTTCGGTCCGATTTGACAAAAGTCGATCGCTCTTATACTGGCTGCAGTCTAATGACTGAAACCAGTAAAAAAAGTCTGGTGCCCCATCATGGCCACAGTCTAATGACTGAAACCAGTAAAAAAAGTCTGGTGCCCCAGCATGGCCAGTCTCAGTTGCCAGGCAAGTGTGTTAACCACTAAAGAACAGTAGACAGAGGTGTGAGTGAGGCCCAGATCTCTCAGATGCCAGGCAAGTGTGTTAACCACTAAAGAACAGTAGACAGAGGTATGGGTGAGGATATGAGTGAGGCCCAGATCTCTCAGTTGCCAGGCAAGTGTGTTAACCACTAAAGAACAGTAGACAGAGGTGTGGGTGAGGATATGAGTGAGGCCCAGATCTCTCAGTTGCCAGGCAAGTGTGTTAACCACTAAAGAACAGTAGACAGAGGTGTGGGTGAGGATATGAGTGAGGCCCAGATCTCTCAGTTGCCAGGCAAGTGTGTTAACACTAAGGAACAGTAGACAGAGGTATGGGTGAGGATATGAGTGAGGCCCAGATCTCTCAGTTGCCAGGCAAGTGTGTTAACACTAAAGAACAGTAGACAGAGGTATGAGTGAGGATATGAGTGAGGCCCAGATCTCTCAGATGCCAGGCAAGTGTGTTAACCACTAAAGAACAGTAGACAGAGGTGTGAGTGAGGATATGAGTGAGGATATGAGTGAGGCCCAGATCTCTCAGTTGCCAGGAAAGTGTGTTAACACTAAAGAACAGTAGACAGAGGTATGGGTGAGGATATGAGTGAGGCCCAGATCTCTCAGTTGCCAGGCAAGTGTATTAACACTAAAGAACAGTAGACAAAGGTATGGGTGAGGATATGAGTGAGACCCAGATCTCTCAGTTGCCAGGCAAGTGTGTTAACCACTAAAGAACAGTAGACAGAGGTATGGGTGAGGATATGAGTGAGGCCCAGATCTCTCAGTTGCCAGGCAAGTGTGTTAACACTAAAGAACAGTAGACAAAGGTATGGGTGAGGATATGAGTGAGACCCAGATCTCTCAGTTGCCAGGCAAGTGTGTTAACCACTAAAGAACAGTAGACAGAGGTATGGGTGAGGATATGAGTGAGGCCCAGATCTCTCAGTTGCCAGGCAAGTGTGTTAACACTAAAGAACAGTAGACAGAGGTGTGGGTGAGGATATGAGTGAGGCCCAGATCTCTCAGTTGCCAGGCAAGTGTGTTAACCACTAAAGAACAGTAGACAGGGGTATGGGTGAGGATATGAGTGAGGCCCAGATCTCTCAGTTGCCAGGAAAGTGTGTTAACCACTAAAGAACAGTAGACAGAGGTATGGGTGAGGATATGAGTGAGGCCCAGATCTCTCAGATGCCAGGCAAGTGTGTTAACACTAAAGAACAGTAGACAGAGGTATGAGTGAGGATATGAGTGAGGCCCAGATCTCTCAGATGCCAGGCAAGTGTGTTAACCACTAAAGAACAGTAGACAGAGGTGTGAGTGAGGATATGAGTGAGGCCCAGATCTCTCAGTTGCCAGGCAAGTGTGTTAACCACTAAAGAACAGTAGACAGAGGTATGGGTGAGGATATGAGTGAGGCCCAGATCTCTCAGTTGCCAGGAAAGTGTGTTAACACTAAAGAACAGTAGACAGAGGTATGAGTGAGGATATGAGTGAGGCCCAGATCTCTCAGATGCCAGGCAAGTGTGTTAACCACTAAAGAACAGTAGACAGAGGTGTGAGTGAGGATATGAATGAGGCCCAGATCTCTCAGTTGCCAGGCAAGTGTGTTAACACTAAAGAACAGTAGACAGAGGTATGGGTGAGGATATGAGTGAGGCCCAGATCTCTCAGTTGCCAGGCAAGTGTGTTAACACTAAAGAACAGTAGACAAAGGTATGGGTGAGGATATGAGTGAGGCCCAGATCTCTCAGTTGCCAGGCAAGTGTGTTAACCACTAAAGAACAGTAGACAGAGGTATGGGTGAGGATATGAGTGAGGCCCAGATCTCTCAGTTGCCAGGAAAGTGTGTTAACACTAAAGAACAGTAGACAGAGGTGTGGGTGAGGATATGAGTGAGGCCCAGATCTCTCAGTTGCCAGGAAAGTGTGTTAACACTAAAGAACAGTAGACAGAGGTGTGGGTGAGGATATGAGTGAGACCCAGATCTCTCAGTTGCCAGGAAAGTGTGTTAACACTAAAGAACAGTAGACAGAGGTATGGGTGAGGATATGAGTGAGACCCAGATCTCTCAGTTGCCAGGCAAGTGTGTTAACCACTAAAGAACAGTAGACAGGGGTATGGGTGAGGATATGAGTGAGGCCCAGATCTCTCAGTTGCCAGGCAAGTGTGTTAACCACTAAAGAACAGTAGACAGAGGTATGGGTGAGGATATGAGTGAGGCCCAGATCTCTCAGATACCAGGCAAGTGTGTTAACACTAAAGAACAGTAGACAGAGGTATGAGTGAGGATATGAGTGAGGCCCAGATCTCTCAGATGCCAGGCAAGTGTATTAACACTAAAGAACAGTAGACAGAGGTATGAGTGAGGATATGAGTGAGGCCCAGATCTCTCAGTTGCCAGGCAAGTGTGTTAACACTAAAGAACAGTAGACAGAGGTATGGGTGAGGATATGAGTGAGGCCCAGATCTCTCAGATGCCAGGCAAGTGTGTTAACCACTACACTAAAGAACCACCAATTCCGTCATTTTCGAAGATTTTAAACCTGTAACTAGAAGTATACACAATGTGGCTGACTTAAGAAGCATGGAAAAAATTTGAAATGTGTGTGTTCCAACACAAATGACCATAATAATAGTCAATTATTATAAATAACAGTTGAGAGAATTAAAGTAGCCCTGCTAAATATTGAACACTCACATCTATCACATGTATTATAATTGTTTCTACTTTTGGCACAAGGCCAACAATTACCCCAGTGTATTACTGGTACTTTATTTTATCATCCCCGTAAGGATGAAAGGCAAAGTTAACCTCGGCGGGATTTGAACTCAGATCATAAAGGACCGTAACTCTATGTGTCAAAGCATGGCGTCCGACCCTCTACTGATACTGCCAATCCACCGCCACATCTCATTATAATGATAGGCTATTATTATAGTCATTTCCGTTGGGATGTACACATTTCAGCTATAGAATATTTCCCTTGAATACTAATAGTAGTGTATGATCAGTTGTTATTTTTTATAAAAAGAAGTGTATGCTGTCTTCTTGGATACAGAACTTAAATTACCTATAATTTATATGTCTAATGTCCCTAATGACCCCTTACACACCACTTGCTGTCTTAATTATATAGTATGGGAGGCGGGGGGCAACATATAATTGAAGGAATATATGACCTGGTTACAATCTTCAGTGGTTATTTCACTTGATTTCAGTTGGTTATTTTCTTTGAAAAATACATGAATGTCGTGGTTTTGTTGAAGCCAATCCAAATAAATCAGCATTTAATGGACACCATTGATGTAGGTCAAACTATTAAATATATTGATCAGATCTGATATTGATGTAGGAAATCACATATCTATCTTACACAGTGACCACATTAATTTTTACCAGACAAATTTTCCCATGATCTTTTATTGATCAGGATATCACATATACTCTCTTCCCTTGTGACATTTTTACCAGACAACTATTTATTGACCCCTCATAATATAATACTACATGCGTTATATCTTACACTTCCCCCACGGCTTCATTTTCACCAGACTTTTCCTTACAACCCTCCATTAATCAAATTTTATTGATATCTTACATGTTTCTAACACATTCTTCCTTCATCTTCATGACCTCACTTTTATTTTTAATCATATAGAGACACATGGCTTAGTGGTTAGAGCATTGGCCTTGCAATCAAAAGGTTGTGAGTTCAATTCTCAGACCAGATGATGTGTTATTTTCTTGAGCAAGACACTTTATTTCACATTGCTCCAGTTTACTCAGCTGTAAAAATGAGATGATAGGACTGGGGTCCCTATCATTCCACTGCAAAGTGGAAGTGCCACGGCAAAACACACCCAGCACTCACTGTAAATGAGATTGGTGTTAGGAAGAGCATCCAGCTGTAGAAATCAAGCCAGAATCAGTTCCCGCCCCACCCTTGCAAGCAGGGAAAAGTGGACGTAAAATGATGATGATGATAATGATGATGATAAATTTTCTTGTGACCCTCTTTTGATCAGTTGTAATAATATGCTGTGTGTGCGCATGTGTGAAAAACTCACAGATAAACTGCAAAACTGTTGCTTTTTTTCTGCCGACCTAAGTTTTTTGAGGCCGCTGAGTTTAAAAATGACATTACTTTTTTCCTATCACGTCAATTTTTAAAAATCTATGGGCTGGTCCATATTGGCCCCACCTATAGCTAAAATTCATGTTGATATTTTATTTATGTATTTAGACTTTTATCTATCTAGATCAGTGGTTCCCAACCTTTTTTTGCTCCCTTCTCCACCTCAACATCTAAAAAATGTTTATGTCACCCTTTGATATTAAAAAAAAAATGTGTTTTGTAAAAGTGTAATTACTGTAATATAAAGTAAAAATCCTTTAATTAAACACCTAAAAATTAGGCCAACAATTTTTTCTTCCAATTTAAGCTCAACTTAACTCACCAAGTACAAAATAATTGTTTCTTCTTTTCGCACAAGGCCAGCAATTATTCCAGTGCATTACTGGTACTTTATTTTATCGACCCCGGCGGGATTTGAACTCGGGGCGTAACTCTACGCTGAAATGCATGGCGTCCGACCCTCTACCGGTACTGCCAATCCACCAATCGTGCAAGTGAAATCCTTGAGCTTGATGTTTACTACAAAGTGTTGCAGCGATGATCAAAATCAACTCCAAAGTGTAAAACTGCTTGTAGGTGCTGCCAGATACACAATAACATGTGTAGACAAAGTATAACTGGAAGTTTGGTTGTATTATATCACTTTCAAATTGCCTCCCTGTGGGGAATCACTGATCTAGATACACCTAGATAGAGGGAAAATAATTATTAGATATATTTATAATATATCTAATAATTATATCTAATAATTATTTTCCCTCTTTTCAGATTGATTTTAAGGAATAACACAGGTGTTCAGTAGCATGGCTTCATTATGAAGAAAATGTTTGCATTCCCCTAACTCTTTTTGCTATATAATAATTGTTTCTACTTTTGGCACAAATAATAATAATAATAATAATAATAATGTGGTATGAGCATAAGCCAGAGTCGGTGATAGAAAACGATCAGGTGAAGGTGCTGTGGGATTTTAGGATACAGACGGACAAGAAACTGGAACACAATAGACCTGACCTGGTAGTTTTGGACAAGGAAAAAAGATCGTGCCTGATTGTAGATGTGGCCTGCCCATTCGACACGAGAGTGCAAGAGAAGGAGAGGGAGAAAATTAACCGATACCAGGACTTAAAGTGGGAGGTAAAAAGGATTTGGAACTGCCATGAAGTCAAAGTGGTCCCGATTGTCATAGGCGCACTAGGTACTATCTCAAAAAGTTTCTAGGGATGGTTAAAGAAAATTGGCCCCACCACGCTTTTTGGAACGCTTCAAAAGGCATGCTTGCTGGGAACAGCAAGAACCCTCCGATACGTCCTGAATATCTGAGGCTGCAGGTAGAGGCTTGATATTCATTTCAACAAACTATCCAGTTAACTAACATCAATGACTGAGACTCAAAGAACAATAATAATAATAATAATGAAATTATTGTGTACAATGCTCAGGAGCACTACAACTCATCAAAGGTGCACGTATAGTACATAGAATCATGTTCAAATGTCAAGAAAATGAACAGTGTATGAGTCATAAAATACACGTGTGCGTGTGTATGGAGGGGGGACATCAGGTGCAGTGTTGGCGAATCTCAGGAAGCATGGCGGTTTTAAAGGATGCAGTGTCTCGACAGCTAACAACTGATGCAGGTAGTTTGTTCCATGCTTCAGCAACTCTGAGCGTGAAAAAATGTTTCCGAAAGTCATAGGAGCTGTGCTATTTTCTGACTTTGTAGGCATGCCCACGTGTGTTAGACACATGGAAATCAGCCAGATGTCAGAGCTTCAATGTATCCATGCCCAGGGAAGCAAGGCGTTCAGAGTATGATAGATGCCTGATGGAGGGTATTCACTTGGTTGCATGTCTCTGAACAGTTTCCAGGAAGTCAATGTTCTGAACAGCTTTAAATAGATAGCTGGAGAGTGGCTGACAAAGGTCTTGCTGAGTGATGCTAAGACACTCTCAGCCTTCTTGACAATTTTAGAGACGTGCTTCATCCAACACAAATCGCTGCTGACAGTAATGCCTAGGTCACATTTACAAGAAGACCATACTTGGCTTACTTTAAGCTTAAATTTGGTGATCAGGATAAATCGTGGGCCCCACACAATGTGTCGAAAATCTACGCCAATGGACAAAGGGCACAAGAAAACAACTAGCATTTGGCTTTCCTATGATATGGTGGGAGCCAAAGAATCATGTAGAAGATTGTTACTATTGTCTCACAAAGACTTCTGATTATAGCAAGAAAACTTGACAGAAAATAAGTTACCCAAATCTCAATTCATCAATTCATCCTGAGCTTCACTCAGATGAAGTACCAGTCCCTATTTACACGGAATTACCTTCACTGATATATGTGTATCAGATGAACATCATCAACACAACAGTGATACAGTCTTTGTAGATACAGCAACCAAGGAATGTGAAAAGTTCAACCAGGCAGGCCTGAATGCTTTAGTTAGAAGCTTAGGCCTGTCAAAAGAGTTATCAGAACTGTTAGCTTCTAGACTTAAAGAGAAGAATATGCTGCAGAGAGAAACAAATGTAACTTTTTATTGGAACAGGGAAAAAGATCTCTTGGCATTCTTTAAAATTGAAAAAGATTTTGTTTACTGTTGTGACATGGCGGTACTGTTAAAAGTGATGGGTGCTCTATAGTATGATCCTCATGAATGGAGACTTTTTATAGATAGTCCAAAGAAGAGTCTAAAATATGTATTACTTTATAATTGTTTCTACTTTTTGGCACAAGGCCAGCAATTATCCCAGTACATTACTGGTACTTTATTTTATCATCGACACCATAAGGATGAAAGGCAAAGTTAACCTCGGCGGGATTTGAACTCAGATCGTAAATGGAAACTTGTTAGTGCAATTCCTATTGGTCACTCTGTGCACTTAAAAGAGAAGTATGAACATAAAACCTCCATTAGATTTACTCAAGTATGATGAACACAAATGGGACATATGTGTGGATTTGAAAATGGTCAACTTTTTACTTGGCCAACAAAATATACAAAATATCTGTGTTTCCTGTGTTTATGGGATAGCCGAGCGAAAGACAAACATTGGGAACGGAAGCACTGGTCAGTTAGAAAAATTTTGTTGGGGAGAAGAATATCAAACACTAACCACTTGTTGGGTGAGAGAAAATCATCTTCCCAACCCTTCATATTAACCCTTTAATGTTCAAACTGGCCAGAATTCTCTACCTTTTTCTTTGAAACTGGCTGTAACTGGTCACTCAAACTGATGTTAAGGTATTGTTCTCAAAATAAATACTTTCAAAATCTCATAGATTCGATATTATGTGAGATAATATGTGAGGTAAAGCCTTTACCATGAAAATATAATAGTATATATAGAGTAATGTGAATGCTAAAGGGTTAAAGTAGGACTAATGAAGCAAGTTATCAAAGCTATTAATGTGGAGGGTGTGTACGTGTATGTTTGTGTATGTGTGTGTGTGTGTGTGTGTGCATATGTGCATGTATGTGTACGTGTATGTGTGCATGTATATGAGCGTGTATGTGTGTATGTGTGTCTGCTTGTGTGTGTATATAGTGTGTATGTGTAAGTGTGTGTGTGTGTGTGTGTGTGTGTGTGTGTGTGTGTGTGTGTGTGTGTGTGTGTGTGTGTGTGTGTGTGTGTGTGTGTGTGTGTTTGTGTGTGTGTGTGTGAGTGTGTGTGTGTTTAATAATTTGTTTTATTTTTTCTCTGCAGTAAAAATCTATTCTTGCTCTGACTTATCTGTGAATTTAGTAGAAAGGAGGAGATAATCCAAAGATAAAGCAACAAATCACACACACATTATACATACACACACATACACACACCTCCTCCTATACACACACACAGACACTCAAACCTTCACACACTCACAACACACACACAACCTCCTCCTACACCCCACAACCCTCCAATAAACCACGGAAAGGAAGGAGACTAAAAGAACTGCTCATTTCCGTTACAAAGAAGTCTACCAAACAAAAATAATGAGTTAATCCAGTCTGTAACGATTCCAGACAGAATTTTAGAAAACCTCTTACTACTCTTCACAAATACCAATAACATTTCTACACACACATATCATCATCATCATAGTTTAACGTCTATTTTCTATGCTAGCATGGGTTAGACGGGTTGTCCCATTTGAGGCAAGTTGGGTCAAGTGACCGTGTCTTACTCATACAAACTGTTTCTGGTTTGGTTTCTATGGTTGGATGCCCTTCCTAATGCCAACCACATTTACAGTGTGGACTGGGTGCTTTTTGTTGTGACACCTAGACACACACACACGCACACACATATATGTAGTAATAATAATAATAATTGTTTCTACTTTAGGCACAAGGCCAGCAATTACCCAGTGCATTACTGGTACTTTATTTTATCGATCCCCTTAAGGATGAAAGGCAAAGTTAACCTCAGCGGGATTTGAAATCAGAATGGCAAGGGCTGTAACTCTATGTGTCAAAGCATGGCGTTCGACTCTCTACCGATACTGCCAATCCATCGCCCTTAGTAATAATAATAATAATAATAGTGTAATAATAGATATGAAGACCAAAATCCAAAGAGGACTTGATAAGGGTTGTGTATATACATACATACATAAAGCAACCCCAAAACAACATAGAACTAACCCGCAACACAAACACCATACACTTCAGAAGAAATCCGTACAGACCACATGAAATCCCAACAAAACCATCCCACATTAACAACTAAAAGAGGTATCACCTCCAACACTACAAAAAACGACCCCATAACATCAACGCTATGTATCCCAGAAAGAACCCACCCAGATCACATGAACCCATAACAGAACTCATCTATTTATTATTGCCCTATAGGCTACAAAAGATGAGTTTAAAATGAGATGCCTTTAGACAATGTGTATTTGTGTATTTATGACTTGCAAAAATATTCAGAAGAATACGAATGGCTGGTGTGTGTTTGTACAATCAGCTTCAAGAAAAATATGTGTTGTCGCTCTGCATTTTTTTTGCCGGAGTGTCTGTGTTATTTTTATGACGTCCATTTATGACGTCAGAGCTATCACACCACAGGTGTCGCTTTGCTACATGCCCTTGGGAGCTCCCGTATGCTGATGATATAACTCACAGCTGAATCTATGACAGAACTAGAGAAAAAATTCCTGACCTGGAATTAAAAGGTCTTAAAATCAACTTGACAAAGACTAAAGTAAGCAGAAAGGAAAACATGACAAAGACCCACTTAGGGAAATGACCTTGCTCAGTTTGTAGGAAAGGGGTGGGTAGAAATTCCATCCTCTAACCCGAATGCAAACTATGGGTATGTAAGAAATGTAATGGGATCACAGGTAAGTTAGCTAAGAATGTAGTGGGATCACAGGTAAGTTAGCTAAGAATGTAGTGGGATCACAGGTAAGTTAGCTAAGAATGTAGTTTAACATGGATGTTATGTGATGTTTATGAAGGATGACAGCTGTATAAAAAGGTTCAGGACACTCAAAGTTGATGGTAGCTATGGAGTAGGAAGACCCTGGAAGAAATGGGATGAGGTGTTAAAGACAGACCTTGCACAAGTGTACCCCTCGAAGGCAATGACACAGGATCAAGATCTCTGGCATTATGTAGTAATACAGAAAACCCACTTTCTCATGTTCACAGGTTGAAGTATACATCTAGTATGCACCATTTTCCCCTACCTGCCCCTCCTCCTTCAATACGCCTCCCCCATCCTAACACTCCACCTTTTACCCACATCCTAACACCACCCCCACCCTTCACCTACACCCCCAGCCCCCACCTGATAAGTCCCGCACACAAAATTTACCTCTCAAATCCCCATGCATCTTCCCTAGTCCAGCACCCAGTCTACACTGTAAAGTGGTTGTGTAGGTGCCACAACAAAAAGCAACCAGTACACACTGTAAAGTGGTTGTGTAGGTGCCACAACAAAAAGCAACCAGTACACACTGTAAAGTGGTTGTGTAGGTGCCACAACAAAAAGCAACCAGGTCACACTGTAAAGTGGTTGTGTAGGTGCCACAATAAAAAGCAACCAGTACACACTGTAAAGTGGTTGTGTAGGTGCCACAACAAAAAGCAACCAGGTCACACTGTAAAGTGGTTGTGTAGGTGCCACAACAAAAAGCAACCAGTCTACACTGTAAAGTGGTTGTGTAGGTGCCACAACAAAAAGCAACCAGTACACACTGTAAAGTGGTTCATGTTAGGAAGAGCACCGAGCCGTAGAAACCAAACCAAAATCTGTTCTGTATGAAAAAGACATAGTCATCTGATCTAGCTTATCTCACAAGACAACTCTTCTAACCCATTCTAGCATAGAAAAATGGACATTAAACGGTGATGATGATATATATATGTGTGTATGTGTATGTGTGCATATAAATATATATGTATATATATATATTATATATAAACTAGCTTACATATGTGTAAAGTCCTAAACAGATATGGTGGGCTAAAAAATTATGGGGAGAGATACATATGTGTATGTGTATATGCCTTAACAGATATGTAGATATATACATATATGTATGTGTATATGCCTAAACAGATATGTAGATATATACATATGTGTATGTGTATATGCCTAAACAGATATGTAGATATATACATATGTGTATGTGTATATGCCTAAACAGATATGTAGATATATACCTATGTGTATGTGCCTAAACAGATATGTAGATATATACATATGTGTATGTGTATAGGCCTAAACAGATATGTAGATATATACATATGTGTATGTGCCTAAACAGATATGTAGATATATACATATGTGTATGTGTATAGGCCTAAACAGATATGTAGATATATACATATGTGTATGTGCCTAAACAGATATGTAGATATATACATATGTGTATGTGTATAGGCCTAAACAGATTTGTTTAGGCCTCTACTTCTACACATATCTGTTTAATACTTCACACAACATACACATATGCAGGCTAGTTTATATATATATTCTGCTCTTTGATGTCATCAAAGGATTTCTAGCAACAATTTCCATAACAGATTCTATGATATATGTTGTGAAATGTGAAATATTCTCAAGTGTGTGTGTGTGTATATATATACACACACACATATATATATACACACACATATATATATATATACTCACATTTAAACACACACACACATATATATATACACTCATATATATACACACACATGCACACATATATATACACTCACATAAATATACACTCACATATATACACACACACACACACTCACATATATCCACACACACATATATATACACTCACATATATCCACACACACACATATATATACACTCACATATATCCACACACACATATATATATACACACACACATATATATACACACACACACATATATATACACACACATATATATATACACTCACATATATCCACACACACACACATACATATATATATATACACTCACATATATCCACACACACACACACATATATATACACTCACATATATCCACACACACATATATATACACTCACATATATCCACACACACATACACATATATATATACACTCACATATATATACACACACACACACACACATATATATCCACACACACACACATATATATATACACTCACATATATCCACACACACACACACACACACACATATATATATATATACACTATGTCGTTGGCAAATTCAGCATCCGATATCCTTTTTGCCTTAACTCTCCTGCTCTATACCGGTGTTACAGTAAAGCCAGAGTCCTGGTGTTTCTCCAGCGCAAGGCACATACAATAGTCCACTGCGATGATAAAAAGGTTGGGAGCCAATGTATCTCCCTGGAGCACTCCGGCCAGTATCTCAAATAATTCTGTCATCCCATCAGGTGTAATGACTTGGGCTTTGGTGTTGGTGTAGAGCAGTGATATGAGTCTGTGCTGCTGTACGGGTCTGAAACTTGGACACTGACCAAGAAACTCACTCAGATGGTGGATGGGTGCTACATGAGAATGCTGAGGATGGCTCTGAACATTAATCAGTATACACTTAGGATGAAGAACTCAGAGCTGTATGGGAGCCTCCCAAAAGTCAGCTCAAAAGTGACACAGGAAACTGAGGTTAGCTGGACATGCTCACCGACATCCAGAGTTGACACTGCACTCAGTGCTCCTGTGGAAGCCCCTGCATGGAAACACTGGAAGAGGAAGACCGAAGTTAACATATGTTGATGCCCTAATCTCTGTCCTGTGTCATGGCCTTTGAGAGGTGCAATTGTGCAAGGTCAGCTTTTATTACCTCATCCCAACCCATTCCATAGCTTCCATCAACTTTGAGCCCTCTGCACCTTTTTATACAGCTGTCAGCTTTCATACACATCACATATCCATACCAACATAATCTCTTCTCCTGCACACTGCATCTGATCCCTCTTATGCCTAATTTCTCTCACAGTTCGTTTATGCTTTGCTGTTCATGTATATTGCTATCGCACATTCATCAAAGCATGGAAGCTTAATTTCTTTCCAAACTTCGCAGGTTTCCTGCACACAGCGCCCAGGTCTCCCTACCTTACAACTTTGCTGTTCATATACACACATCATACCCAGGTCTCCCTACCATACAACTTTGCTGTTCATATACACACATCATACCCAGGTCTCCCTACCTTACAACTTTACTGTTCATATACACACATCATACCCAGGTCTCCCTACCATACAACTTTACTGTTCATATACACACATCATACCCAGGTCTCCCTACCATACAATTTTACTGTTCATATACACACATCATACCCAGGTCTCCCTACCTTACAACTTTACTGTTCATATACACACATCATACCCAGGTCTCCCTACCATACAACTTTACTGTTCATATACACACATCATACCCAGGTCTCCCTACCTTACAACTTTACTGTTCATATACACACATCATACCCAGGTCTCCCTACCATACAACTTTACTGTTCATATACACACATCATACCCAGGTCTCCCTACCTTACAACTTTGTTGTTCATATACACACATCATACCCAGGTCTCCCTACCTTACAACTTTGTTGTTCATATACACACATCATACCCAGGTCTCCCTACCTTACAACTTTGTTGTTCATGTACACACATCATACCCAGGTCTCCCTACCATACAACTTTACTGTTCATATACACACATCATACCCAGGTCTCCCTACCATACAACTTTACTGTTCATATACACACATCATACCCAGGTCTCCCTACCATACAACTTTACTGTTCATATACACACATCATACTCAGGTCTCCCTACCTTACAACTTTGTTGTTCATATACACACATCATACCCAGGTCTCCCTACCTTACAACTTTACTGTTCATATACACACATCATACCCAGGTCTCCCTACCATACAACTTTACTGTTCATATACACACATCATACCCAGGTCTCCCTACCTTACAACTTTGTTGTTCATATACACACATCATACCCAGGTCTCCCTACCTTACAACTTTACTGTTCATATACACACATCATACCCAGGTCTCCCTACCTTACAACTTTGTTGTTCATATACACACATCATACCCAGGTCTCCCTACTATACAACTTTACTGTTCATATACACACATCATACCCAGGTCTCCCTACCATACAACTTTGCTGTTCATATACACACATCATACCCAGGTCTCCCTACCATACAACTTTACTGTTCATATACACACATCATACCCAGGTCTCCCTACCATACAACTTTGCTGTTCATATACACACATCATACCCAGGTCTCCCTACCTTACAACTTTGTTGTTCATATACACACATCATACCCAGGTCTCCCTACCTTACAACTTTGTTGTTCATGTACACACATCATACCCAGGTCTCCCTACCATACAACTTTACTGTTCATATACACACATCATACCCAGGTCTCCCTACCATACAACTTTACTGTTCATATACACACATCATACCCAGGTCTCCCTACCATACAACTTTACTGTTCATATACACACATCATACTCAGGTCTCCCTACCTTACAACTTTGTTGTTCATATACACACATCATACCCAGGTCTCCCTACCTTACAACTTTACTGTTCATATACACACATCATACCCAGGTCTCCCTACCATACAACTTTACTGTTCATATACACACATCATACCCAGGTCTCCCTACCTTACAACTTTGTTGTTCATATACACACATCATACCCAGGTCTCCCTACCATACAACTTTACTGTTCATATACACACATCATACCCAGGTCTCCCTACCATACAACTTTGTTGTTCATATACACACATCATACCCAGGTCTCCCTACCTTACAACTTTGTTGTTCATATACACACATCATACCCAGGTCTCCCTACCTTACAACTTTGTTGTTCATATACACACATCATACCCAGGTCTCCCTACCTTACAACTTTGTTGTTCATATACACACATCATACCCAGGTCTCCCTACCTTACAACTTTACTGTTCATATACACACATCATACCCAGGTCTCCCTACCTTACAACTTTGTTGTTCATATACACACATCATACCCAGGTCTCCCTACTATACAACTTTACTGTTCATATACACACATCATACCCAGGTCTCCCTACCATACAACTTTGCTGTTCATATACACACATCATACCCAGGTCTCCCTACCATACAACTTTACTGTTCATATACACACATCATACCCAGGTCTCCCTACCATACAACTTTGCTGTTCATATACACACATCATACCCAGGTCTCCCTACCATACAACTTTGCTGTTCATATACACACATCATACCCAGGTCTCCCTACCATACAACTTTACTGTTCATATACACACATCATACCCAGGTCTCTCTACCATACAACTTTACTGTTCATATACACACATCATACCCAGGTCTCCCTACTATACAACTTTACTGTTCATATACACACATCATACCCAGGTCTCCCTACCTTACAACTTTGTTGTTCATATACACACATCATACCCAGGTCTCCCTACCATACAACTTTGCTGTTCATATACACACATCATACCCAGGTCTCCCTACCATACAACTTTACTGTTCATATACACACATCATACCCAGGTCTCCCTACCTTACAACTTTGTTGTTCATATACACACATCATACCCAGGTCTCCCTACCATACAACTTTGCTGTTCATATACACACATCATACCCAGGTCTCCCTACCATACAACTTTACTGTTCATATACACACATCATACCCAGGTCTCCCTACTATACAACTTTGCTGTTCATATACACACATCATACCCAGGTCTCCCTACTATACAACTTTGCTGTTCATATACACACATCATACCCAGGTCTCTCTACCATACAACTTTACTGTTCATATACACACATCATACCCAGGTCTCCCTACCATACAACTTTACTGTTCATATACACACATCATACCCAGGTCTCCCTACCTTACAACTTTGTTGTTCATATACACACATCATACCCAGGTCTCCCTACCTTACAACTTTGTTGTTCATATACACACATCATACCCAGGTCTCCCTACCATACAACTTTGCTGTTCATATACACACATCATACCCAGGTCTCCCTAAAGCCATTTGTAGTTAGCAGCGGTAGTAACTCCCTGAACTTTCTCCACCCTAGCTACTGTAGTTTCAGAACACCCTCTTCCACTGCTAATTTGGTCACCCAGGTAACAGAAACTGTCAACTACTTCTACAGAGACCCCTGGTCATTTAAACATCATTTAAACACATATAAACACTACACCTGTGCACCAGCCACATATATACACTACACCTGTGTACCAGCTACATATAAACACTACACCTGTGTACCAGCCATATATATACACTACACCTGTACACCAGCCACATATAAACACTACACCTGTACACCAGCCACATATAAACACTACACCTGTGTACCAGCCATATATATACACTACACCTGTACACCAGCCATATATAAACACTACACCTGTACACCAGCCACATATAAACACTACACCTGTACACCAGCCATATATAAACACTACACCTGTACACCAGCCACATATAAACACTACACCTGTACACCAGCCATATATAAACACTACACCTGTACACCAGCCATATATAAACACTACACCTGTACACCAGCCACATATAAACACTACACCTGTGCACCAGCCATATATAAACACTACACCTGTGCACCAGCCATATATAAACACTACACCTGTACACCAGCCACATATAAACACTACACCTGTACACCAGCCATATATAAACACTACACCTGTGCACCAGCCATATATAAACACTACACCTGTACACCAGCCACATATAAACACTACACCTGTACACCAGCCATATATATACACTACACCTGTGCACCAGCCATATATAAACACTACACCTGTGCACCAGCCATATATAAACACTACACCTGTGCACCAGCCATATATAAACACTACACCTGTGCACCAGCCATATATAAACACTACACCTGTACACCAGCCACATATAAACACTACACCTGTACACCAGCCATATATAAACACTACACCTGTGCACCAGCCATATATAAACACTACACCTGTACACCAGCCACATATAAACACTACACCTGTGCACCAGCCATATATAAACACTACACCTGTGCACCAGCCATATATAAACACTACACCTGTGCACGAGCCATATATAAACACTACACCTGTGCACCAGCCATATATAAACACTACACCTGTACACCAGCCATATATAAACACTACACCTGTACACCAGCCATATATAAACACTACACCTGTGCACCAGCCATATATAAACACTACACCTGTACACCAGCCACATATAAACACTACACCTGTACACCAGCCATATATAAACACTACACCTGTGCACCAGCCATATATAAACACTACACCTGTACACCAGCCACATATAAACACTACACCTGTACACCAGCCATATATATACACTACACCTGTGCACCAGCCATATATAAACACTACACCTGTGCACCAGCCATATATAAACACTACACCTGTGCACCAGCCATATATAAACACTACACCTGTGCACCAGCCATATATAAACACTACACCTGTACACCAGCCACATATAAACACTACACCTGTACACCAGCCATATATAAACACTACACCTGTGCACCAGCCATATATAAACACTACACCTGTACACCAGCCACATATAAACACTACACCTGTGCACCAGCCATATATAAACACTACACCTGTGCACCAGCCATATATAAACACTACACCTGTGCACCAGCCATATATAAACACTACACCTGTGCACCAGCCACATATAAACACTACACCTGTGCACCAGCCATATATAAACACTACACCTGTGCACCAGCCACATATAAACACTACACCTGTGTACCAGCCACATATAAACACTACACCTGTGCACCAGCCACATATAAACACTACACCTGTGCACCAGCCATATATAAACACTACACCTGTGCACCAGCCACATATAAACACTACACCTGTGCACCAGCCATATATAAACACTAGACCTGTGTACCAGCCATATATAAACACTACACCTGTGTACCAGCCATATATAAACACTACACCTGTGCACCAGCCACATATAAACACTACACCTGTGTACCAGCCATATATAAACACTACACCTGTGTACCAGCCATATATAAACACTACACCTGTGCACCAGCCACATATAAACACTACACCTGTGCACCAGCCATATATAAACACTACACCTGTGCACCAGCCATATATAAACACTACACCTGTGCACCAGCCACATATAAACACTACACCTGTGCACCAGCCATATATAAACACTACACCTGTGTACCAGCCATATATAAACACTAGACCTGTGTACCAGCCATATATAAACACTACACCTGTGTACCAGCCATATATAAACACTACACCTGTGCACCAGCCACATATAAACACTACACCTGTGTACCAGCCATATATAAACACTAGACCTGTGTACCAGCCATATATAAACACTAGACCTGTGTACCAGCCATATATAAACACTACACCTGTGCACCAGCCATATATAAACACTACACCTGTGTACCAGCCATATATAAACACTAGACCTGTGTACCAGCCATATATAAACACTACACCTGTGTACCAGCCATATATAAACACTACACCTGTGCACCAGCTACATATATACACTACACCTGTGCACCAGCCACATATAAACACTACACCTGTGCACCAGCCATATATAAACACTACACCTGTGCACCAGCCATATATAAACACTACACCTGTACACCAGCCACATATAAACACTACACCTGTGCACCAGCCACATATAAACACTACACCTGTGCACCAGCCATATATAAACACTACACCTGTGCACCAGCTACATATATACACTACACCTGTGCACCAGCCACATATAAACACTAGACCTGTGTACCAGCCACATATAAATACTAGACCTGTGTACCAGCCATATATATACACTACACCTGTGCACCAGCCACATATAAACACTAGACCTGTGCACCAGCTACATATATACACTACACCTGTGCACCAGCCACATATAAACACTACACCTGTGCACCAGCCATATATAAACACTACACCTGTGTACCAGCCACATATATACACTACACCTGTGCACCAGCCATATATAAACACTACACCTGTGCACCAGCCACATATATACACTACACCTGTGCACCAGCCATATATAAACACTACACCTGTGCACCAGCTACATATAAACACTACACCTGTACACCAGCCACATATAAACACTACACCTGTGTACCAGCCATATATAAACACTACACCTGTGTACCAGCCACATATAAACACTACACCTGTGTACCAGCCACATATAAACACTACACCTGTGCACCAGCCATATATAAACACTACACCTGTACACCAGCCAGATATAAACACTACACCTGTGCACCAGCCATATATAAACACTACACCTGTGCACCAGCCATATATAAACACTAGATAACCTGTCTGTGATCTCACTACATCTCTTGTGTACCTATAGTTTGCATTTGTGACATTGGATGAAATTTCTACCTATTCTTTATCTGGACACTGAGGACAGCCATTTTGTTGAGGAGATCTGGCCCCGTTTTCCTTTCTACTTACTAGAACTTTGCCAAGTTAACTTTAAGACCTTTTGATTCTAGGCCATGCTTCCAAGTTTGAAATTGTTTTTCTAATTCAGCCATAGATTCAGCTATAAGGGTTAGGTCATCTGCATACAGGAGTTCTCATGGGAAACCAGTCTTAAATTCCTCCGTTATAGCCTGCAGGGTGATAATAAACAGGAGAGGGCTAAGAACTGAGCCCTGATGAACACCTACTTGTACGCTAAATTCTTCACT
The DNA here is from genome assembly GCA_964016885.1 of Eledone cirrhosa. NCBI lineage: Eukaryota > Metazoa > Mollusca > Cephalopoda > Octopoda > Eledonidae > Eledone > Eledone cirrhosa. The sequence continues at coordinate 11,014,982 of OZ024749.1, read as the reverse complement.
ATAGTCATTGTTAATTCTGACGTTGTTGGCTGTTCCTTTATACATGACATGTACTGCCCTCAAAAGCCACAAGTCTATTCCTAATTTTCTAGGAGCCCACCAGATAATGGAACAGGAGATTCTGTCAAAAGCTTTCCCAAGGTCCACAAAAGCCAACTAAAGTGGTTTACCTTTAGCTAGGTACTTCATCTGCAGTTGCCTTACAATATATGTTTAATCATTTTGATACCAACCCACACAAAGCAGTCTCTGGTTCTGTGAAACAAAACTATACCATACTTCTTTATAAAAGACACTGCCTATGAGTTTCATATAATTCTGTAAATAATCAAGAAAGTAAGATGTAGTAATATAACTAACTTTCTCATTATTTAGCTTAGTGTTTGGAACATAACTTAACAAAGATCCTTACATAAAATTATGATGGAAGGTGTTTAAATAAATATAAACACTTCGAAACAAACATTATTTTATCATAGAACAAGGGCGGGGGATTGGCAGTATTGGTTGAAGGTCGGATGCCATACTTTGCAGCATAGAGTTATGTCCCTTTATGGTCTGAGTTCAAATCCCACTGAGGTTCACTTTGCCTTCCATCCGATAAAATAAAGTACCAGTAATGTACTGAGATAATTGCTGGCCTTGTGTCAAAAGTAGAAACAATTATTTTATGATAGAACTAGGGTTGGTTTCAAGTGGTTAAAGGGTTCCTATTTAAACTAAAACATTCCTAAATTATTTTGTTAAATTACTTTACAAATACTACCATATCAGTGAAATTGTAAAGAAAAGTCACCAATTACAGAGAATAGTTGTAGGTAGTGGGTTGTGTTGTGGCGTGGATTCGAACCAATTATAACAAGACGGTCAGCAGTGAAATAAAAAGGTGTATAATAAATCAGAAGGCATTTTGATTGAAAACAAACAGGAATTTATCAAGTCAAGTGACAAGCATGACTAATGCAGAATATGTGACAAAGGTGTATTTGAGCAGGACAGTAGGAAATAATGTTCAAGTCCATGAGTGTTGCGAATATTAGCTTTCAGTTACTAACATTGAAGAAGTAAAGTCCTTGCTTCTTATATAAGAATAATGCCTGGAGTTGCTGTTGCTGGAGTCACAAAAACTGTGTTTGGACGGCGTGAATATTAAACAGCAACTAACAAAGTTTTGCCACCTCTTTATCCCCAGTGACGTCATTCTTAAGCAGAAGTGACGTCACTAAGGTTTTGTGCATGTATCCCCTACAAAATAATCACTCCGAATACGTCATCAAATTATTGAAATACTGTATATTTAATTAAAAATAGAGTTGCAAAATATACATATATGTGTGTGTGTGTGTGTGTGTGAACTGAGTACTTGATAAATGTACCTAGTGCACTCTGTAAAGTGGTTCAACAGTACAAAACCTGCTAATCAAAGGCTCAGTAGGACCCTTCAGCAGTGTCAAAGACACAACAGCCTCCCTAGTACTGGTATCCTGATAAATTACACTTCGGAGAGTACAGGACCATATGTAAGTGACATGTAAGCCTTCCAGTCCATCTGGGAGGTCAGTAGTCCATCTGGTAGGTCAGTAGTCCATCTGGGAGGTCAGTAGTCCCGCTCGAATACTGGGTCTGAGATAACCCATCCAATTCCCTGCCAGCAGGGAATGATGATGATGATGATGATGATGATATATGGGGAGGGGGTGAATATGTGTGAGTGTGTATATATGTACATGTGTGAGTGTCTGTGTATACATGTGTCTGTATATGTGCATGTAGATGTGTCTGCATGTGTCAAAGTTAACGCTCCAAGGTCTTAACCAGTAGCTTATTTTGAAGGCAGTTCAAAATATATTTATTTTTTCATTAGAATTCTCTAAATTTATGATAGAAGTATGTAATACATGGAACAAGGGACAAGACTATAGAAGTATGTAATACATGGAACAAGGGACAGGACTATAGAAGTATGTAATACATGGAACAAGGGACAGGACTATAGAAGTATGTAATACATGGAACAAGGGAAGAGACTATAGAAGTATGTAATACATGGAACAAGGGACAAGATTATAGAAGTATGTAATACATGGAACAAGGGACAAGACTATAGAAGTATGTAATACATGGAAAAAGGGACAGGACTATAGAAGTATGTAATACATGGAACAAGGGACAGGACTATAGAAGTATGTAATACATGGAACAAGGGACAGGACTATAGAAGTATGTAATATATGGAACAAGGGACAGGACTATAGAAGTATGTAATACATGGAACAAGGGACAAGACTATAGAAGTATGTAATACATGGAACAAGGGACAAGACTATAGAAGTATGTAATACATGGAACAAGGGACAGGACTATAGAAGTATGTAATACATGGAACAAGGGACAAGACTATAGAAGTATGTAATACATGGAACAAGGGACAAGACTATAGAAGTATGTAATACATGGAACAAGGGACAAGACTATAGAAGTATGTAATACATGGAACAAGGGACAGGACTATAGAAGTATGTAATACATGGAAAAAGGGACAGGACTATAGAAGTATGTAATACATGGAACAAGGGACAGGACTATAGAAGTATGTAATACATGGAACAAGGGACAGGACTATAGAAGTATGTAATACATGGAACAAGGGACAAGACTATAGAAGTATGTAATACATGGAACAAGGGACAAGACTATAGAAGTGTGTAATACATGGAACAAGGGACAAGACTATAGAAGTATGTAACATGGAACAAGGGACAAGACTATAGAAGTATGTAATACATGGAACAAGGGACAGGACTAAAGAAGTATGTAATACATGGAACAAGGGACAAGACTATAGAAGTATGTAATACATGGAACAAGGGACAAGACTATAGAAGTATGAAATACATGGAACAAGGGACAAGACTATAGAAGTATGTAATACATGGAACAAGGGACAGGACTATAGAAGTATGTAATACATGGAACAAGGGACAGGACTATAGAAGTATGTAATACATGGAACAAGGGACAGGACTATAGAAGTATGTAATACATGGAACAAGTGACAAGACTATAGAAGTATGTAATACATGGAACAAGGGACAAGACTATAGAAGTATGTAATACATGGAACAAGGGACAGGACTATAGAAGTATGTAATACATGGAACAAGGGACAGGACTATAGAAGTATGTAATATATGGAACAAGGGACAAGACTATAGAAGTATGTAATACATGGAACAAGGGACAAGACTATAGAAGTATGTAATACATGGAACAAGGGACAGGACTATAGAAGTATGTAATACATGGAACAAGGGACAGGACTATAGAAGTATGTAATACATGGAACAAGGGACAGGACTATAGAAGTATGTAATATATGGAACAAGGGACAAGACTATAGAAGTATGTAATACATGGAACAAGGGACAGGACTATAGAAGTATGTAATACATGGAACAAGGGACAGGACTATAGAAGTATGTAATACATGGAACAAGGGACAGGACTATAGAAGTATGTAATACATGGAACAAGGGACAAGACTATAGAAGTATGTTATACATGGAACAAGGGACAGGACTATAGAAGTATGTAATACATGGAACAAGGGACAAGACTATAGAAGTATGTAATACATGGAACAAGGGACAGGACTATAGAAGTATGTAATATATGGAACAAGGGACAAGACGATAGAAGTATGTAATACATGGAACAAGGGACAGGACTATAGAAGTATGTAATACATGGAACAAGGGACAGGACTATAGAAGTATGTAATACATGGAACAAGGGACAAGGCTATAGAAGTATGTAATACATGGAACAAGGGACAGGACTATAGAAGTATGTAATACATGGAACAAGGGACACGACTATAGAAGTCTGTAATACATGGAACAAGGGACAAGACTATAGAAGTATGTAATACATGGAACAAGGGACAAGACTATAGAAGTATGTAATACATGGAACAAGGGAAAGACTATAGAAGTATGTAATACATGGAACAAGGGACAGGACTATAGAAGTATGTAATATATGGAACAAGGGACAGGACTAAAGAAGTATGTAATACATGGAACAAGGGACAGGACTATAGAAGTATGTAATACATGGAACAAGGGACAAGACTATAGAAGTATGTAATACATGGAACAAGGGACAAGACTATAGAAGTATGTAATACATGGAACAAGGGACAAGACTATAGAAGTATGTAATACATGGAACAAGGGACAGGACTATAGAAGTATGTAATACATGGAACAAGGGACAAGACTATAGAAGTATGTAATACATGGAACAAGGGACAGGACTATAGAAGTATGTAATACATGGAACAAGGGACAAGACTATAGAAGTATGTAATACATGGAACAAGGGACAAGACTATAGAAGTATGTAATACATGGAACAAGGGACAAGACTATAGAAGTATGTAATACATGGAACAAGGGACAAGACTATAGAAGTATGTAATACATGGAACAAGGGACAGGACTATAGAAGTATGTAATACATGGAACAAGGGACAAGACTATAGAAGTATGTAATACATGGAACAAGGGACAGGACTATAGAAGTATGTAATACATGGAACAAGGGACAAGACTATAGAAGTATGTAATACATGGAACAAGGGACAAGACTATAGAAGTATGTAATACATGGAACAAGGGACAAGACTATAGAAGTATGTAATACATGGAACAAGGGACAGGACTATAGAAGTATGTAATACATGGAAAAAGGGACAGGACTATAGAAGTATGTAATACATGGAACAAGGGACAGGACTATAGAAGTATGTAATACATGGAACAAGGGACAGGACTATAGAAGTATGTAATACATGGAACAAGGGACAAGACTATAGAAGTATGTAATACATGGAACAAGGGACAAGACTATAGAAGTGTGTAATACATGGAACAAGGGACAAGACTATAGAAGTATGTAACATGGAACAAGGGACAAGACTATAGAAGTATGTAATACATGGAACAAGGGACAGGACTAAAGAAGTATGTAATACATGGAACAAGGGACAAGACTATAGAAGTATGTAATACATGGAACAAGGGACAAGACTATAGAAGTATGAAATACATGGAACAAGGGACAAGACTATAGAAGTATGTAATACATGGAACAAGGGACAGGACTATAGAAGTATGTAATACATGGAACAAGGGACAGGACTATAGAAGTATGTAATACATGGAACAAGGGACAGGACTATAGAAGTATGTAATACATGGAACAAGTGACAAGACTATAGAAGTATGTAATACATGGAACAAGGGACAAGACTATAGAAGTATGTAATACATGGAACAAGGGACAGGACTATAGAAGTATGTAATACATGGAACAAGGGACAGGACTATAGAAGTATGTAATATATGGAACAAGGGACAAGACTATAGAAGTATGTAATACATGGAACAAGGGACAAGACTATAGAAGTATGTAATACATGGAACAAGGGACAGGACTATAGAAGTATGTAATACATGGAACAAGGGACAGGACTATAGAAGTATGTAATACATGGAACAAGGGACAGGACTATAGAAGTATGTAATATATGGAACAAGGGACAAGACTATAGAAGTATGTAATACATGGAACAAGGGACAGGACTATAGAAGTATGTAATACATGGAACAAGGGACAGGACTATAGAAGTATGTAATACATGGAACAAGGGACAGGACTATAGAAGTATGTAATACATGGAACAAGGGACAAGACTATAGAAGTATGTTATACATGGAACAAGGGACAGGACTATAGAAGTATGTAATACATGGAACAAGGGACAAGACTATAGAAGTATGTAATACATGGAACAAGGGACAGGACTATAGAAGTATGTAATATATGGAACAAGGGACAAGACGATAGAAGTATGTAATACATGGAACAAGGGACAGGACTATAGAAGTATGTAATACATGGAACAAGGGACAGGACTATAGAAGTATGTAATACATGGAACAAGGGACAAGGCTATAGAAGTATGTAATACATGGAACAAGGGACAGGACTATAGAAGTATGTAATACATGGAACAAGGGACACGACTATAGAAGTCTGTAATACATGGAACAAGGGACAAGACTATAGAAGTATGTAATACATGGAACAAGGGACAAGACTATAGAAGTATGTAATACATGGAACAAGGGAAAGACTATAGAAGTATGTAATACATGGAACAAGGGACAGGACTATAGAAGTATGTAATATATGGAACAAGGGACAGGACTAAAGAAGTATGTAATACATGGAACAAGGGACAGGACTATAGAAGTATGTAATACATGGAACAAGGGACAAGACTATAGAAGTATGTAATACATGGAACAAGGGACAAGACTATAGAAGTATGTAATACATGGAACAAGGGACAAGACTATAGAAGTATGTAATACATGGAACAAGGGACAGGACTATAGAAGTATGTAATACATGGAACAAGGGACAAGACTATAGAAGTATGTAATACATGGAACAAGGGACAGGACTATAGAAGTATGTAATACATGGAACAAGGGACAAGACTATAGAAGTATGTAATACATGGAACAAGGGACAAGACTATAGAAGTATGTAATACATGGAACAAGGGACAAGACTATAGAAGTATGTAATACATGGAACAAGGGACAAGACTATAGAAGTATGTAATACATGGAACAAGGGACAGGACTATAGAAGTAAGTAATACATGGAACAAGGGACAAGACTATAGAAGTATGTAATACATGGAACAAGGGACAGGACTATAGAAGTATGTAATACATGGAACAAGGGACAAGACTATAGAAGTATGTAATACATGGAACAAGGGACAAGACTATAGAAGTATGTAATACATGGAACAAGGGACAGGACTATAGAAGTATGTAATACATGGAACAAGGGACAAGACTATAGAAGTATGTAATACATGGAACAAGGGACAAGACTATAGAAGTATGTAATACATGGAACAAGGGACAAGACTATAGAAGTATGTAATACATGGAACAAGGGACAAGACTATAGAAGTATGTAACATGGAACAAGGGACAGGACTATAGAAGTATGTAATACATAGAACAAGGGACAAGACTATAGAAGTATGTAATACATGGAACAAGGGACAAGACTATAGAAGTATGTAATACATGGAACATGGGACAGGACTATAGAAGTATGTAATACATGGAACAAGGGACAGGACTATAGAAGTATGTAATACATGGAACAAGGGACAAGACTATAGAAGTATGTAATACATGGAACAAGGGACAAGACTATAGAAGTATGTAATACATGGAACAAGGGACAAGACTATAGAAGTATGTAATACATGGAACAAGGGACAGGACTATAGAAGTATGTAATACATGGAACAAGGGACAAGACTATAGAAGTATGTAATACATGGAACAAGGGACAGGACTATAGAAGTATGTAATACATGGAACAAGGGACAAGACTATAGAAGTATGTAATACATGGAACAAGGGACAAGACTATAGAAGTATGTAATACATGGAACAAGGGACAAGACTATAGAAGTATGTAATACATGGAACAAGGGACAAGACTATAGAAGTATGTAATACATGGAACAAGGGACAGGACTATAGAAGTATGTAATACATGGAACAAGGGACAAGACTATAGAAGTATGTAATACATGGAACAAGGGACAGGACTATAGAAGTATGTAATACATGGAACAAGGGACAAGACTATAGAAGTATGTAATACATGGAACAAGGGACAAGACTATAGAAGTATGTAATACATGGAACAAGGGACAAGACTATAGAAGTATGTAATACATGGAACAAGGGACAGGACTATAGAAGTATGTAATACATGGAACAAGGGACAAGACTATAGAAGTATGTAATACATGGAACAAGGGACAAGACTATAGAAGTATGTAATACATGGAACAAGGGACAAGACTATAGAAGTATGTAATACATGGAACAAGGGACAAGACTATAGAAGTATGTAACATGGAACAAGGGACAGGACTATAGAAGTATGTAATACATGGAACAAGGGACAAGACTATAGAAGTATGTAATACATGGAACAAGGGACAAGACTATAGAAGTATGTAATACATGGAAGACGGGACAGGACTATAGAAGTATGTAATACATGGAACAAGGGTCAGGACTATAGAAGTATGTAATACATGGAACAAGGGACAGGACTATAGAAGTATGTAATACATGGAACAAGGGAAAAGACTATAGAAGTATGTAATACATGGAACAAGGGACAAGACTATAGAAGTATGTAATACATGGAACAAGGGACAGGACTATAGAAGTATGTAATACATGGAACAAGGGACAAGACTATAGAAGTATGTAATACATGGAACAACGGAAAAGACTATAGAAGTATGTAATACATGGAACAAGGGACAAGACTATAGAACTATGTAATACATGGAACAAGGGACAGGACTATAGAAGTATGTAATACATGGAACAAGGGACAAGACTATAGAAGTATGTAATACATGGAACAAGGGACAAGACTATAGAAGTATGTAATACATGGAACAAGGGACAAGACTATAGAAGTATGTAATACATGGAACAAGTGACAAGACTATAGAAGTATGTAATTCATGGAACAAGGGACAAGACTATAGAAGTATGTAATACATGGAACAAGGGACAAGACTATAGAAGTATGTAATACATGGAACAAGGGACAAGACTATAGAAGTATGTAATACATGGAACAAGGGACAAGACTATAGAAGTATGTAATACATGGAACAAGGGACAGGACTATAGAAGTATGTAATACATGGAACAAGGGACAAGACTATAGAAGTATGTAATACATGGAACAAGGGACAGGACTATAGAAGTATGTAATACATGGAACAAGGGACAAGACTATAGAAGTATGTAATATATGGAACAAGGGACAAGACTATAGAAGTATGTAATACATGGAACAAGGGACAGGACTATAGAAGTATGTAATACATGGAACAAGGAACAGGACTATAGAAGTATGTAATACATGGAACAAGGGACAAGACTATAGAAGTATGTAATACATGGAACAAGGGACAGGACTATAGAAGTATGTAATACATGGAACAAGGGACAAGACTATAGAAGTATGTAATATATGGAACAAGGGACAGGACTATAGAAGTATGTAATACATGGAACAAGGGACAAGACTATAGAAGTATGTAATACATGGAACAAGGGACAGGACTATAGAAGTATGTAATACATGGAACAAGGGACAAGACTATAGAAGTATGTAATACATGGAACAAGGGACAAGACTATAGAAGTATGTAATACATGGAACAAGGGACAGGACTATAGAAGTATGTAATACATGGAACAAGGGACAAGACTATAGAAGTATGTAATACATGGAACAAGGGACAAGACTATAGAAGTATGTAATACATGGAACAAGGGACAAGACTATAGAAGTATGTAATACATGGAACAAGGGACAAGACTATAGAAGTATGTAACAAGGAACAAGGGACAGGACTATAGAAGTATGTAATACATAGAACAAGGGACAAGACTATAGAAGTATGTAATACATGGAACAAGGGACAAGACTATAGAAGTATGTAATACATGGAACACGGGACAGGACTATAGAAGTATGTAATACATGGAACAAGGGACAGGACTATAGAAGTATGTAATACATGGAACAAGGGACAAGACTATAGAAGTATGTAATACATGGAACAAGGGACAAGACTATAGAAGTATGTAATACATGGAACAAGGGACAAGACTATAGAAGTATGTAATACATGGAACAAGGGACAGGACTATAGAAGTATGTAATACATGGAACAAGGGACAAGACTATAGAAGTATGTAATACATGGAACAAGGGACAGGACTATAGAAGTATGTAATACATGGAACAAGGGACAAGACTATAGAAGTATGTAATACATGGAACAAGGGACAAGACTATAGAAGTATGTAATACATGGAACAAGGGACAAGACTATAGAAGTATGTAATACATGGAACAAGGGACAAGACTATAGAAGTATGTAATACATGGAACAAGGGACAGGACTATAGAAGTATGTAATACATGGAACAAGGGACAAGACTATAGAAGTATGTAATACATGGAACAAGGGACAGGACTATAGAAGTATGTAATACATGGAACAAGGGACAAGACTATAGAAGTATGTAATACATGGAACAAGGGACAAGACTATAGAAGTATGTAATACATGGAACAAGGGACAAGACTATAGAAGTATGTAATACATGGAACAAGGGACAGGACTATAGAAGTATGTAATACATGGAACAAGGGACAAGACTATAGAAGTATGTAATACATGGAACAAGGGACAAGACTATAGAAGTATGTAATACATGGAACAAGGGACAAGACTATAGAAGTATGTAATACATGGAACAAGGGACAAGACTATAGAAGTATGTAACATGGAACAAGGGACAGGACTATAGAAGTATGTAATACATGGAACAAGGGACAAGACTATAGAAGTATGTAATACATGGAACAAGGGACAAGACTATAGAAGTATGTAATACATGGAAGACGGGACAGGACTATAGAAGTATGTAATACATGGAACAAGGGTCAGGACTATAGAAGTATGTAATACATGGAACAAGGGACAGGACTATAGAAGTATGTAATACATGGAACAAGGGAAAAGACTATAGAAGTATGTAATACATGGAACAAGGGACAAGACTATAGAAGTATGTAATACATGGAACAAGGGACAGGACTATAGAAGTATGTAATACATGGAACAAGGGACAAGACTATAGAAGTATGTAATACATGGAACAACGGAAAAGACTATAGAAGTATGTAATACATGGAACAAGGGACAAGACTATAGAACTATGTAATACATGGAACAAGGGACAGGACTATAGAAGTATGTAATACATGGAACAAGGGACAAGACTATAGAAGTATGTAATACATGGAACAAGGGACAGGACTATAGAAGTATGTAATACATGGAACAAGGGACAGGACTATAGAAGTATGTAATACATGGAACAAGGGACAAGACTATAGAAGTATGTAATACATGGAACAAGGGACAAGACTATAGAAGTATGTAATACATGGAACAAGGGACAAGACTATAGAAGTATGTAATACATGGAACAAGTGACAAGACTATAGAAGTATGTAATTCATGGAACAAGGGACAAGACTATAGAAGTATGTAATACATGGAACAAGGGACAAGACTATAGAAGTATGTAATACATGGAACAAGGGACAAGACTATAGAAGTATGTAATACATGGAACAAGGGACAAGACTATAGAAGTATGTAATACATGGAACAAGGGACAGGACTATAGAAGTATGTAATACATGGAACAAGGGACAAGACTATAGAAGTATGTAATACATGGAACAAGGGACAGGACTATAGAAGTATGTAATACATGGAACAAGGGACAAGACTATAGAAGTATGTAATACATGGAACAAGGGACAAGACTATAGAAGTATGTAATACATGGAACAAGAGACAAGACTATAGAAGTATGTAATACATGGAACAAGGGACAGGACTATAGAAGTATGTAATACATGGAACAAGGGACAAGACTATAAAAGTATGTAATACATGGAACAAGGGACAGGACTATAGAAGTATGTAATACATGGAACAAGGGACAGGACTATAGAAGTATGTAATACATGGAACAAGGGACAGGACTATAGAAGTATGTAATACATGGACAAGGGACAAGACTATAGAAGTATGTAATACATGGAACAAGGGACAAGACTATAGAAGTATGTAATATATGGAACAAGGGACAAGACTATAGAAGTATGTAATACATGGAACAAGGGACAAGACTATAGAAGTATGTAATATATGGAACAAGGGACAAGACTATAGAAGTATGTAATACATGGAACAAGGGACAGGACTATAGAAGTATGTAATACATGGAACAAGGGACAGGACTATAGAAGTATGTAATACATGGAACAAGGGACAAGACTATAGAAGTATGTAATACATGGAACAAGGGACAGGACTATAGAAGTATGTAATACATGGAACAAGGGACAAGACTATAGAAGTATGTAATATATGGAACAAGGGACAGGACTATAGAAGTATGTAATACATGGAACAAGGGACAAGACTATAGAAGTATGTAATACATGGAACAAGGGACAGGACTATAGAAGTATGTAATACATGGAACAAGGGACAAGACTATAGAAGTATGTAATACATGGAACAAGGGACAAGACTATAGAAGTATGTAATACATGGAACAAGGGACAAGACTATAGAAGTATGTAATACATGGAACAAGGGACAGGACTATAGAAGTATGTAATACATGGAACCAGGGACAGGACTATAGAAGTATGTAATACATGGAACAAGGGACAGGACTATAGAAGTATGTAATACATGGAACAAGGGACCAGACTACAAAACGGTCAATCGTAGACTAGATGGCGCCATTTTGAAATGGTTCAAAGAAAGATAATATAATTTGCAGAAAAAAAACATAACCCCCCAACACTATTGCCACTCCACTCCTAACACTAATACACAACTATAAACATACAGACTAAACTAATGCACAAATATAAACCTACAGACTAAACTAATGCACAACTATAAACCTACAGACTAAACTAATGCACAACTGTAAATCTAGAGACTAAACTAATGCACAACTGTAAACCTACAGACTAAACGAATGCACAACTATAAACCTACAGACTAAACTAATGCATAACTATAAACTTTTGTATCAGAGATCAATAAATCGATTTTACAGAGAACACTCCTTAATTCCTTTAATTTCTTTTTCATTTTTGCTGTTGTTATTGAGCTGGGTTTTTGCTGTTGTTGTTGACACATTCACGGCTTAGTTAGAGGGGCCTGTTTGAAAAAAATATAGCAGTCTCCATTTCACGGCGCAAAAACTGATGATGGGCCTGCAACCTGTTCTGGAAGGTGTGGGATGGACGCAAAAAGATTATATATCCCAAGACTCCAAAGAGAGTTCGGATGGCAGCACATCTTAACAATTAGAACATGGAACTTCCCAATCCTTATAAGTAAGGAGAAAAAATTAGTGGAGGGGGCTAGATACTACTGGCTAGATATAGTCAGGGTTTCATCAACAAAGTTCCATGGCTCTGATGCTGTAGATTTGGAGGATGGAGGATGGAATCTCCACTATTCAGGTGTGGTGCCAGAATGACTGCACAGGTGGGAGTGGGAATACGCACAACTCCGGGCTGTCAGAATGTGTTATGGATTGAATCCCTTTAGGAGAGAGAGGATTTGCCTCAGATCCTTCCTTGATGAAGTCACTGCAGCATTAGATGTAGTTAAGATCGAGTCATATATCCTAATGAGACACTTAAATACACATGTTGGCACTGACTACCTGACATGGAGCGATTGGAAGGAATGGTGACCACGATTTAAATACAAATAGAGAGGCTTTACTAGACCTCTCTTCTAGCAATGGACTCTCTATTATGAACACCATATTCCATAAATATATATGGTATAAGAGGAATCAGGGACAGAGATCAATAATTGATTTTGTTATTGTCTCTATAAAGTAATGTTGGTACCACAACATCCAGTCCAAACTAATGAGGTCATGTAGGTGTCACGACAAAAAAAAAAAAGAAAAAGAAATAGAGAAAGGAAAAAAAAAGGGGAAGGGGAAAAAAAGAAAGGAAGAGAGAAAGAAAAGAGAAAAAAAGGGAGAGAGAGAAAGAAAAAGAGAGAAAAAACAGTCCACACTGTAATGTGGTTGTGTAGGTAACACAGTAAAAAGCTCCCAGTCCACACTGTAAATATATTTACAGATAGAAAAATGAATATGTGAACTAGCATGTCCCCACCCCGACACTTCCTCTACCAAACCAATATCAACAACACATTTTTGACAAATGTTCCAAAACTATCCTTCCTTTCTCTTTTTACTGTCATCCCATTCTTATCAAGACATGTATCTTACACCTCATTAAAACCCACCACCACCTAAATTCATCTTTGATATAGAAATTTGTAGAAGATATTCTTTATAAATTTAAGAGAGTTGATTCAGCTATAAGAAACTAATTTGAAAAACACCCTTCCATTAAATACTCATCAAAGGTCAGCTAATGAAATAAGACCAGCAGGAGGGGATGTTTACAACCACCTTCTCAAATACCCTTATCTTGATGTCAACCTCACCATTTTCTGAGTGTATATATGTATGTGCGTGTGTATGTGTGTGCGTTTATGCTTTAATTCCTCCAAATCTTCATCAACACTCATTAACACCACACCCCACACACATCCAAATCTCTCTTAGTTTGACAATTGCCACCGACGAATGCGAGAAAGTTCTCCAACAAAGTTAACCAGGAATCTTTAAAATTCTTGCCACTGAAGTTAACAAAGAACTTACTAGATCTACCAACTCATAATATTATAAAATTAAATCAAATTATTTAACACTACAAGTGAAGTCATTCTTTTCCTTTTTTTCAAATATATATATATATATATACACATATTTCTATACACTTATAAATATATATATACACATATACATTTATACATACATATACATATATAAATATCAATTGAGTATAAAGTTATATTGTTCTTAGCTATCACACCATGACATATATTATCAATATAGTGTCTGTACTATCCGGTAGGATATACTGTTGGGCTGTAATACAAGAAAGTTTTATACTGTTTATGCTCACAAGCCGAAATTACTTCACTTTTTTTTTGTTCAAGATTCGTTTGTTGGCGTAAAGTATTTCTAATGCTTCAGCGGCGCAAAGATCACACTATCTTTTATTTCCGTTATAGGATCTAGCTTTAGCTAAGATCTCCTAATGTAACCTATATTGGATGTTGTCTTTTAAACTCCAGATATAGGCTGAAAGTGAAGTAATATTCCTTTTTAAAGGGTTTTGAAATGAATGAGAGTGCATGTAGAGACGCTGCTTACATCTATTGGCAGTTAACCCTATGTAAGCCTTACTAGTTGTGGGTATGTCAACCTTACATTTGTAAACTATATTGCTAGATAGGCATTTCCCAGCTAGAGGGCAGTGATCCCTCTTCCTACAATTACAGATAGAACTAACTTCTGGATTGTTTATATTACTACGGATAGTTATTTTCACTAAATTAGAAATCCACTCCGAGGTAAAGCTTCAATATGTGGAATGATCGGTGAAGATATGCTCATTAGCTGGTAAATGAGAAAGCCTCAATAAAACGTTTTTAACGTTTAGTTAAGCTGGCTGGGTGGTTAGAATAGTTAATAATGTAATTTAACATATCATTAGGCTTTCTATACGAGTAGTACAGGCTATTCAACATATTGAGTGTTACATCTAGGAAATTCATGACATAAGTTGGTCTCAACCTGAATGGAAAGGTTGAAGCCTTTAAAGAAAGCGATAAGCTCCTTTCTAAAACTATCGCTAGCGCGGGGTCCGCAATTAGTCATAATCAAAAGACCATCATCACAGTACAGACCTCTGCCTACATTAGGAAATTCCTCCTTGATAGAAAAGAATAAAAATAGACCAATAAGACCTGCGACCTCTGCCAAATCACTGGCACCCATGCTCACATCAAAGGGGGTACTATTTGATTGTTAAGCCAAATAGAGTTGTTGAAATTTATCACAGACATTCGAGCATTTAAGATGACATCATCTTCGAAATCCTTAATTTCCATGAATATTTTGGCGAAATTAATAGCTCTAAGAAGGATAAGGTGATGGAAGAATAGTAGCTCTTGATGTAGAATTGGATAAAACGGCAATGTTCCTTGTTACATATGCCATTGAACGAATCAATCACCATAAAAAAATTATTCCACAAGGTTAAAGGTGGCATATCTCTAATTTTTGGTATAATCTTATCTAAATCAGTCTTAGTGAAGTTAATGAGCCGAATGGAGGGGTTGTTAACGAAATTTGGCTTATGATCTTTCAAGACTTATAAAAGAATTTTAGAGAAATTTGTGTTTGGAACATAACTTATTAAATGTACAATCATAAAGGATGTTTTTTTTTAGATAAATATAAACACTTTAAATGAAACAGCTTTCTATCATAGAATCAGAGATGGTTTCAGGCAGTTTTGTATCAAAAGAGTTAAGTTTTGTTAAGTAATGTGAGATTTATCAGTGTTATTGGTGAAAAGAATTATTGATAGGACCATTAACCTCTTTGTGCGGAAGTTGGCTTTGTTTGTATGGTTTTATACACATAATATTTCGATCAGTAAAAGAAATCTGTAATAATTTTTCAGTGCCGTCTTATTACATATTGGTCAATCAGGCAGACATTATGACAAAAGGAGTTAGTTTTTTGTTAGTAGGAGAGAAAACTGAAATGAAATTATACATCTGTCCCAAATGCAAACTACAAGAGATGTAGAGGGATCTCAGAAGTTTAGCTAAGAATGTAGGTTTTACATGTGGCTGTTGCACAGGAGCAGTAAGCAGCAAAAGACCACAGGAAACAAATGCTATTAAATTCTGGGAAGGTTCAGTAGAAGCAGTAGACAGTTTCTGCTACCTGGGTGACCAAATTAGCAGTGGAGGTAGGTGTTCTGAAAGTACAGTTGCCAGAGTGAGAATGGGATGAAAGAAGTTCAGGGAGCTACTACTGCTGCTGGCTACACAAGGCTTTTCCCTCAAAATGAAAGGCAGACTGTATGATGCATGCATACGAACAGCAATGTTGGATGGTAGTGAGACCTGCACACTTTGTGCAGAAGACTTGCATAGATTGGAAAGAAATGAAGCTTGCATGCTCCGATGGATGTGTAATAGTAATATACGTGAATGATAAAGCATAAATGAATTGAGAGAAAAACTAGGCATAAGAGGAATCGGATGCAGTGTGCAGCAGAGGAGATTGTGTTGGTATAGACATGTGATATGTATGAAGGATGACAGTGGTATAAAAAAAGTGCAGAGCTCTCAAAGTTGATGGAAGGCTTGGAGTGGGGAGACTCAGGAAGAATTAGGATGAGGTGATAAAAGCTCACCTTGCACAATTACACCTCTCAAAGACACAGAACAGGACCGGGATCTCTTGTGTTATGCAGTAATACAGAAGACTATTCTTCCCATGAAGACAGGCTGAAGCATACATTAGCGGGTACCACCTCTACCTCACTCACTTCCACTTACCTCCCATGTCCTAACACTCCACCCCTCACACACGCCCAAATACCCACCTCCACAATTCCCACACACCTCTCCCACCAAAGTCCCTAGCTCACACTGTAAAGTGGACTTGTAGGTGTCACAACAAAAAGCACCCAGCCCACACTGTAAATATGGTTGGCATTAGGAAGGGCATCCAGCTGTAGAAACCAAACCAAAATCAGTTCTGTATGACTAAGACATGGTTACCTGACCTGGAATTTCTCACAACAGGACAACTCGTCTAACCCATGCTAGCATGGAAAAATGGACGTTAAACAGTGATGATGATGTTATATATCATTTGAGAAGCATTGAGTATTGCTGTTATTGTTGCTTCATTTCATGTTGATCTTCACAATAGAACTGGGGCCCTTGTCATTAAAACACCTGAGAAACCTTCTACAAGATAAAACCTCATCTCAATAGGCCAACTAAACCTAATCTCGCAGGCCAACTAAACCTCGTAGGAGGCCAACTAAACCAGCATATGTGTTAGCTGTAACAAGAACATGATACGACTGGAGACCCTATCATTAAAACACCTAAGAAACCTCCTACAAGATGTAACCTTTTAGGAGACCAGCTAAACCTACGTGTGAGCAATAAATATCATTTCATTCCATTTCAATGGTGTTCATTGATGATGATCAATGTGAAGATTTTATGGAATTATGTGCCTTCGATTTAATTGATTTTAATGGAAAATGAAATAAAAAATATCTAAACTCGTTCCAAGAGAAATTCGAAAAATAAAACAAAAATTTAATGAAACAAAGAAAAAAAATGAAAGACCTTTTATCTCCTACACTAACTTTTTGTTGCAGAAGGAATAATAATAATAATAATAATAATAATAATAATAATAATTGTTTCTACTTTAGGCACAAGGCCAGCAATTACCCAGTGCATTACTGGTACTTTATTTTATCGACCCCGTAAGGATGAAAGGAAAAGTCAACCTCGGCGGGATTTGAACTCAGATCGTAAAGGGACGTAACTCTATGCTCGAAAGCATAATAATAATAATAATAATGGTTTCTTATATAGGCACAAGACCAGCAATTTTGGGAGGAGGGGAAAGTTGATTAAATCGACCCCAGTACGTGACTGGTACTTTATTTTTCCGACCTCGTCAGGATGAATGGCAAAGTTTACCTCAGAGGGATTTGAACTTAGAACGTGAACTCTATGCCACAAAGCATGCTGTCCGATGCTCTATCGATTGTGTCAATCTACCACCCTACTACAACAATAAACATAGAAATTAATAAAAGATTTTTTAGTTTAGTCAGATTTCCTTCCGTTAATATTTTGGTATGAAAAAAAAATTTTTTTTTTTGTCAGCAAAGGAACCAGCTTATTCCCTTTACCTCACCCCATCACCCCCAATAACCCCTCCCCCCTTCACCCCGCCCTCTACTTTCAATGTTTTTTGAAATTTTAAAATAAATCAAAATAATAAATAAATAATAAAGACATGAGATGTTGAGAGTTTTAAGGAAAGAAGAAATCAATGTTCCATCAAAGTGTAAGTGAGAGGCAGCATCTAAACTGTTTGAAATTCAAACTACAGACATTGGAACTTTAGTATGTTGTGCAGCAGATGGCTGTGCCATCAACATACTGCAATTGTATAGCTTTTCAATTGAGGAGTTTCACTGAAATTTTAGTTAAATATGAAGATGTTTATGTGTCAGGTGAAAAAAATAAACAGATTAATGGTTAAAACAAACAAACAAAAAAAATCAAACAAATGCAGAGAAAAATTTTCTTTTAACTAAAAAAACTTTCTGGAAAATGTATATAATTCTCTTTTAAATGATTTATTTCTTTTAAAAACAAAATCTTGAAGAAGAAGACATCTGAAATTTCTTCCCTTTCATCCTTACAGGGTCGATAAAATAAAGTAACAGTGGGATAATTGCTGGCCTTGTGCCAAAAAGTAGACAATTAGTTATATATTTAACCCTTTAGCATTAACATTACTCTATATATACTTTTGTATTTTTGTGGTAAAGGCTTTATCTTACATAATTATCTACATAATATCGAATCTATGAGATTTTGATGATATTTATTTTGAGAACAATATCTTAACATCACTATGAGCAGCCAGTTATGACTGGTTTGAACAGAAAGAGGTGAGAGAATTCTGGCTGGATACGGCCAGTTTAAATGCAAAAGGGTTAAATATATGAACCATATAGTATTGTATGTGAAGGACCATATAATATTGTATGTGAAGAACCATATAATATTGTATGTGAAGAACCATATAGTATTGTATGTGAAGAACCATATAATATTGTATGTGAAGGACCATATAATATTGTACGTGAAGGACCATATAATATTGTACGTGAAGGACCATATAATATTGTACGTGAAGGACCATATAATATTGTATGTGAAGGACCATATAATATTGTATGTGAAGGACCATATAATATTGTATGTGAAGGACCATATAATATTGTATGTGAAGGACCATATAATATTGTATGTGAAGAACCATATAGTATTGTATGTGAAGAACCATATAATATTGTATGTGAAGAACCATATAGTATTGTATGTGAAGGACCATATAATATTGTATGTGAAGAACCATATAATATTGTATGTGAAGAACCATATAATATTGTATGTGAAGAACCATATAGTATTGTATGTGAAGGACCATATAATATTGTATGTGAAGAACCATATAATATTGTATGTGAAGAACCATATAATATTGTATGTGAAGAACCATATAGTATTGTATGTGAAGAACCATATAATATTGTATGTGAAGAACCATATAGTATTGTATGTGAAGGACCATATAATATTGTATGTGAAGAACCATATAATATTGTATGTGAAGAACCATATAATATTGTATGTGAAGAACCATATAGTATTGTATGTGAAGGACCATATAATATTGTATGTGAAGAACCATATAATATTGTATGTGAAGAACCATATAATATTGTATGTGAAGAACCATATAGTATTGTATGTGAAGAACCATATAATATTGTATGTGAAGAACCATATAATATTGTATGTGAAGGACCATATAATATTGTACGTGAAGGACCATATAATATTGTATGTGAAGAACCATATAATATTGTATGTGAAGAACCATATAGTATTGTATGTGAAGGACCATATAATATTGTATGTGAAGGACCATATAATATTGTATGTGAAGAACCATATAGTATTGTATGTGAAGAACCATATAATATTGTATGTGAAGAACCATATAATATTGTATGTGAAGAACCATATAATATTGTATGTGAAGAACCATATAGTATTGTATGTGAAGAACCATATAGTAATGTATGTGAAGAACCATATAGTATTGTATGTGAAGAACCATATAATATTGTATGTGAAGGACCATATAATATTGTATGTGAAGAACCATATAATATTGTATGTGAAGGACCATATAATATTGTATGTGAAGAACCATATAATATTGTATGTGAAGGACCATATAATATTGTATGTGAAGGACCATATAATATTGTATGTGAAGAACCATATAATATTGTATGTGAAGGACCATATAATATTGTATGTGAAGGACCATATAATATTGTATGTGAAGGACCATATAATATTGTATGTGAAGAACCATATAATATTGTATGTGAAGGACCATATAATATTGTATGTGAAGGACCATATAATATTGTATGTGAAGAACCATATAATATTGTATGTGAAGGACCATATAATATTGTATGTGAAGGACCATATAATATTGTATGTGAAGGACCATATAGTGTTTTTCCCCACAATAGGTACCTCCAATTATTGCCTCAGAATAGCCGTTACCTGGGGAATGAAATTTGGGAGATGGAAACTGTACAGATTCCCATCATATGTGTGAGACCCGTCACCTGGCTTTGGTGTGTGTGTGTATGGGGGGGGGGGGGGGGCTTTAGAACATTGTAAGTAGATACTCTTTTGCAAGGAAATTTGACAATGGTTAGGATTTGGGTTGAATCTAACCACATGACATACGCACACACATTATATATATAATTGTTTCTACGTTAGGCACAAGGCCAGCAATTACCCAGTGCATTACTGGTACTTTATTTTATCGACCCCAATGTGTGTGTGTATCGGTAGAGAGTCGGACACCATGCTTTGAAGCATAGAGTTACGTCCCTTTATGATTTGAGTTCAAATCCCGCCGAGGTTAACTTTGCCTCTCATCCTTACGGGGTCGATAAAATAAAGTACCAGTAATGTACTGGGTAATTGCCGGCCTTGTGCCTAAAATAGAAACAATTATATATATATATATATAATAAGTTGAAAAATTGTCAATTTCCTTCTTTCGATATTTATTTATTATCCTCATCATTTTACGTCCAATTTTCCCTGCTTGCAAGGGTGGGACGGGAACTGATTCCTGTCTAACCCATGCTGGTGTGGAAGATAGACATTAAACGATGATGATATGGCTTAGTGGTTAGAGAGCATTGGCCTTGCAATCGGAAGGTTGTGAGTTCAATTCTCAGGCCGGGTGATGTGTTGTTTCCTTGAGCAAGACACTTTATTTCACATTGCTCCAGTTTACTCAGCTGTAGAAATGAGATGATAGGGACTGGGGTCCCTATCATTCCACTGCAAAGTGGTCGTGGAGGTGCCACGGAAAA
Organism: Eledone cirrhosa; assembly: GCA_964016885.1. NCBI lineage: Eukaryota > Metazoa > Mollusca > Cephalopoda > Octopoda > Eledonidae > Eledone > Eledone cirrhosa. The sequence continues at coordinate 10,993,004 of OZ024749.1, read as the reverse complement.
AAAGCACCCAGCACTCACTGTAAATGAGGTTGGTGTTAGGAAGGGCATCCAGCTGTAGAAATCAAGCCAGAATCAGTTCCCGTCCCACCCTTGCAAGCAGGGAAGAGCGGACGTAAAATGATGATGATCATATATGGTGCCAAATTGAAACCATTCAATGTGGGAGTTAGACTTCACCAAGGGTGCGCACTAATTAGTTGTTCCTTAATGAAACCACCTACATAGATTGTTCTACTACAGATTAACCCCTTTACAACCAAATATTTAAAGCATTTTAATTAGTTAATTAATACCTTTTGATACAAAACCACCAGTTGTTGTTGTTGTTAATGTTGATATTGTTGGTGTTGATGTTGTTGTTGTTGCTGTTGTTATTGTTAGTGTTGATGTTGTTGTTATTGTTGCTGTTGTTATTGTTAGTGTTGATGTTGATGTTATTGTTGCTGTTGTTATTGTTAGTGTTGATCTTATTGATGATATTGTTATTGTTGATGATATTTTTGTATTTGTTGATGTTATTGTTGTTATTGTTGTTATTATTGTTGTTGTTGATGTTGTTATTGTTGTTGTTGATGCTATTGTTGTTATTGTTGTTGTTATTATTGTTGTTGATGTTGTTATTGTTGTTATTGATGTTATTGTTGTTATTATTGGTGTTGATGTTATTGATATTATTACTATTGTTATTGATAGTGTTATTCTTGTTGTTGTTATTGTTGATGTTATTGTTATTGTTGTTGTTGTTGTTGATGTTATTGTTATTGATGTTGTTATTGTTATTGTTGTTAGTGTTGATGTTATAATTGTCATTATTGATGTTGATGTCATCATTGATGTTGCCGATGCTGATGATGATGCTGATGATGTTATTGTTGATGTTTGTCATACTCTCCATAAATGACCACCTACTTCCATCAGAAGTCAACTGTTGGAATGATGATCTCAACTTTAAAATATCCGCAAATTTATAGGTTTTCTTTTATGTCTACAAAGACATGAATTTCCATACAACTCTTCCCTGTGATGTATTGTTTCACTGTCGCAGAATAAATATTCCCTTATCAAAGAGCATTTTATAGTCTCTCTCGCTATATTTACATACACACATATACATCATCATCATTTAAAGTCTATTTCCATGTTAGCATGGAGAGAGAGAGAGAGAGAGAGAGAGAGAGAGAGCGTGTGTGTGTGTGTGTGTGTGTACACACAACAAAAAATATTGATGTATTTGAAAAAGAAGGAAAATAGTGCTCAATCTCATCTAAGAGCTGATATATTATTTATATATGTTCATATACAGAACATGAAAGTGTTCCCTTAACTTTCTTGTTCAGAGTATGAATATCAATAAATAACACAACTATGTATACATATCATCATCATCACTGTTTAACATCCATTATCGACACTAGCATGGGTTAGACGGGTTGTCCTATTTGAGGCAAGTTGAAATCTAGTGACCTCGTCTTGCTCATACAGAACTGATTTTGGCTAGGTTTCTACAGCTAGATGCCCTTCCAAATGTCAACCACATTTACAGTGTGTTCTGGGTGCTTTTAGTCGCGACACCTACACAACTACTTTACAGTGTGAGCTGGGTGCTTTTAGTCATGACACCAGCATGACCCCTTTAGAGTGTGGCCTGGTGGCTTTTTGTTGTGACGTTGTGATACCAACATAACTTTACAGTGTTAGGGTGGTATGGGTGTGTGTAGGGTCATTAAAGGTGCCTACTAGATGTATGTTTGAGTCCATACACATGGGAAGTCAGGTCTTCTGTATTACCGTGTATTACTTTGTAGCTAATACCGCTATTAGCTACAAAAGTTTTTTTCCTTAAAATGAAGGGCAGATTTATGATGCATGTATACGAACAGCAATGTTACATGATAGTTGATGGAAGTTATGGAGTAGGAAGACCCACAAAAACTTGGGATGAGGTGATAAAAGCTGACCTTGCACACTAACACCTCTCTAAGACAATGACACAGGATCGAGATCTTTGGTGCTATGCAGTAATACAGAAGATTCGCCTTCCCTTGTGCACGGACTTAAACTTACACTCAGTCAGGACCTCCTAATCCAATATGCACTCCTCACACCCCATACAACTCCCTCCCACACTACCCTTACTCTGTAAAGTTATGTTGTTATCTCACACAGGCATCATATAACCAGCCTTTCATATGCAGGGAGAAACCCTTCTTTGTCAACAGAGGAAGCAGCTCCCTAAACTTCTTCCAACCCATCCTTATTCTAGATACTATGGCCTCGGAAGACCCCCTCCCACGCTAATCTGATCACCTAGGAGGCTATCAACCGCTACTATAGAACCTACCTGCATTTGAAAAATGTGTCTATCAATGCAACTTCTCCTGTCAAATTTCCCTGTACATCTACTGCATACATAGTTTTCCCTACCTGTTAGTTTGCCTGCTATCCCACTACATCTCTTTTGTACCCAAGATCTGTATTGTGTAAATTCTATAGAATTTATGCCAGCTCCTTTTCTACATATCGAACATTGTCAATTCCCTGATGGAATCAGAGTTTTGTCCTCTTTTCTACTTAACACTTTTGTCTTAGCTAGGTTCACTCTCAGTCTTCTTGATTGCACTGCTGTTTCCATAGTCAGAATTTCTTCTCTAGCTCCTCTACTGATTCTACTAAAAAGAACCAGATCGTCAGCATTGAGAATGGACAGCCAGTCTTAAACTCCTCTGTTATGGCTTGGAGGACTATAATGAACAAGACCAGGCTGAGGACCGAACCCTGATTTACTCCTACTTGTATCTGGAATTCCTCACTAAACTCCATTCCTACTTTCACTTTACTGACAGCACCTCTGTACATAGTTTGCACTGTCCCCACAAGCCATTCCTCTACACCTAGTTTCCTTAGTGACCACCAGATGACAGATCGGGGTACCCTATCAAAGGCCTCCTCTAGGTCAACAAAAGCTAAGTATAGTGGCTTATTCTTCTCTAAGAACCTCTCTTGTTGTTGTCTCACTAAGAAGAGGGCATCTGTTGTACTTTTCCCAGGCACAAAACCAAACTGCATCTCATCTAGTTTGATCCTTTCTCTAATTAGTTGCGTTAATATTCTCTCTGTCACTTTCATAACCTGATCCATCAGCTTTATGCCCCTATAATTGCTCCTCTCCAGAGCATCCCCTTTACCTTTGTATGATTGGAACACATATTTTGGAAATAATATATATTTCCCTTAACCTAATAAAGTGATGTGTAGCAAGGTTTTTTTATATTGAAATTAATAGAAGTAAATGTGTTGAACATTTTAATTCCATTGCCCACCACCTAAATATATTTTCTTTTAAACCAAACTTCTCTAAAACTGTTAAAATGTTCAGACACAGCCACACAATAAATAAAAACTTGAAAAAATACATGAAAAGGAAAACCATAAGAAAAAGATTCTAATTAGTTCCAGAAGATTGGATATTGTTGTGCTGCTTTACAAATATTGAGCTTGTGATTTATAAACATATTGGCAATACAGCCCAGCCGTAATACTGTCGCCATTTCAATTTTCATTTTTATTTTTTTTTATTTTAGGTGGGGTGGGGAGCTATTTTTATTTTGTTTCTTCTTTCACACTGAATAGATGATTTAATAGATAAAAACAAACAAAAAAGAATTCATAAAATAAAATGAGTAAAATAACTTTATAAAAACAATAAAATTAAGAAAATGTTGGACACAACTTTTAGAGACCTTTAGTTGTTGAAATTCACTAAATAAACACTTAGTTTGGTTTAGCTTGTGACACAAGAATGTGAGACAATGGAATATACCAAACAAATACCTAATTGTTAAAAAACAAGGTTCCAAATGTCTTCCCTATTATGGTATGACTTCTTATTTAACCCTTTTGATATGAAACTTAGTGAAACTGCTGCTGAAACTGCTGGTAATAAGCTGTTTATTTTTAAATGTTTATATTTATCTTTAAAAAAAACTACTATCATTATTTCACATAAGAACTTGTTAAGTTGTGTTCCAAATACCAGATTAATAATGAGTTCATCATCATCATCATCGTTTAACGTCTATCTTCCACACTAGCATGGGTTTAGACGGAAATTATCCCACTTGAGGCAAGATTGGTCGTCTCGCTCGTATAGGATTGTCTGATATTAATAAATCCTTTTAAATTCTTGATTATTTTCAAGATTTGTTATGGTAATGAAAAGATTAATGTGCTTATATTTATCTAAAAACCTTACATCGTAATTTTATATAAGAACCTTTGTTAAGCTATGGTCCAAACATTGACTTAATAGTGAGTAAGTTAGTTATATTACTAAACCCTTTGAAATTTCTGAATATTTCCAAAATTATTTGAAAATCCTAGGAAGAGTCTTTCATTCAAAATATGGTTATGAAAATGTTAAAATGGTTATATTTATCTAAAAACGTTTTATAATTTATTTGTTAAGCTATGTTCCAAACACTGGCTTAATAATAAGTTAGTTATATTACTATTTATATTACATGCCTTGTATATCCGGTTAAGAATAGTGATACCATATCCCTGCTTGTCGTAAGCAGTGACTAAAAGGGTTGGTATCATGAAGGGCATCTGACTGTAAAATATTGCCTAAAAATGCTCTGTTCAACCCAAGTCAGCATGGATAAGTGGAAATGATATATATATCCCTCCAAATTCCTGATTATTTTCAAAATTATTTGAAAATCATACAGTGTCTTTGAAAAAGTTTAAATGTTTGTATTTATTTAAAAACCTTCCATCATAATTTTATGTAAGAATCTTCATTAACTTATGTTCCAAACACTAAGTTAATAATCTCTCTAAATTGTTGATTATTTTCAAAATTAGAAATATGGTAATAAAAGGGTTAATGACATAGGCATTATCTTTCATTAGAAATATGGTAGTGAAAGGGCTAATGACATAGATTGTCTTTCATTAGAAATATGGTAATGGAAGGGTTAAGGGTTAATGATATAGACAGTGTCTATCATTAGAAATATGGTAATGGAAGGGTTAATGACATAGGTAGTGTCTTAGAAATGTGGTAATGAAAGGGTTAATGCATTGATTAGTAAAAAATGACTTGAGACTTCTTTGCAAAGAAAGAAGCATTTTACTAATTAGAGGAATGTCGTACATTGGTTTTAATTTCTCTTGAACTCTTATAGAATTGAGTAAGTTAGTACACACACAACAACAAACATTTTAAGGCTATTTTTGTTGTCAACAGAAGTAGTAGCTCCCTAAACTCAGCTCATTCATACTTCTCTGTTCATGTACATTAACATCACACAATGGAGTACGTTCACTTCATTTCTCTCCAACCTTTACATATCCTCTATATTCACTACCTCAGGTAATCTAAGATAACAAGGGAGATAAATCATATCCACTGAAGGGACTCTATTCCGCCGAGGTTAACTTTGCCTTTCATCCTTACGGGATCGATAAAATAAAGTACCAGTAATACACTGGGTAATTGCTGTCCTTGTGCCAAAAGTAGAAACAATTATATCCTCAATATTTGGTAGCTATGTCTATAGAATCCCCACATAACAGGATTATTTAAAAGTCAAAAAGACTGTCTGTATACCACATGTCACCCATGCTAACATTATGCCGCATGTCACTCATGTCAACAGAATGCCACATGTCACCCATGCCAACATTGATGTATGCCACATGTCACGCACGCCACCGATGTCAACATTATGCCACATGTCACCCATACCAACATTAATGTATGCCACATGTCATCCGTGCCAACATTAACATGTGCCACATGTCACCCGTGCCAACATTATGCCACATGTCACCCATGTCAACATTATGCCACATGCCACCCATACCAACATTAATGTGTGCCACATGTCACCCATACCAGCATTAATGTATGCCACATGTCACCCATGTCAACATTATGCCACATGTCACCCATACCAACATTAATGTATGTCACATGTCACCCATACCAACATTAATGTATGTCACATGTCACCCATACCAACATTAATGTATGTCACATGTCGCCCATGCCAACATTAATGTATGCCACATGTCACCCATGTCAACAGTATGCCACATGTCACCCATGCCAACTTTAAGGTCAATTAAAATATAACTACAATATTTTCTCACAATGGAGATCTGTTTACTCATGCTACAATACCATATATACTCAAATATAAGCTGACTCCTATTTTATGTCTGAGAAATGGGCAAAACTCAAAACTCCATGGATTATCTGAGGCAGGTCATCATGTTTAGATGGTGCAGTTTAGGAATTCTCATGAGTGGAGATTATACTTATGAAGTTTTAATATTTTGATATTTAAAATGTTTTAAGTATTGCTTTTTTTTTTCATTATGTAGTGACTTTTTTTTACCAGTTTCATGCTGTTTTCAAGGCCATATTCATTCAAAACACATAAAAAAACGAATTTCATGAAAGTGAAACCACTGTAATATTCACCTCCAAAACAAAAATATTTTAGCTCCTCATTTATGTAGAATTTTAAATTTATTAAAATCAGCAAAATATCAACCTCAAATATAAGCAGACTCTCCATTTTACCATTGATTTTTTTGTCATATAGTTCTCAGCTTATATATGAATATATATGGTAGATCTTTCAGTAACAGTGGCCCAGTCACTATTGTTAGCTGTATACAGGCAAATAATGTGGTATGTGTAGATGAATGGACCCGTAATTCCTGATGCAATTGTTGGGGCACCATAGTAACTGTGCTGCTATTTTCTTTATCAACCCTAAAGAAATGAAAAACTGAGGTGGCCTTGGTGAGATTTGAACTCAGAATGCTGAGACCTCAATCCTGCCAAATAAACCACGTACCTTCAAGGGTACATGTAAACATAAAAAATAATGATGATTTATTTTTTGTAAATACAAGATTAGTTCCATTGTTGAATATGAGAAGGCAAGTGTAAGAGATAAATTATTATGTGAAACATACCGAAAAATCGGTGATACATTGTATAATGTAAACATCTGTGATATATTAAATATATATACATTTATATATACAAATATATATATACATCTGTGATATATTAAATATATATACATTTATATATACAAATATATATATACATCTGTGATATATTAAATATATATACATTGTATCATAAATCTGAGATATATTATATAATGTAACATCTGTGATATATTATATAATGTAGAATGTGAGATATATCATATAATGTAACGTCTGTGTTATCTAATATTATATAACGTAACATTTGTGATACATTGTATAATGTAAACATCTGTGATGTATAAAATATATATACTTTGTACCTTAAATCTGAGGTATATGATATAATGTAACATATGTGATATATTATATAATGTAGCATGTGAGATATAGTATATAATGTAACATGTGAGATATAGTATATAATGTAACATGTGAGATATACTATATAATGTAGCATGTGAGATATATTATATAATGTAGCATGAGATATATTATATAATGTAGCATGTGAGATATATTATATACTGTAGCATGTGAGACACATTATATAATGTAGCATGTGAGATATATTATATAATGTAGCATGTGAGATATAGTATATAATGTAACATGTGAGATATATCATATAATGTAACATATGTGATATATTATATAATGTAGCATGTGAGATATATTATATAATGTAGCATGTGAAATATATTATATAATGTAGCATGTGAGATATATTATATAATGTAACATATGAGATATATTATATAATGTAGCATGTGAGATATAGTATATAATGTAACATGTGAGATATAGTATATAATGTAACATGTGAGATATATTATATAATGTAGCATGTGAGATATATTATATAATGTAGCATGTGAAATATATTATAAAATGTAGCATGTGAAATATATTATAAAATGTAGCATGTGAAATATATTATAAAATGTAGCATGTGAGATATATTATATAATGTAGCATGTGAAATATATTATAAAATGTAGCATGTGAAATATATTATATAATGTAGCATGTGAAATATATTATATAATGTAGCATGTGAAATATATTATATAATGTAACATGTGAGATATAGTATATAATGTAGCATGTGAGATATAGTATATAATGTAACATATGAGATATATTATATAATGTAACATGTGAGATATATTATATAATGTAGCATGTGAGATATATTATATAATGTAGCATGTGAGATATATTATATAATGTAGCATGTGAAATATATTATAAAATGTAGCATGTGAAATATATTATAAAATGTAGCATGTGAAATATATTATAAAATGTAGCATGTGAGATACATTATATAATGTAGCATGTGAGATGCATTATATAATGTAGCATGTGAGATATATTATATAATGTAACATCTGGGATATATTATATAATGTAGCATGTGAGATATATTATATAATGTAACATCTGTGATATAGTATATAATGTAACATCTGTGATATATAATGTAACATCTGTGATATATTATATAATGTAACATCTGTGATATATTATATAATGTAGCATGTGACATATATTATATAATGTAGCATGTGAGATATATTATATAATGTAACATCTGTGATATATTATATAATGTAACATCTGTGATATATTATATAATGTAACATCTGTGATATATTATATAATGTAGCATGTGAGATATATTATATAATGTAACATCTGTGATATATTATATAATGTAACATCTGGGATATATTATATAATGTAGCATGTGAGATATATTATATAATGTAACATCTGTGATATATTGTATAATGTAGTATGTGTGATATATTATATAATGTAGCATGTGAGATATATTATATAATGTAACATCTGTGATATATTATATAATGTAACATATGTGATATATTATATAATGTAACATCTGTGATATATTATATAATGTAGTATGTGTGATATATTATATAATGTAACATCTGTGTTATATTATATAATGTAGCATGTGAGATACATTATATAATGTAACATCTGTGATATATTGTATAATGTAGTATGTGTGATATATTATATAATGTAACATCTGTGATATATTATATAATGTAACATCTATGATATATTATAAAATGTAGCATGTGAAATATATTATAAAATGTAGCATGTGAGATACATTATATAATGTAGCATGTGAGATGCATTATATAATGTAGCATGTGAGATATATTATATAATGTAACATCTGGGATATATTATATAATGTAGCATGTGAGATATATTATATAATGTAACATCTGTGATATAGTATATAATGTAACATCTGTGATATATAATGTAACATCTGTGATATATTATATAATGTAACATCTGTGATATATTATATAATGTAGCATGTGACATATATTATATAATGTAGCATGTGAGATATATTATATAATGTAACATCTGTGATATATTATATAATGTAACATCTGTGATATATTATATAATGTAACATCTGTGATATATTATATAATGTAGCATGTGAGATATATTATATAATGTAACATCTGTGATATATTATATAATGTAACATCTGGGATATATTATATAATGTAGCATGTGAGATATATTATATAATGTAACATCTGTGATATATTGTATAATGTAGTATGTGTGATATATTATATAATGTAGCATGTGAGATATATTATATAATGTAACATCTGTGATATATTATATAATGTAACATATGTGATATATTATATAATGTAACATCTGTGATATATTATATAATGTAGTATGTGTGATATATTATATAATGTAACATCTGTGTTATATTATATAATGTAGCATGTGAGATACATTATATAATGTAACATCTGTGATATATTGTATAATGTAGTATGTGTGATATATTATATAATGTAACATCTGTGATATATTATATAATGTAACATCTATGATATATTATATAATGTAGCATGTGAGATACATTATATAATGTAACATCTGTGATATATTATATAATGTAACATCTGTGATATATTATATAATGTAACATGTGAGATATATTATATAATGTAGCATGTGAGATATATTATATAATGTAGCATGTGAGATACATTATATAATGTAACATCTGTGATATATTATATAATGTAACATCTGTGATATATTATATAATGTAACATCTGTGATATATTATATAATGTAGTATGTGTGATATATTATATAATGTAACATCTGTGATATATTATATAATGTAACATCTGTGATATATTATATAATGTAGCATGTGAGATATATTATATAATGTAGCATGTGAGATATATTATATAATGTAGCATGTGAGATACATTATATAATGTAACATCTGTGATATATTATATAATGTAACATCTGTGATATATTATATAATGTAACATCTGTGATATATTATATAATGTAACATCTGTGATATATTATATAATGTAGTATGTGTGATATATTATATAATGTAACATCTGTGATATATTATATAATGTAACATCTGTGATATATTATATAATGTAGCATGTGAGACATAGTATATAATGTAACATCTGTGATATATTATATAATGTAGCATGTGAGATATATTATATAATGTAGCATGTGAGATATATTATATAATGTAGCATGTGAGATATATTATATAATGTAACATCTGTGATATATTATATAATGTAGCTTGTGAGATATAGTATATAATGTAGCATGTGAGATACATTATATAATGTAGCATGTGAGATATATTATATAATGTAACATCTGTGATATATTATATAATGTAGCATGTGAGATATATTATATAATGTAGCATGTGAGATACATTATATAATGTAACATCTGTGATATATTATATAATGTAACATCTGTGATATATTATATAATGTAACATCTGTGATATATTATATAATGTAACATCTGTGATATATTATATAATGTAGCATGTGTGATATATTATATAATGTAACATCTGTGATATATTATATAATGTAACATATGTGATATATTATATAATGTAACATCTGAGATATATTGTATAATGTAACATCTGTGATATATTATATAATGTAACATATGTGATATATTATATAATGTAACATCTGTGATATATTATATAATGTAGTATGTGTGATATATTATATAATGTAACATCTGTGTTATATTATATAATGTAGCATGTGAGATACATTATATAATGTAACATCTGTGATATATTGTATAATGTAGTATGTGTGATATATTATATAATGTAACATCTGTGATATATTATATAATGTAACATCTATGATATATTATATAATGTAGCATGTGAGATACATTATATAATGTAACATCTGTGATATATTATATAATGTAACATCTGTGATATATTATATAATGTAACATATGTGATATATTATATAATGTAACATCTGAGATATATTGTATAATGTAACATCTGTGATATATTATATAATGTAGTATGTGTGATATATTATATAATGTAACATCTGTGATATATTATATAATGTAACATCTGTGATATATTATATAATGTAGCATGTGAGATATATTATATAATGTAGCATGTGAGATATATTATATAATGTAGCATGTGAGATACATTATATAATGTAACATCTGTGATATATTATATAATGTAACATCTGTGATATATTATATAATGTAACATCTGTGATATATTATATAATGTAACATCTGTGATATATTATATAATGTAGTATGTGTGATATATTATATAATGTAACATCTGTGATATATTATATAATGTAGCATGTGAGATATAGTATATAATGTAACATCTGTGATATATTATATAATGTAGCATGTGAGATATATTATATAATGTAGCATGTGAGATATATTATATAATGTAGCATGTGAGATATATTATATAATGTAACATCTGTGATATATTATATAATGTAGCTTGTGAGATATAGTATATAATGTAGCATGTGAGATACATTATATAATGTAGCATGTGAGATATATTATATAATGTAACATCTGTGATATATTATATAATGTAGCATGTGAGATATATTATATAATGTAGCATGTGAGATACATTATATAATGTAACATCTGTGATATATTATATAATGTAACATCTGTGATATATTATATAATGTAACATCTGTGATATATTATATAATGTAGCATGTGTGATATATTATATAATGTAGCTTGTGAGATATATTATATAATGTAGCATGTGAGATACATTATATAATGTAGCATCCGTGATATATAATGTAATGTCTATGGTATATTATGTAATGTAACATCTGTGATCTACATATATAAAATTCTTTGTCTCTCTCTGTCTGTCTGTTCCTATGCATTCTGGACCAAATCAAATCAAATTTTACAAGGTAATAGTATTAGACCCCGGGATTGTCAACATGTAATTTTTATTTTCATTTCAATTAAAACAATATAACATTTTAACTAAAATAACCTTTCTATAGTCAATTATAGTAAACCACCACCATGATGACGTCACATTTTGTATATGAGTGTATGTGTCTGTGTGTGTGTTAGTAAGTTGCATACACATTATCTTCACACAGAGACAATTAAACATACACACACATCTACACAAGTAATAGGTGCGCGCGAATGTATGTCTGTGTGTATCTGTCTTAGTATATGTATGTGAGAGTGTATGTGAGTGTACGTGTGTGTGTATGTGTGTGTGAGTGTATGTGAGTGTACGTGTGATAATTTTTATTTTAACATTAGGCCTCAGAGAATTAAACACACACACACTCATATACATGTGCATATAGCCTTAGTAAGTTGAATACACATTATCTTCACACACAGACAATTAAACACACACACACATCTACACATACAGACACATATGTGATGACAGACAGGTGTGCATGAATGTATGTCTGTTTTAGTATATGTATGAGGGTGTATGTGAAAATGTATGTGAAACTTTTTATTTTCATTTGGATTAAAACAATAGAAAACAACACAACAACATCACATTTTGTATATGAATGTGTATGTGTCTGTGAGTGTCTGTGCGTTCATTGGGTATGTTATTAAATACACACATCTACACATACATACACATATGTAGCGACTGACAAAAAAATGAGGTGTAAAGCTATGCATGCGTCTGTGTGAATATATGTCTGTGTGTCTGTCTTAGTATATGTATGTGAGAGTGTATGTGTGTGAATATGTAGCAACAATTTATTCATTTAGACACCAACAAAAAATTACACAATGAATATTGTTTACCCTAAGGTGTTTCAAGATTGACAGATTTTCATTACTAAATTCTATTATCATTAAAATTTTGATATATTTTTTATAAAATATAGATATTTTGAATTAATTATGACAAAAAAAAAACATATCTTCATATTTATTGTTTACTAATCTGAATAAGAACAACAATAACCTGGGCAACGGTGGGTAATTCCACTAGTGTATTATATAATTTAACATCTAAGATACATGATATATATATATATTGTATCATAAACCTGTGACACATTATATATATATATATATACACTATCATAAATTTGTGATACACTATATATATATATATATACTATCATATATATATATATATATATATATATATATATATATATATATATATATTATCATAAATCTGTGATACACTATATATAAATATACTGTATCATAAATATGATACTGAGATACATTAAATATATATACACTGTTTCATAAATGAAATAACTGTATTGTGGACAAAGGGTCTGTAAAAACTTAACAGAAGGTGTTAATAAATGAGATTAAAATGATTAAATGACGATAGTGGAGGAGGAGGAGAAGAAGGCAAAGAAGACGAAGAAGACGAAAAAGAAGGAGACAAAAAAGGAGGCAAAGAAGAAGAAAAAGAAGAAAAAGAAGGCAAAGAAGAAGAAGAAGAAGAAGAAGAAGAAGAAGACAAAGAAGAAGAAGAAGGCAAAGAAGAAAAAGAAGGCACAGAAGAAAAAGAAGGCAAAGAAGAAGGCGAAGAAGAAGAAGAAGAAAAATCCCTTACACATGCAAAACCTGAAGCTATGAAGGCTTCTAACAGAAAGAATTCCTATATTAACAGCTGTAGTCTAATGACCAAAACCAGTCAAAGAGTCTCTTGAGCCAAATTTCCTTTCAATTAAGCGGGAACATATGTTTGAAGTGTTAAATCTTAAAATAGAAAGGAAATGGTGATGGCAGCCCCCACAACACGGAACTACATCAATCAACTTCCATAATTAGGAAATAAGTCTACACTAGAAGAGTTGACCAACAACAACAACAATAGTATTGCAGAAACCATAGTAACAGAGATGAACTTTAATCCTAATAAAAGTGTTGATTAGGTAATTAAATTAAGACAATGTAATTAGTCTAAAGTAAAGCTCTCATATTTAGTTCAATGATATAAAATATTTTTATATTGTCATCGCTTGATACACTGAAATAATAGGAGACTGGAAACATTTGAAACAAAACAGACAAACACACACACATATACAGACAATAATACACATATACAGACAATAATACATACACACACATATACAGACAATAATACACATATACAGACAATAATACACATATACAGACAATAATACATACACACACATATACAGACAATAATACACATATACAGACAATAATACATACACACACATATACAGACAATAATACATATATACAGACAATAATACATACACACACATATACAGACAATAATACACATATACAGACAATAATACACATATACAGACAATAATACACATATACAGACAATAATACATACACAGACAATAATACATACACACAGACAATAATACATACACACAGACAATAATACATACACACAGACAATAATACACACACACAGACAATAATACATACACAGACAGTCAGACAATAATGCACACACACACACAATAATACACACACAGAGACAATAATACACACACACAGACAATAATACACACACACAGACAATAATACATACACAGACAGTCAGACAATAATGCACACACACAGACAATAATACACACACACAGACAATAATACATACACACACAGTCAGACAATAATACACACACAGACAATAATACATACACAGACAGTCAGACAATAATGCACACACACAGACAATAATACATACACAGACAGTCAGACAATAATGCACACACACAGACAATAATACACACACACAGACAATAATACACACACACAGACAATAATACATACACACAGACAATAATACATACACAGACAGTCAGACAATAATGCACACACACAGACAATAATACACACACACAGACAATAATACATACACAGACAGTCAGACAATAATGCACACACACAGACAATAATGCACACACACAGACAATAATACATACACACACAGTCAGACAATAATACACACACAGACAATAATACATACACACACAGTCAGACAATAATACACACACAGACAATAATACATACACAGACAGTCAGACAATAATACACACACAGACAATAATACATACACAGACAGTCAGACAATAATGCACACACACAGACAATAATACACACACACAGACAATAATACATACACACAGACAATAATACATACACAGACAGTCAGACAATAATACACACACAGACAATAATACATACACAGACAGTCAGACAATAATGCACACACACAGACAATAATACATACACAGACAGTCAGACAATAATGCACACACACAGACAATAATACACACACACAGACAATAATACATACACAGACAGTCAGACAATAATGCACACACACAGACAATAATACACACACACAGACAATAATACATACACAGTCAGACAATAATGCACACACACAGACAATAATACACACACACAGACAATAATACATACACAGACAGTCAGACAATAATGCACACACACAGACAATAATACACACACACAGACAATAATACATACACACACAGTCAGACAATAATGCACACACACAGACAATAATACATACACACAGACAATAATACATACACAGACAGTCAGACAATAATGCACACACACAGACAATAATACACACACACAGACAATAATACACACACAGACAGTCAGACAATAATACACACACAGACAATAATACATACACAGACAGTCAGACAATAATGCACACACACAGACAATAATACATACACAGACAGTCAGACAATAATGCACACACACAGACAATAATACACACACACAGACAATAATACATACACAGACAGTCAGACAATAATACACACACAGACAATAATACATACACAGACAGTCAGACAATAATGCACACACACAGACAATAATACATACACAGACAGTCAGACAATAATGCACACACACAGACAATAATACATACACACAGACAATAATACATACACAGACAGTCAGACAATAATGCACACACACAGACAATAATACATACACAGACAGTCAGACAATAATGCACACACACAGACAATAATACACACACAGAGACAATAATACATACACAGACAATAATACACACACACAGACAATAATACATACACAGACAATAATACACACACACAGACAATAATACATACACAGACAATAATACACACATACAGACAATAATACATATAGAGACAATAATACATACACACAGACAATAATACACACACAGTCAGACAATAATACACACACACAGACAATAATACACACACAGTCAGACAATAATACATACACAGTCAGACAATAATACATACACACAGACAATAATACATACACACAGACAATAATACATACACACAGACAATAATACATACACACAGACAATAATACATACACAGACAGTCAGACAATAATACACACACACAGACAATAATACACACACACAGACAATAATACACACACACAGACAATAATACATACACACAGACAATAATACATACACAGACAACAATACACACACACAGACAATAATACACACATACAGACAATAATACACACACACACACAATAATACACACACAGACAATAATACACACACAGAGACAATAATACACACACACACACAATAATACACACACAGACAATAATACACACACACAGACACTAATACACACAGTCAGACAATAATACACACACAGACAATAATACACACACAGTCAGACAATAATACATACACAGACAATAATACACACACAGTCAGACAATAATACACACACAGTCAGACAATAATACACACACAGACAATAATACACACACAGTCAGACAATAATACATACACACAGACAATAATACATACACAGACAGTCAGACAATAATACACACACACAGACAATAATACACACACACAGACAATAATACATACACACAGACAACAATACACACACACAGACAATAATACACACATACAGACAATAATACACACACAGTCAGACAATAATACATACAACACAGACAATAATACACACACAGAGACAATAATACACACACACACACAATAATACACACACAGACAATAATACACACACAGTCAGACAATAATACACACACAGACAATAATACACACACAGTCAGACAATAATACATACACACAGACAATAATACACACACAGTCAGACAATAATACACACACAGTCAGACAATAATACACACACAGACAATAATACACACACAGTCAGACAATAATACACACACAGTCAGACAATAATACACACACAGTCAGACAATAATACACACACAGTCAGACAATAATACACACACAGACAATAATACACACACAGTCAGACAATAATACATACACACAGACAATAATACATACACAGACAATAATACACACACAGTCAGACAATAATACACACACAGACAATAATACACACACAGTCAGACAATAATACATACACACAGACAATAATACATACACAGACAATAATACACACACAGTCAGACAATAATACACACATACAGACAATAATACACACACAGTCAGACAATAATACATACACACAGACAATAATACATACACAGACAATAATACACACACACAGACAATAATACACACATACAGACAATAATACATACACAGTCAGACAATAATACACACACACAGACAATAATACACACACAGTCACACAATAATACACACACAGTCAGACAATAATACATACACACAGACAATAATACATACACAGACAATAATACACACACACAGACAATAATACACACATACAGACAATAATACATACACAGTCAGACAATAATACACACACACAGACAATAATACACACACAGAGACAATAATACACACACACAGACAATAATACACACACACAGACAATAATACACACACAGTCAGACAATAATACACACACACAGACAATAATACACACACACAGACAATAATACATACACAGTCAGACAATAATACACACACAGACAATAATACATACACAGTCAGACAATAATACACACACACAGACAATAATACACACACAGAGACAATAATACACACACACAGACAATAATACACACACAGACAATAATACATACACAGTCAGACAAGAATACATACACACAGACAATAATACATACACAGACAATAATACATACACAGACAATAATACACACACAGTCAGACAAGAATACATACACACAGACAATAAAACATACACAGACAACAATACACACACAGTCAGACAATAATACACACACACAGACAATAATACATACACAGTCAGACAATAATACACACACAGTCAGACAATAATACACACACACAGACAATAATACACACACAGTCAGACAATAATACACACACAGACAATAATACACACACAGTCAGACAAGAATACATACACACAGACAATAATACATACACAGACAACAATACACACACAGTCAGACAATAATACACACACAGACAATAATACACACACAGTCAGACAAGAATACATACACACAGACAATAATACATACACAGACAACAATACACACACAGTCAGACAATAATACACACACACAGACAATAATACATACACACAGACAATAATACATACACAGACAACAATACACACACAGTCAGACAATAATACACACACACAGACAATAATACATACAACACAGACAATAATACACACACAGTCAGACAATAATACACACACAGACAATAATACACACACAGTCAGACAATAATACACACACAGACAATAATACACACACAGTCAGACAATAATACATACACACAGACAATAATACATACACAGACAATAATACACACACATACAGACAATAATACACACACAGTCAGACAGTAATACACACACACAGACAATAATACATACAACACAGACAATAATACACACAGTCAGACAATAATACATACACAGACAATAATACATACACAGTCAGACAATAATACACACACACAGACAATAATACACACACAGAGACAATAATACACACACAGAGACAATAATACACACACACAGACAATAATACACACACACAGTCAGACAATAATACACACACACAGACAATAATACACACACAGTCAGACAATAATACATACACACAGACAATAATACATACACAGACAATAATACACACACATACAGACAATAATACACACACAGTCAGACAGTAATACACACACACAGACAATAATACATACAACACAGACAATAATACACACAGTCAGACAATAATACATACACAGACAATAATACACACACACAGACAATAATACACACACAGAGACAATAATACACACACAGAGACAATAATACACACACAGAGACAATAATACACACACACAGACAATAATACACACACAGTCAGACAATAATACACACACACAGACAATAATACACACACAGTCAGACAATAATACATACACACAGACAATAATACATACACAGACAATAATACACACACATACAGACAATAATACACACACAGTCAGACAGTAATACACACACACAGACAATAATACATACAACACAGACAATAATACACACAGTCAGACAATAATACATACACAGACAATAATACACACACACAGACAATAATACATACAACACAGACAATAATACACACACAGTCAGACAATAATACACACACAGACAATAATACACACACAGTCAGACAATAATGCACACACACAGACAATAATACATACACACAGACAACAATACACACACAGTCAGACAATAATACACACACAGACAATAATACACACACAGTCAGACAATAATACATACACACAGACAATAATACACACATACAGACAATAATACACACACACAGACAATAATACACACACACAGACAATAATACACACACAGAGACAATAATACACACACACACAGACAATAATACACACACAGAGACAATAATACACACACACAGACAATAATACACACATACAGACAATAATACATACACAGACAGTCAGACAATAATGCACACACACAGACAATAATACACACACACAGACAATAATA
Organism: Eledone cirrhosa; assembly: GCA_964016885.1. Lineage (NCBI taxonomy): Eukaryota > Metazoa > Mollusca > Cephalopoda > Octopoda > Eledonidae > Eledone > Eledone cirrhosa. The sequence goes on along the minus strand of OZ024749.1, from coordinate 10,972,491 downwards.
CATACACACAGACAATAATACATACACAGTCAGACAATAATACACACACACAGACAATAATACACACACAGAGACAATAATACATACACACAGACAATAATACATACACAGTCAGACAATAATACACACACACAGACAATAATACACACACAGAGACAATAATACACACACACAGACAATAATACACACACACAGTCAGACAATAATACACACACACAGACAATAATACACACACAGAGACAATAATACACACACACAGACAATAATACACACATACAGACAATAATACATACACACAGACAATAATACATACACAGACAACAATACACACACAGTCAGACAATAATACACACACAGTCAGACAATAATACACACATACAGACAATAATACATACACACACAGTCAGACAATAATACACACACACAGACAATAATACACACATACAGACAATAATACACACACAGTCAGACAATAATACACACACACAGACAATAATACACACACAGTCAGACAATAATACACACACACAGACAATAATACACACACAGACAATAATACACACACACACACAGTCAGACAATAATACACACACACAGACAATAATACATACACACAGATATACAGACAATAATACACATATACAGACAATAATACATACACACAGACAATAATACACACACAGACAATAATACACACACACACACTCACACAAACACATATATACTTTTTCTTGTTGTTGGACCCTCTGACTAGCTGTTGAAACAACGGAACAGCCTGCAAGTGGCCGAGCATTCCAGACATGTGTAACCTTAACATATGTCTCAGGGAGATTCAGCATGACAATCAGATCTGAAGTAAAACTGATCATCAGCTGAAGCCAAATGAAATGTTTCCATTGGTCTTTCAATTTCTGATAATATCTGTTGTTTACAAATCTTAGAAGTACTACTAACTACTAAACAGTACCCCACCCCACTCAACATCATCCTCTCTGGCCATCACTGAACACATGTTTGCACCTGGAAACTTCATTTCCAAGACCCTGAACCCAGTCACTATGTGTTTGAGGATGACTATCAGTTGCTCATGTATATACCAGTCTCCTCTCTCCATACCACCGATGTTGTCCAGAGAAAGACAAAGACTGATTCAGTTTGGCACCAGTGACGTCACAGATCATTTCATCCTTATGTTGAACAACATAAAACACAGTGTTATACTCATGCAACCTGAGCTGAACCCACTAAGCCACATGTGTTCCCTCACTACCAACCAATCTAAACTATAATAAAGTAAGGAGCGCGGGACTGTGTATGGTTTATAATTTTTTTTATCCCATTAGTAAAATAAGTTGGATTACTTTGGATAAATAATGAATGAATATTACATAATTTATCTACTAAATTTCGTGGCTATTGATTAAATATATTTTGTTTATTTAAAGATTCACTTCTTTAAAATTTTTGAAAGGTCAACACTTCCGGTTGGCCATCGCTTAAATAAACATACTAATTTTCTGTAACTAATTTTCTCCTAATGCAGTTTATATATAATAATGTCTTTTTTAATGTATCATGGATTATGGTACTGATTAAATAAGACAGTGTAACACAGTCTTCGTTCAATTTCTATGTATTATATATTGTCAATTACGATTTTATTTGACGTATCATATCTACATGTATATATACTTGCGTATAATATCAATATACACACTACACATGCTAGCAGAAAACCACCCTTCTGCGATTCTTTGCTTAAACTTTAATCTGTTATTTTAATAAATATTTGCTCTAGGGTTCTTATATATTTTATATATATTTATCCTCATCGAGCCCTCTTTGGATTTTAGTCTTCAAATTTATTATTATTACTATTATTACTATATATATAAATGTTTGTATTTGTAAAGCCAAAACAATGCAGGTATGGACATAGAATAAAAATGCAAATGCAAAAGATATTGTTGACAATTATTCTTTTACCTTAGATTTATTTAAATGTCCTTAATTTTCTAGATAATATCTCTTCTTCGTGAACACTGGTTTAACCACTTTACTTCCCTCCGAAGAAGAGATATTATCTCGAAAATTAAGGACATTTAAATAAATCTAAGGTAAAAGAATAATTGTCAACAATATCTTTTGCATTTGCATTTTTATTCTATGTCCATACCTGCATTGTTTTGGCTTTACAAATACAAACGTTTATACTTCATTACACAATGCTTCAAGTGAACTATAACTTCCTCCATATAAATATATATATATATAAATATATATATGGCCTTCGAGTTTCATTTCACATTATAAACATGTCTGTGTATATTTTAATTATTTAAAAATTATTTTTAAGTTAACATGATTTAAAAAAAATATTTTGAAGTGAACGAGACCCAACGGTTCATGAGTGGTCTAGTAATATATAACGTTGAAAGAGATAGAAGGCTAAACAATGCAAAATGGACTGTAAGATGAGGTAACAAAAAGTAAAAGTTACCGGGAAATCTTTGGTTTGTTGTTCTTTTATCTGTCCAATATTGCGGGGCCTAAAAGTCCCTTCATCAGGATTTAAGAAACCTTCAGTGGTTTTCAATTTCCTCCCTTTGGGATAAAACTTTGATTTTGATTTAAATTTTTTCTAAGTTTGTTTTCAAGCGTTTTTTCGATGGTTACTTCGCTTTCTACGTGAATGGCGTCAATTGCCAATATAGTATTTCACGAAATCAATTTTCCTTTTTGTATAAGATGTTTAGTTTGTGTGCCTGTGGGTGTGTCTTCTTATGTCAAGTACTGTGTGCTGAGTTCTAATCTATTATTATTTGTGGGTTGAGTGTACATATGAGCAAGGCTTCCTTAATTCTTAAGTTGCCCACATTTCTATCATTGGCTTTAATGGTAACGGTAATATGTTGGTTGATGTTTCTACATTTGTCAATTTTTTTTTTTTTTAATGAGGATACGCGTGTGTTGATGTTTTCTTTAATGCGAGTGTGGAGTGCTCGAGACGTGCTACCAATGTAGAACTCCTTACATTTGTTGCATTCAATCCGGTATACCACATGTGTCCGCTGGCACATAGCTGTATCGCGGATAGAGCAGTTAGTCAACAAGCACTGAATGTTGTTGTCTCTGGATTGCTTTTTAGACAGGTACCCACGCAGTGAAGGGCCAGAGTGTGCTAACTGTATGTCCAGTCCTTCTTTGCGGATAGCTATGGCTATGCTTTTGCTGAAATGTGGTAATTTCATGAAGTAGGTGTTAGAGGAGGTCTTATGTCTGCAGCACCTTTGATTCTTAAGTTGATTCATTGTGGATGTTGGGTATCCGTTCGTCTTCAGTACATCTATAAAGTGTGCAGTGTGGGTGATCTGGTCCTCTCTCTTGCTACATTTATTCCGGGTACACGCAAGTTCATTTCTTATGTATCCAGTTTTAGCACCAAATATGTGTTTATACATACACATACATACATATTTATACATACATATATACATATTTATACATACATACATACATACATATTTATACATACATACATACATACATACATACATACATACATACATACATACATACATACATACATACATAGGAATCTAGCTGTTGAAACAGATGGAGCTCAGTCGTTGGGGTCCTGACTCTTTTCCTATTACCCACTCTACTACCCTAAGTATCGAGTACTCTGGTGTGTTATGGTCCACCTGGTATCTTACTACACCTTCTTTGTTTATATATATATATATATATATATAACGAAGGAAATGTGGTAAGGAACCAGGTGGACCATAACGCACCAAAGTACTCAATACTTGGGGTAGTAGAGTGGGTAATAGGAACCAGTAAGACCCCGACAGCTGAGCTCAAGCCGTTTCGACGGCTAATTCTGGAGTCCAGAATTAGCCGTCGAAACGGCTTGAGCTCAGCTGTCGGGGTCTTACTGGTTCCTATATATATATATATATTTATTTATACATACATACAAATATATATATACACACATACATATACAATCTCCCCTAACAATCAATCTCTTATTTCTGAATGTCACTGATCTTTATTTCTCTCACCCTCTTATCTATCCATCTATCTGTTTACCTATCTATTTATCTCTATTCTCTCTATCACCAATTCTCTCATCCCTCTCTCATTTTCTCACACCTCTCTGATTTCTTTATTGTTTCATTGTCACTATCTCATTAATTCTCTTCTCTCTCAATCCTATTTCATCTTTCAACTGAAACTACTTTATTCAGAAATTAATATTTTAAAATAAAATATAATTTTGTTTTTGTTTCATTTTGACTTTCTTTTTTTCATATTTCTCTTCATCAAATGTAAATATAAATCGTTAATATTTATTTAAATATTGAAATATTTCGATTTCTCAAAATTTTGTCATATTTTGATGTTGTTGTCTTCTTACCATTTATGTCACACAGTTCCAGCATCCAGAAAATAGAATTATAAATATTAAAAAATAAGATGTTATATTAAATCAGTTATTAAATTTAACTGAAGAACACTCTCAGTGATATTGCTAAATATTGAAAGTGAGTCATGTTCAACACAACCCTCAATGAGCTCATGATATTACAAGACTGCCTTATACTACCTGACAATGGTTCTCACATACCAAACTGTATTATATTACTTGAAGCTGACCCTCATTCGCAAATACAAAACTCTTTATCATAAAATGTTTATATTTATCTAAAAATCTTACATCATAATTTTATGCAAGAATCTTTCTTAAGTTATGTTCCAAACATAACCATGCTAATTATAATTTTGGTTAAATTACTAAATGACCCCCACCATGACCAATTCTTGATTATTTTCAAAATGATTGAAAATCATAATCAGTGCCTTCCATTAGAAATATAATGAAAGGGTTAAATCCCTGATTGAGATTATATCACTTCCACTAATTTGGGGAGAAACATCACCTCCTCCCTTTATACACACCAACCACAATATAGAGTCTTTCTGTTGAGTTAAAATGAACCATCATCATCATCATCATCCTCATTTTACGTCTGCTTTTCCCTGCTTGCAAGGGTTGGATGGGTCCTATTCAGCACAGCATCTCTCCACCCGTCACAGTCCTTCGTCATCTCCTCGGTGAGTTTCAACGATCTGAGGTCTGCTTTCACCACCTCCGCCCATATTTTTCGTGGTCTACCTCTATTGCATCTTCCCTCAACTGGGACTTCCTGGCACTTCTTCGTCCATCGGTCACCCTCTATGCGCATCACATGTCCATACCATCTCAGCCTTCTCACCTGCACACCACAACTTATCCCTCTTATACCCAGTTTCTTTCTCAACTCGTCTATGCTTGGTCATTCATGCACATTGACATTGCACATCCAACGGAACATACTTGCTTCATTTCTTTCCAGCCATCGCATATCTTCTGCAGTTGCTGCCCATGTCTCATTATGATGCAGCATCACGTATCTCACACAGGCATCATATAACTGTCCTTTCGTATGCAGGGAGAAACCCTTCTTTGTCAACAGAGGAAACATCTCCCTAAACTTCTTCCAACCCATCCTTCTTCTAGATACTATGGCCTCGGAACACCCCCCTCCCATGCTAATCTGATCACCTAGGTACTGGAAGCTATCAACCACTTCTATAGAACCCACCTGCATTGGAAAAATGAGTCTATCACATCGATTACTACTGCTAGTTTTCCCTACCTGTTAGTTTGCCTGCTATTCCACTACATCTCTTTTGTACCCAAGATCTGCATTGCGTACATTTTATGGAATTTATGCCAGTTCCTTTCCTACATATCAAACATGGCCATTTCCCTGATGGAATCAGAGTATTGTCCTCTCTTCTACTTATCAACACTTGTTTTAGCTATGTTCACTCTCAGGCCTCTTGATTCCAACTGCAGTTTTCATAGCAAGAATTTATTCTCTAGCTCCTCTACTGATTCTGCTATAAGAACCAGATCGTCAGCATAGAGAAGTTCCCATGGGCATCCAGTCTTAAACTCCTCCGTTATGGCTTGGAGGACTATAAGAACAAATGAACAAGAGTGGGCTGAGGACCGAACCTTGATGTACACCTACTTGTATCTGGAATTCCTCACTAAACTCCATTCCTATTCTCACTTTACTGACAGCACCCCTGTACATAGCTTGCACTGTCCTCACAAGCCATTCCTCTACCTCTAGTTTCCTTAAGGACCACCAGATGACAGATCAGGGTACCCTATCAAAGGCCTTCTCTAGGTCAACAAAAGCTAAGTATAGTGGCTTATTCTTCTCTAATATTAGAAAATTTCAAAGGCAGTTTTTCCTAAAGTGGACTCCAGAAAAAGACAGAAATAGAAGAGGAATCAAACCCCAGTATTATTTATCAACACCAAAGGGATGAAAAGGTCAACTGGATTCCATGAAAGGACAGATATGAAGTAAAGTATTCAAACCTAGTATTTAAATGTTGACACTACTGTTATTATTATGGCGGTGGATTGGCAGTATCGGCAGAGGGTCAGACGCCATGCTTTGCAGCATAGAGTTACGGCCCTTTATGGTCTGAGTTCAAATCCCGCCGAGGTTAACTTTGCCTTTCATCCTTACGGGGGTCAATAAAATAAAGTACCAGTAATGCACTGGGGTAATTGCTGGCCTTGTGCCAAAAGTAGAAACAATTATTATAAAGAAATCATTATCACCATCATCACTATTGAACTCATCACCACCATCACTACCACCACCACCACCATCACCATCACCACCACCATCATCACCATCATCACCACCACCATCACCACCATCACTACCACCACCACCACCATCACCATCACCACCACCATCACCACCATCACCATCATCACTACCACCACCATCATCACCATCATCACCATCACCATCACCACCACCACCACCATCATCACCATCATCACCACCACCACCATCACCATCATCACTACCACCACCACCACCACCACCACCATCACCATCATCACTACCACCACCATCACCATCACCATCACCATCACCACTACCACCACCACCACCACCACTATCACCATCACTATCATCACTACCACCACCATCACTATCACCACCATCACCATCACCACCATCATCACCACCATCACTATCACCATCACCATCATCACTACCACCACCATCACTATCACCACCACCATCACTATCACCACCACCATCATCATCATCACCACCATCACCACCATCACTATCACCATCACCATCATCACTACCACCACCATCACCATCATCACCACCATCACAATCACAATCATCACTACCTCCACCACCACCATCATCACTACCACCACCACCACCATCACTACCACCATCACCACCATCACCATCACCATCACCACCATCACCATCATCACCACCATCACCATCACCACCATCATTATTATAAACAACTTTTCCTTTGGAGAAAATATATCTACTACTTTGAGGGAAGTCCTTATGTTACTTTGATTGGACAGTAGAGAAATTATTATAACATAGTTGTGGTCATTACTGGTTTGGGTCATGTTGCCTTTGCTATAATTATTGTTCTGTCACTGTCTTTTTGTGTCGTCCATTGTGGATAAGAATTGGGAAGAGGGTACAATCAGGGTAGCCACACTCACCCAGAAATGGACCAAGAGTAAGCTGTCTCTGAAAGGTCAGGTGGAGGTGGTGAATGCGTACACCGTGTTCGTCCTCTACTACTGCCTGACCGTCGAGCCTTGCCTCCATTTGCGCTTCGTCAAATTGGAATGGCTCCTCTCTTCAACTTCTTGTGGAGGGGACAAGTTCCATTGGTGAGGTGGTTCATCTGCTGCCAGCACCCTCTTCACAGAGGGCTAGGCATGCCGTGGCTAATGATGCACAAACATGTGCTGAGGCTGCAGCATCTCAAGATATTCTGCTTAAACGGTGAACAGGTGCGGTCACTGTCTGTCAGGCAGGCCTTTCCACAGCTCATCTCTTTGACTGAGCTGGAGTCGTGGGTCAAGAAGAGACTGAAACTGGGTGACTGGCATCTGGAATGTTGCCAGGCACTCACTGCCCTCTACCAGGCAGTCAATGCAGTCAGTGGAACTTCCACTCTTGAGTTCTATAGAGGATTAGTGGTGGGCAAGTGCGATAACGCACTTAGAGAGGCTCTGAGCATTGACCAAGTTGAACTGACCAGTTGAATTGACCAAGTTGAACTGACCAAGTTGAACTGACCAGGAGGAATTTTGAGTCAGGAACTATGGACAACCTCCAGAAATCCCTTGCTTGGCAGTGCTTCCAAGAGGCACTGCACATTCAAGATAAACTCTACAGGCATGGAAATGCTGTCAGACGGATCTGCCCAAGATGCACACAGAACAACAAAACTGTTCTGCATGCACTCGTCCAGTGTCCATGCATTACTGACTAATGGAATTATGTCAAACAGCGAGTCCATAGTGAAGACTGCCCCGCCACCTTCTTTTGGGCGGGAAGGGCGGGCAATTTTCCTGTGTTTGGTGGCAGTAGTGAAAGAAGTTGTAAAGTGGACCAGGTGGAAAGGACTGAAGACTAACACTTTTCTCTTCAGCCAATTCCTCAACTTTTTCAAGTTTCACTTGCAAAGGAAGGTGAGGGTGGAGAGAGAAGTGCATCAGGTGGTTTAGTATTGGTGTGGTACCTGAGTCACCTCTGGAGAACTCTGTTGTTTGCATTTTTATTGTTATTTATATTGTTTATACATTATATAGGTAAAGCCTCACTGTCCCTGTCTATTGTATTGCCCCCTATATGGTAAAGAAGTGCCAAGAAATCCCAGTAGAAGGAAGACGCAGTAGAGGAAGACCATGGAAAACATGCACGGAGGTGGTGAGAGTAGACCTCAGATCGCTGAAGCTCACCGAGGAGATGATGAAGGACCGTGATAAGTGGAGAGATGCTGTGCTGAATAGGACCCCTCCCACCCTTGCAAGCAGGGAAAAGCGGACGTAAAATGATGATGATGATGATGATGTCGGCCCTTGTGGCCAAAAAAGAAATAATAATTATTACTATTATTATTTATCTCTAGGGTGGTGGATTGACAGTATCGGTAGAGGGTTGGATGCCATGCTTTGAAGCATAGAGTTACCTCCCTGTATGGTCTGAGTTCAAATCCCGCCAAGGTTGACTTTGCCTTTCATCCTTACGGGGTCGATAAAATAAAGTACCAGTAATGCACTGGGTAATTGTGCCTAAAGTAGAAACAATTATTATTTATCTCTAGATTTTTATTAGTCTTTCTTTATTTTTTTTAATGTTTCTTTCAATGTTGCTTTTTTGTTTCTTTCTTTAAAACCTTATTTCAAACTTTCTTTCTTTCATTCTTTCTGTATAACTTTCTATTTTATAGTTTTCTTTCAGTCATTCCTTCCTTATTCTTTATAACTTTCTTTCAATCTTTACTTCAAAATTTCTTTCTTCCCTTTCTTTCAAATACTCTTTCAATCTTTCTTTCTTTCCATCAATCTTTCTTTCATTTATTTTCTTTTTCATTTAATTCTTTCCATCTTTTCCTTTCCATCTGCATTAACTTTATGTGCAAATGTGATAGAATAGAATAGACTTAATGATGATTCCACTAAAGCTGCAATCACTAGAATCAC
>OZ024749.1:10952857-10955357 GCA_964016885.1 Eledone cirrhosa | reverse complement strand
ATATATATAGATATACTCCTCTTTGCGTACCACTAATCTAGATAGCTCTATTAATAACTTACCACCCGAGCAGATCTTATCTTATAATAACCCTAGGAATAATGCATCGCGTAATCAGCTAGTCACTAGTACATGGAAGTGTAACTGTAGATTAAGTAATAACTGCCCTTTAAATGGTCACTGCCTCTCTAGGAATATTGTTTATGCATGTGAAGTTAAGACTAATTCTTCTTGTAGAACATATATAGGCTCCACATCTAATACTTTTAAAACTAGGTTTAATTCACATATTTCTAATTTTAAGCATATCAAGTTTAAGAACTCTACTTCTTTGGCACACCATATCTGGGATTTAAAAGGGGCTGGTATACCATATAGCCTAAATTGGCGTATGGTAGCACAATCTAATCACCTATCAACACACACTAAATTCTGTAATCTTTGTATCCTAGAGACCCACTCTATAATTTTCTCTAGGAACATATTGCTTAATAGAAAATCTGAAATATTTTCTTTCTGTCCACATGCCATTTCTAATTCTTTCTTCTATTATAGACCTAAAAGTTCTGGTAGTTTAAACCGTATCCATTAGCTGCTATATTTCCTTATCTCTTAGGTTTTAGTTCATTACTATTACCATTATTATTAGTTTTCTACGGTTTTTCGATTTTAGTTTTCATAGTCTTATTAGCTACCTTACCCTATCTATCATCTTAAACATTATTACATTTTTACTCACTATTATCGCCTTATAAGTTTGTATCTTATTGAATAGTTTAATTTTGAGTCTCCTACATCTAAAACTAATGAACCTCCTCCTTTCCACACTTAATATTCGCCCCTTTTTATTTATTATATATAAATTTTACTTTTATGCTCCTTTTTATTATATTATATACAAATTTTACTTTTATGCTCCTTCCTATCCTCCATAGTTTCACTTCTTTCTGTTCCCATTGGTCTACCATAGTTTTATTTAGAGTTTTTTCTTTGATAACGTAATTCGTCTGAACGGATCGTAATATATCTTGATAGTTTTTATTGAAATATCTTAATTTTATACGACTTTGATGACTTAAACTTTATTCCATTTGAAGTGACCAATAATGTCTTTTAAGTAATTTTAATATTAATTAATTTAATAAGGTTTTCTATTCAATTCTTTGGTTTAGAATAATAATATCATCTATATTTACCTAACGACTTTTGTTTTTGTTTTTGTTCTTCGTTTTATTTTATTTATTTATTTACTACCACATGCTGTCTGTCTTCCTATCATATGTTATTGCATCATAATATGTCTCCCTATATCAATCGCGTAAATATGTCTTAAGCATTTTCCATTGACTCTGTCTGTCTGCTATTATAATATTAACAAGGCGGTGGATTGACGGTATCGGTAGAGGGTCGGATGCCATGCTTTCCAGCATAGTTACGTCCCTTAACGATCTGAGTTCAAATCCCGCTGAGGTTGACTTTGCCTTTCATCCTTACGGGGTCGATAAAATAAAGTACCAGTAATGCACTGGGTAATTGCTGGCCTTGTGCCAAAAAGTAGAAACAATTAACATTGATATATCATATTATTTTTATGTAATTGAATTATAGATATCAATATATGTCAGATATTTGAGGTACTGTTTTGTAATATTTTATGAATGTAAACTGCCTATACCTCTATGTAGTTATTGTCAATACTTTATGTATTTATATATATTTTTTCAACATACTTTAGTTTATATGATATTTTTTCTTACCCTGTGAAAAACTTTATATACAATTTGTTGACCTTAAATGATACGTATGATGTAGTTTTGTATATTTTTTGATGTCAGTATATTATTCCATTGTTTTTTGTATTGTTTATGCACACCGTCAGGGTGATTATTCTATTATAAAGGTTTTTTATATTATAACGAGTATATTTATATTTAAATACTTAATAAGTGTTAGTATGTGTTTGTGTAAATGTGTATATATATGGATATATATATATATACATATATTAAGCTTTTTATTTCTTATTATCCATTATATTGTATTCTATATCATATTGTAATTCTCACATTATATTACCATGTTGTGTTTCATGTATTTGTCTTATACTGTACTTTCAACGTAGGTTTGACATGTTACTCGCTTTCTTGTCCTATAGTCTATATTTGTAACTGCACACTTTTAACTTTAGCATGCTTTTCCTTGATATCTTTCCTAAGCTTTCATAGATATAGATTCCCTATTCTTCTGAGTTTTGGATTGTTCTGGCCGTTAATGCTTCTTGTCTCTTTACTTGCCCTGATGAGTCCTTATTAATGGGACGAAACATTGTTGGCTAATAAAGACTTTTGATGTATTGAAGGCTTCTTTGTTTATTTTTTATAATATATATATATATATAAATATATATATATATATATATATATATATATATATATATATATATATATATATATATGTATATATATATGTATATATATATGTATATATATATGTATATATG
>OZ024749.1:10912857-10917857 GCA_964016885.1 Eledone cirrhosa | reverse complement strand
TTTGAGTATCAGGTAATTGAAGGCCATGGGTTTAGTATAGTATGAGTGGAGAATTTGGGCCCTCTCGTCTATAGTGTAAATCCAGAGTTCCATATCTAATACAGGTAGTCTATTCTTAGGGTGTTTGGAAGGGTAGTCAACAGTTACAGTTATACTCTGGTGTATGGAGTTAGCTTTCTGCTGGATGCTCTCCATTGTGCTATTTTCTAAATCATGTTTATTAGTCCTCTCTTGTGGGGGTGTTCTTATAACTATATAAATATCGTCTACATAACGAGAGTACATGACGAGGTCTATGGAGCTCTCTTCAAGGAGTTCTGAGTCTCCTCTCCCACCATACCATAAATAGATTGGCAACATCACCAGCTATGCCAATGGCTGCTCCCTCATTCTGGATGTAGATCTTTTCATTAAATTTAAACATATGGCCCTTTAGGGTAGTTTTAATATTAGCCCCTATGTGCAACCATTTTTCTCACCTCATCATTGTTTTTGGGTGTCCGTATGGCTTGGTCTATCTATTCCATCTTCCCATGGGAGTCTGTTTAGCCATTGTGGTTATGGTGGGGGGTCTACCTCTTATGGGTTTACTGGGGCATAAACAGCTAAGGTCATGGTTATCTAGGTACTCGGTGTCATAAGTAAGTCTAAGTAGGAGGCCCAGTTCATCTGTGTCGACGTCGCAGAACTCCACTTGGCTTTCAGTGATTATTTCCACACATTTTTCCACAGCAAAATCAATGTTAATGGATGGGTACAGTGATACTACATCCATACTGCCTATTATGCAGTTAGTTTTGTTTTTGTTGCATTCATTGATTAGGCTGAGGAGGACCTCTGTGCTGTCACATATATCTGGGGACATCTTAATTATGGGGCGCATAATCATAGAGAGGAAGTAGGAGATCCTGTAGTTGCTGCCGGTTCGGGATAAACTCTACAGGCATGCAAGTGCTGTTAGACGGACCTGCCCAAGATGCGCACAGAGCAATGAAACCGTTCTGCATGCACTTGTCCAATGTCCATGCATTACTGACTTGTGGAGTTATGTCAAACAGCTACTGTCGTGTGTGGAACGGATCCGGCTGAGTCCATAGTGAAGATCGACCCGCCGCCTTCCTTAGGTCAGGAAGAGCAGGTAATTTTCCTCTGTCTGGTGGCCGTTGCGAAAGAGGTTATATGGTGGACCAGATTAAAAGGACTGAAGATGGACACTTTTCTCATCAATTTCTTCAAGTTTCACCTGGAAAGGAAGGTGAGGGTGGAGAGAGAAGTGCTGCTCCCCAGTACATTTGCTAAAAGGTGGATGAATGTGGCGAGAATGGCCTGTGTGAATGGGCCTACTCTGACCATGCGCCTATAGGCTAGCTAACTTGAGGAGAGGGGTGCTCTCCCTGGGTGCCCTAGAAGTGTAGGGTGGTTCAGGATTGGTGGGGTACCTGAGTCATCCATGGGTCATCCACCCCCTATAGGGGAATTTATTTTGTTAAATTTATGCATAGTTTATTTTATATTTTTTATATCTTCATTGTTAAATTAGTCTTGCCATTGTGCACTTTTACTCGACCTTACTGTAAACCCCACTGTCCCTGTCTTTGTATTGTACCCTACATGTCGGCCCTTGTGGCTAGTATCGGTAGAGGATCGGACGCTATGCTTTGACGCATAGAGTTACGGCCCTTGATGGTCTGAGTTCAAATCCCACCGAGGTTAACTTTGCCTTTCATCCTTACGGGGTCGATAAAATAAAGTACCAGTAATACACTGGGTTATTGCTGGCCTTGTGCCAAAAGTAGAAACAATTATTATTTTCCTCTCTCCTGCTATTGTTATGACTATTATTGTTATAGCTGTTATTTCTATAGTCAAAGTTATTGTTTATATTACTACTTTTGTTATTATTGTTGTTATTTATTTTCGCATTCCAACGTATTTTCGTAAAAGATTTTTCTATCTCTCATGCATTCTACTGAATTTATCTTGTTATAAATTGTGAATTTTGGTGAAAGTTGTAGAATTTGTTGTTCTTGTTCACTGGTTATAGTGTTACCATAGATATTTAGTGTCTGGTCTTTGGTAAGTTCTGTAGGTAATATGACATCTGTCATACAGATATTGTCGATTTTGTCAGGATATTTTTGTAAGTTTTCTTTTCTCTTTTCTTGTTGTTTTTTCTCCTTCATCCATCTTAATTTCTTATTGAAATGTTTATTGCATTCGTTTTCAGCATATTTTGTTTCATGTCGAATGATGTTCATGAGTTTATTTATCTCGTTTGGTGTGGTGAGATTTTGAATTTCCTTAATATTAACGAGTTTCTGTATGTAAAGATCGTTGATTTTCTTTTTTTTTTTTTCAGTTTTCTGTTATATAAAAACTTCAATAACAACAGAACAAATTCACTTCCTAAAACACTGTTTCCTTCAAAATATATACGGTAAACATATTAAAACAAGTAAATAATTTACTACTAAACAAAACACAAGCCGAACGCCTAAAACGCACGTTAACAGTCAATATGAAAAATATAACATAAAAAAATTAACCAACTTTACAAACATGCCAACACAAGAGCAAGAATGAGGGCCTCATTCTACTGACATGGCTTTAAAAATGAGGCTTGTTTGCATAATTGCAAATGAGTCGAATTAGGATTGGTAAATTATTTATATATATTGGTAAACTATTTATATATATACAACTAACCTCTTATAATAAAATATACTTATAACTACAATCTTCATAACATTAAAACACACCAGTGGAATAGACCCAATCATATATACAAATGCAAGATACCTTTCACATTTTAAATTAATATTCTCTCACTTTAACACATTTAATTCACACATTATATTATAAATACTTCCAAAATATATAATTAAATATAATTATTTCATTCTCTCTACACCCTTGCAAATACAATTATATACATACATTCCTATAAATATTCTGTTAGTAGCTTTAATATATTTTTTCTTAAAATCTTTCTATATATACATATATATGTATCTATCTATATATACGTATATATGTATCTATCTATATATATGTATATATCTATATATACACATATATATGTATAACTTTGAATAACTTTGAAATGTTTTGGCCAGTATTGGCCCAGGCCATGTCTAACTTAATAGCACCACCTGGCGAAGTCTTTCAATTCAGGATTTGGGCACCATGGCCCATTCGAGAAGAGAATTACTGTTTGCGGAGACATATCCGGGTGTGGGTGGTTTGTCCGGGATTACTTGGAGGAATTTGTCCAAAGACTTCTTGAATTTTGTGTGGTCAGTTTCTGTTTTGACGTGTCCTGGTGTGATGTTGAAGAGAGCAGGGCCGATTGAGGTGAAATAATTGTGCCGTATTGTTGTTATGAGTTGCGATTTAGATTTTTGAATGGGACGGATAGCACGGGGCCCAAGCCTTGGGTGTATCTTGAAGGCGATGCCAACATCATTTGGGCAGTGATGATGGAACATTTTCCACATCATGCAGATAATATAACGCTCACGGCGACGTTGGAGTGAGTAAAGTTTCAGGTTTTCTAATCGACCCCAGTAGTCAAGGTCTGACATGCCATCTATCTTTTTCGTGATTGCCCTTTGAGGAGCTTCAAGTTTCATGATACTTTGTTTCGTGTGGGGAGACCACAGTGGACAACAGTATTCAAGGTGTGGTCGGGCAAAAGTAGAGAAGAGAAGGATAATGGTGCGGGAATCTCTCGACTGGAAGGTTCTGAGGATCCAGGAACACATTCTGCGGGCCATGTCAACTTTGCTGCTTATATGCGTGGTCCAGCTTATGTTGCTGTCCACGGTTACTCCCAAGTCTCTGATGTTGTTAGATGCCACGAGAGTTTCCCCGGAGGGAAGGGAGTACGGGAGTTTCAGAGCATCCTCTTTTCCAAAGTGGATCAGTTCGAATTTGTCTTCGTTCAGTAACATGTTGTTCTTTTCCGCCCATTGGGTAACAGCCAGTAGGTCTGACTGAAGGCTTATCCGGTCATCCACGCCATTGATGACCTTTTGGAGCTTGGAATCATCAGCGAAAATTTTAATGTTGCTGTGTTTGATGATGTCAGTGATGTCATTAATATAGATGATGAAGAGAAGTGGGCCCAACACAGTGCCTTGTGGGACCCCACTACTGACTTTGGCTGGGCTGGATTTGACTCCCTCAACTACAACATGTTGGGTTCTGTTTGACAGGAAGCTCTTGATCCACTGCAGCAGCTTTCCAGTGACACCAATATTGGACAGCTTTCTCAGTAGAATGTTATGATCAACCCTGTCAAAGGCCTTGCTGAAATCAAGGTAGATAACATCAGTGTTGGAACCCTCTCCCAAGGTTCTCAAAATGTCATCAAAGTGATGCAGTAGCTGCATCAGGCAATCCCTTCCATTACGGAATCCATGCTGGTTGGAGTTCAGCATATTGTTACTCTCAAGGAAGTGGGTCATTCGCGATCTCACCACTCTCTCAAATACCTTAATGATATGAGAGGTGAGTGAGATTGGACGGTAATTCACGGCAAGGGATTTGTTTCCCTTTTTGAAAACTGGGACAACAGACTGGGATAGAAGGTTTTCTGGCACATATCCAGCATCCAGTGAGTTCCGCCACAGATTGGCAAGAGGAGATGCAAGTTGGTGTTGACACGCCTTCAAGACACAAGCAGGGAACCTATCGGGACCTACTGCTGAATTATGCTATATATACACATATATATGTATCTATCTATATATACACATATATATGTATCTATCTATATATACACATATATATGTATCTATCTATCTATATATACACATATATATGTATATATCTATATATACACATATATGTAT
Organism: Eledone cirrhosa; assembly: GCA_964016885.1. Lineage (NCBI taxonomy): Eukaryota > Metazoa > Mollusca > Cephalopoda > Octopoda > Eledonidae > Eledone > Eledone cirrhosa. The sequence goes on along the minus strand of OZ024749.1, from coordinate 10,913,001 downwards.
ATATCTATATATACACATATATATGTATATATCTATATATACACATATATATGTATCTATCTATATATACACATATATATGTATCTATCTATATATACACATATATATGTATCTATCTATATATACACATATATATGTATCTAT
>OZ024749.1:10768767-10907657 GCA_964016885.1 Eledone cirrhosa | reverse complement strand
ATTGAGACAAAGAGATGGAGTGATAGTAAGAAAGAGAGGTAGATAGATTAGATAGATAAACAGAGAGAGAGAGAGAGTGAGAGGGAGAATGAAAAAGAGCTTAAAAATACAAAAAAAATGTATTGTGAAAGAAATGAGAGTTATAATGGGAGGGAGGTTATATAGAAATGGGAGAGTTATAATGGGAGGGAGGTTATATAGACATGAGAGAGTTATAATGGGAGGGAGGTTATATAGAAATGAGAGAGTTATAATGGGAGGGAGGTTATATAGAAATGGGAGAGTTATAATGGGAGGGAGGTTATATAGACATGAGAGTTATAATGGGAGGGAGGTTATATAGAAATGGGAGAGTTATAATGGGAGGGAGGTTATATAGAAATGAGAGAGCTATAATGGTGGGGAGGTTGTATAGAAATGAGAGAGCTCTATGGGAGGGAGGTTATATAGAAATGAGAGAGTTATAATGGGAGGGAGGTTATATAAAATAGAAATAAAAAAAGAAAGGAAAAGAAAGAAAAAAAAAAACATCTGGGACCACATACAACAAAAGGCAGGCGAAAGGGGTGGACAACCGAGCCGCTACCAGAATAAAAGATAACAGTATCGCAAGAAGCACTGGGAAACCTCTCTAATAATTGTTGAGGCAAGCCAGCACGCTTACAGCGTTACCTGAGGTAATGGAACAACCAAGCATTCTCACGAGCTTCACCAGTTACCTCTGTTAGGCGAGCTGCCAGTGAAGATAGGAATCTCGCAGTCAGTAGCCCGACTCCCCCAAACGTCTTGAACGCCACAGGCTAGACACAGTCTTGAACGCCACAGGCCAACAGATCACTGTATTTTAGAATTTTGTTCCATTCAGCTGTGGAAGCCGTGGCTCTCACCCTAACTGCAGCATCCAGGATGTGGGAAGAAACAAGAGAGTCACTAACGGTGACATCCCAGACAAAGCATCTGCCTCGCGACCAGGGGCACAGAGTAAGGATGTCATGTCTTTTCCAATCAATTCTGGACAACGCAGATTGTTCCAAGATTGAGGGGATGTTTGCCTGTGTCAAAGCTCTCTTGAGAATAAGGTTTAGCTCCGTGTGACGTGCGAAGTGACCAGCATTCAGGTGGCAAGAAAGACCATGGAGGCCTGTGGAGTCTAGGAGTTTGCCACATCTGCACCTCAAACCCATACAGACGTCAGCTCCTACTCTGAGGGCAATGGAGACATGAAGCTCATCCAAGCTGAGTAGGCCACCAACGTTAGCCACAAATAAGGCTTCAATCGAACCCTGAGCATATATAGAAGCTTAGGAATCGAAAGGTAGTTTCTGAGTATGATGGGGTTCGATTGCTTCAATATTCTTCAGCAACTGCTCAAGGCCAACCATCTTCGATTGGAAGACTGACTTGAAGGCAAGGTCTGTAATTGGGACTCCAAAGGAGCACCAAACTGATGGAGGAAGGACCACAATGGAAGGGAAAGACTCTGTAAACAGGTCAACTGTCTGTTGATGTTGAGAATCCAGAGCTCACATTTGGAGCTATTGACCTGGAGACCCCGATAACAAGCTCCTCAACCATTTTATTAGTAGTGGCGAGAACCTTATCCAGAGGTCCCCCCAATCAAGCATCGTCGAGATACCAGATGTTGAGGTCCAACTCAACCCCCATCTTGATGATGTCATCAATGGCCAGTGCAAACAGAGTAGGCCCGAGTGGGTCACCCTGTTGGACTTCTGAGGCAGAGGTGATGAGTTAGTCACCAAAAGAGAGATAGGAGGGCTCCCAATAAACCTGCACAGCAAAGTGGTACAGTTATGGGGCCTTCTCCCTTACTGAGCAGAGGACGACATTGCGGCTGACAGAGTTAAAAGCATTCTTGAGGTCAAGTTTGGGGATGACCTTGGAGGACAAGGGGAGCAAGTTGGCAAAGGTTCTGGTAGCATGGGCAGCAGCCTCACACCCCAGCTTGGTACCCACCCCTAACTGGATGGGAGAAAATTCCTCCACCAATGAGTCAGAGACCGATTATTATTATTATTACTTTGATATCTCAGTCATTGTTGTTATTTAACCAGAACATTTGCAGCCTCAGATATTCAGGACATATCGAAGGGCCCTTGCTGTTCCCAGTAGGCATGCCTTCTGGAGTGTTCCCCAAAACAGGGCTGGGATAATGTTCTGGCGATTTCCAGTTGGTTAATTTATTGACCTGCTTTTTAAAGGTTTCAACCGAGATACTCAAATCAGGTTGTTGGTGCACTTGTTCATTAACCTCCTTTTTAACAGTCCCAATCCACTGTGCCCAACTATTATACTCGTATCCTGCTCTCAAATCCCTCTCCAAAATGTGCCTCAGGAATAGCATTCTAATATAGATAACTGTGGCTAATATGGTTAATATAGTTAACTGCGGCTAATATAGTTAATATAGATAATTGTGGCTAATATAGTTAATATAGTTACCTGCGGCTAATATAGTTAATATAGTTAACTGTGGCTAATATAGTTAATATAGTTAACTGTGGCTAATATAGTTAATATAGTTAACTGTGGCTAATATAGTTAATATAGTTAACTGTGGCTAATATAGTTAATATAGTTAACTGTGGCTAATATAGTTAATACAGTTAACTGTGGCTAATATAGTTAATATACTTAACTGTGCCTAATATAGTTAATATAGTTAACTGTGCCTAATATAGTTAACTGTGGCTAATATAGTTAATATAGTTAACTGTGGCTAATATAGTTAATATAGTTAACTGCGGCTAATATAGTTAATATAGTTAACTGTGGCTAATATAGTTAATATAGTTAACTGTGGCTAATATAGTTAATATAGTTAACTGTGCCTAATATAGTTAATATAGTTAACTGTGGGTAATATAGTTAATATAGTTAACTGCCGCTAATATAGTTAATATAGTTAACTGTGGCTAATATAGTTAATACAGTTAACTGTGGCTAATATAGTTAATATAACGTGCCTAATATAGTTAATATAGTTAACTGTGCCTAATATAGTTAATATAGTTAACTGTGGCTAATATAGTTAATATAGTTAACTGTGGCTAATATAGTTAATATAGTTAACTGTGGCTAATATAGTTAATATAGTTAACTGTGGCTAATATAGTTAATATAGTTAACTGTGCCTAATATAGTTAATATAGTTAACTGTGGGTAATATAGTTAATATAGTTAACTGCCGCTAATATAGTTAATATAGTTAACTGTGGATAATATAGTTAATACAGTTAACTGTGGCTGATATAGTTAATACAGTTAACTGTGGCTAATATAGTTAATATAGTTAACTGTGGCTAATATAGTTAATATAGTTAACTGTGGCTAATATAGTTAATAGAGTTAACTGTGGCTAATATAGTTAATATAGTTAACTGTGGCTAATATAGTTAATATAGTTAACTGTGGCTAATATAGTTAATAGAGTTAACTGTGGCTAATATAGTTAATATAGTTAACTGTGGCTAATATAGTTAATATAGTTAAATGTGGCTAATATAGTTAATATAGTTAACTGCGGCTAATATAGTTAATATAGTTAACTGCGGCTAATATAGTTAACTGCGCCTAATATAGTTAATATAGTTAACTGTGGCTAATATAGTTAACTGCGTCTAATATAGTTAATATAGTTAATGGCGGCTAATATAGTTAATATAGTTAACTGTGGCTAATATAGTTAATATAGTTAACTGTGACTAATATAGTTAATATAGTTAACTGTGACTAATATAGTTAATATAGTTAACTGTGACTAATATAGTTAATATAGTTAACTGTGGCTAATATAGTTAACTGCGGCTAATATAGTTAATATAGTTAACTGTGGATAATATAGTTAATATAGGTAACTGTGGATAATATAGTTAACTGTGGCTAATATAGTTAATATAGTTAACTGTGGCTAATATAGTTAATACAGTTAACTGTGGATAATATAGTTAATATACTTAACTGTGGCTAATATAGTTAATATAGTTAACTGTGGGTAATATAGTTAATATAGTTAACTGTGACTAATATAGTCAATATAGTTAACTGTGGCTAATATAGTTAATATAGTTAACTGTGGGTAATATTGTTAATATAGTTAAATGTGGCTAATATAGTTAATATAGTTAACTGCGGTGAATATAGTTAACTACGGATAATATAGTTAATATAGTTAACTGCGGGTAATATAGTTAATATAGTTAACTGTGTCTAATATAGTTAATATAGTTAACTGTGGCTAATATAGTTAATATAGTTAATATTGTTAACTGTGGCTAATATAGTTAATATAGTTAACTGTGGCTAATACAGTTAATATAGCTAACTGTGGCTAATATAGTTAACTGTTGCTAATATAGTTAATATAGGTAATATAGTTAACTATGTCTAATATAGTTAATATAGTTAATACAGTTAACTGTGGCTAATATAGTTAATGTAGTTAACTGTGACTAATAAAGTTAATATAGTTAACTGTGGCTAATATAGTTAATATAGTTAACTGTGGGTAATATAGTTAATAAAGTTAACTGTGGCTAATATAGTTAACTGTGGGTAATATAGTTAATATAGTTAACTGCAGCTAATATAGTTAATATAGTTAACTGTGGGTAATATAGTTAATATAGTTAACTGCGGCTAATATAGTTAATATAGTTAACTGTGGCTAATATAGTTAATACAGTTAACTGTGGCTAATATAGTTAATATAGTTAACTGTGACTAATATAGTTAATATAGTTAACTGTGAATAATATAGTTAATATAGTTAACTGTGGCTAATATAGTTAACTGTGACTAATATAGTTAATATAGTTAACTGTGACTAATATAGTTAATATAGTTAACTGTGACTAATATAGTTAATATAGTTAACTGTGACTAATATAGTTAATATAGTTAACTGTGACTAATATAGTTAATATAGTTAACTGTGGCTAATATAGTTAATATAGGTAACTGCGGATAATATAGTTAACTGCGCCTAATATAGTTAATATAGTTAACTGTGGCTAATATAGTTAACTGCGTCTAATATAGTTAATGGCGGCTAATATAGTTAATATAGTTAACTGTGACTATTATAGTTAATATAGTTAACTGTGGATAATATAGTTAATATACTTAACTGTGGCTAATATAGTTAATATAGTTAATATTGTTAACTGTGGCTAATATAGTTAATATAGTTAACTGTGGTTAATACAGTTAATATAGCTAACTGTGGCTAATATAGTTAATATAGTTAACTGTTGCTAATATAGTTAATATAGGTAATATAGTTAACTATGTCTAATATAGTTAATATAGTTAATACAGTTAACTGTGGCTAATATAGTTAATATAGTTAACTGTGACTAATAAAGTTAATATAGTTAACTGTGGGTAATATAGTTAATATAGTTAACTGTAGCTAATATAGTTAATATGGTTAATATAGTTAAACCCATGCTAGCGTGGAAGATGGACGTTAAACGATGATGATGATAGTTAACTGTGGGTAATATAGTTAATATAGTTAACTGTGACTAATATAGTTAATATAGTTAACTGTGGCTAATATAGTTAATATAGTTAACTGTGGCTAATATAGTTAATAGAGTTAACTGTGGCTAATATAGTTAATATAGTTAACTGTGGCTAATATAGTTAATATAGTTAAATGTGGCTAATATAGTTAATATAGTTAACTGTGGCTAATATAGTTAATATAGTTAACTGTGGCTAATATAGTTAATATAGTTAACTGTGGCTAATATAGTTAATATAGTTAACTGTGGCTAATATAGTTAATATAGTTAACTGTGGCTAATATAGTTAATATAGTTAACTGTGGCTAATATAGTTAATATAGTTAACTGTGGGTAATATAGTTAATATAGTTAACTGTGGCTAATATAGTTAATATAGTTAACTGTGGGTAATATAGTTAATATAGTTAACTGTGGGTAATATAGTTAATATAGTTAACTGCAGCTAATATAGTTAATATAGTTAACTGTGGGTAATATAGTTAATATAGTTAACTGTGGCTAATATATTTAATATAGTTAACTGTGACTAATATAGTTAATATAGTTAACTGTGGCTAATATAGTTAATATAGTTAACTGTGGCTAATATAGTTAATTGTGGGTAATATAGTTAATATAGTTAACTGTGGCTAATATAGTTAACTGTGACTAATATAGTTAATATAGTTAACTGTGACTAATATAGTTAATATAGTGAACTGTGGCTAATATAGTTAATATAGTTAACTGCGCCTAATATAGTTAATATAGTTAACTGTGGCTAATATAGTTAAATGCGTCTAATATAGTTAATATAGTTAATGGCGGCTAATATAGTTAATATAGTTAACTGTGGCTAATATAGTTAATATAGTTAACTGTGACTAATATAGTTAACTGTGACTAATATAGTTAATATAGTTAACTGTGACTAATATAGTTAATATAGTTAACTGTGACTAATATAGTTAATATAGTTAACTGTGACTAATATAGTTAATATAGTTAACTGTGGCTAATATAGTTAACTGCGGCTAATATAGTTAATATAGTTAACTGTGGATAATATAGTTAATATAGGTAACTGTGGATAATATAGTTAACTGTGGCTAATATAGTTAATATAGTTAACTGTGGCTAATATAGTTAATACAGTTAACTGTGGATAATATAGTTAATATACTTAACTGTGGCTAATATAGTTAATATAGTTAACTGTGACTAATATAGTCAATATAGTTAACTGTGGCTAATATAGTTAATATAGTTAACTGTGGGTAATATTGTTAATATAGTTAAATGTGGCTAATATAGTTAATATAGTTAACTGCGGTTAATATAGTTAACTACGGATAATATAGTTAATAAAGTTAACTGCGGGTAATATAGTTAATATAGTTAACTGTGTCTAATATAGTTAATATAGTTAACTGTGGCTAATATAGTTAATATAGTTAATATTGTTAACTGTGGCTAATATAGTTAATATAGTTAACTGTGGCTAGTACAGTTAATATAGCTAACTGTGGCTAATATAGTTAACTGTTGGTAATATAGTTAATATAGGTAATATAGTTAATTATGTCTAATATAGTTAATATAGTTAATACAGTTAACTGTGGCTAATATAGTTAATATAGTTAACTGTGACTAATAAAGTTAACATAGTTAACTGTGGGTAATATAGTTAATATAGTTAACTGTGGCTAATATAGTTAATATGGTTAATATAGTTAAACCCATGCTAGCGTGGAAGATGGACGTTAAACGATGATGATGATAGTTAACTGTGGGTAATATAGTTAATATAGTTAACTGTGTCTAATATAGTTAATATAGTTAACTGTGACTAATATAGTTAATATAGTTAACTGTGGCTAATATAGTTAATATAGTTAACTGCGTCTAATATAGTTAATATAGTTAACTGCGTCTAATATAGTTAATATAGTTAACTGCGTCTAATATAGTTAATATAGTTAACTGTGGCTAATATAGTTAATATAGTTAACTGTGGCTAATATAGTTAATACAGTTAACTGTGGCTAATATAGTTAATACAGTTAACTGTGGCTAATATAGTTAATATAGTTAACTGTGGCTAATATAGTTAATATAGTTAACTGTGGGTAATATAGTTAATATAGTTAACTATATTAACTATATTAGCCACAGTTAACTATATTAACTAAATTAGCCACAGTTAACTATATTAACTATATTAGCCACAGTTAACTATATTAACTATATTAGCCACAGTTAACTATATTAACTATATTAGCCACAGTTAACTATATTAACTATATTAGCCACAGTTAACTGTATTAACTATATTAGCCACAGTTAACTATATTAACTATATTAGTCACAGTTAACTATATTAACTATATTACCCACAGTTAACTGTGGCTAATATAGTTAATTGTGGGTAATATAGTTAATATAGTTAACTGCAGCTAATATAGTTAATATAGTTAACTGTGGTAATATAGTTAATATAGTTAACTGTGGCTAATATAGTTAATATAGTTAACTGTGGGTAATATTGTTAATATAGTTAACTATGACTACTATAGTTAATATAGTTAACTGGCTACTATAGTTAATATAATTAACTGTGGCTAATATAGTTAATATAGTTAACTGTGGCTAATATAGTTAATATAGTTAACTGTGTCTAATATAGTTAATATAGTTAACTGTGGCTAATATAGTTAATATAGTTAACTGTGGCTAATATAGTTAACTGTGACTAATATAGTTAATATAGTTAACTGTGACTAATATAGTTAATATAGTTAACTGTGGCTAATATAGTTAATATAGTTAACTGTGGCTAATATAGTTAACTATATTAACTATATTAGGCGCAGTTAACTATATTAGCCACATTTAACTATATTAACTATATTACCCACAATTAACTATATTAGCCACAGTTAACTATATTAACTATATTAGTCACAGTTAACTATATTAACTATATTAGTCACAGTTAACTATATTAACTATATTATTCACAGTTAACTATATTAACTATATTAGCCACAGTTAACTATATTAACTATATTAGCCGCCATTAACTATATTAACTATATTAGACGCAGTTAACTATATTAGCCACAGTTAACTATATTAACTATATTAGCCACAGTTAACTATATTAACCGCATTTAATTATATTAACTATAGTAGCCAGTTAACTATCTTAACTATAGTAGTCACAGTTAACTATATTAACAATATTACCCACAGTTAACTATATTAACTATATTAGCCGCAGTTAACTATATTAACTATATTATTCACAGTTAACTATATTAACTATATTAGCCACAGTTAACTATATTAACTATATTAACTATATTAGGCGCAGTTAACTATATTAGGCGCAGTTAACTATATTAACTATATTAGCCACAGTTAACTATATTAACTATAATAGTCACAGTTAACTATATTAGTCACAGTTAACTATATTAACTATATTAGTCACAGTTAACTGCGCCTAATATAGTTAATATAGTTAACTGTGTCTAATATAGTTAATATAGGTAACTGTGGCTAATATAGTTAATATAGTTAACTGTGGGTAATATAGTTAATATAGTTAACTGTGCCTAATTATAGTTAATATAGTTAACTGTGGGTAATATAGTTAGTATAGTTAACTGTGCCTAATATAGTTAATATAGTTAACTGTGGGTAATATAGTTAATATAATTAACTGTGGGTAATATAGTTAATATAGTTAACTGTGGGTAATATAGTTAATATACTTAACTGTGGGTAATATTGTTAATATAGTTAACTGTGACTACTATAGTTAATATAGTTAACTGGCTACTATAGTTAATATAATTAACTGCGGCTAATATAGTTAATATAGTTAACTGTGGGTAATATAGTTAATATAGTTAACTGTGGCTAATATAGTTAATATAGTTAATATTGTTAACTGTGGCTAATATAGTTAATATAGTTAACTGTGGCTAGTACAGTTAATATAGCTAACTGTGGCTAATATAGTTAACTGCGGCTAATATAGTTAACTGCGCCTAATATAGTTAATATAGTTAACTGTGGCTAATATAGTTAACTGCGTCTAATATAGTTAATATAGTTAATGGCGGCTAATATAGATAATATAGTTAACTGTGGCTAATATAGTTAATATAGTTAACTGTGAATAATATAGTTAATATAGTTAACTGTGACTAATATAGTTAACTGTGACTAATATAGTTAATATAGTTAACTGTGGCTAATATAGTTAATTGTGGGTAATATAGTTAATATAGTTAACTGTGGCTAATATAGTTAACTGTGACTAATATAGTTAATATAGTTAACTGTGACTAATATAGTTAATATAGTTAAATGTGACTAATATAGTTAATATAGTTAAATGTGACTAATATAGTTAATATAGTTAACTGTGGCTAATATAGTTAATATAGGTAACTGTGGCTAATATAGTTAACTGCGCCTAATATAGTTAATATAGTTAACTATATTAGCCACAGTTAACTATATTAACTATATTAGCCACAGTTAACTATATTAACTATATTAGTCACAGTTAACTATATTAACTATATTAGTCACAGTTAACTATATTAACTATATTAGTCACAGTTAACTATATTAACTATATTAGTCACAGTTAACTATATTAACTATATTAGCCACAGTTAACTCTTAACTATATTAGCCGCAGTTAACTATATTGACTATATTAGCCGCAGTTAACTATATTAACTATATTAGCCACAGTTAACTATATTAACTGTATTAGCCACAGTTAACTATATTAACTATATTAGCCACAGTTAACTATATTAACTGTATTAGCCACAGTTAACTATATTAACTATATTAGCCACAGTTAACTATATTAACTCTGCCTAATATAGTTAATATAGTTAACTGTGGGTAATATAGTTAATATAGTTAACTGTGGCTAATATAGTTAATATTGTTAACTGTGGCTAATATAGTTAATATAGTTAACTGTGGCTAATACAGTTAATATAGTTAACTGTGGCTAATATAGTTAATATAGTTAACTGTGGCTAATACAGTTAATATAGTTAACTGTGGCTAATATAGTTAATATAGTTAACTGCGGCTAATATAGTCAATATAGTTAACTGCGGCTAATATAGTTAATATAGTTAATGGCGGCTAATATAGTTAATATAGTTAACTGTGGCTAATATAGTTAATATAGTTAACTGTGACTAATATAGTTAACTGTGACTAATATAGTTAATATAGTTAACTGTGACTAATATAGTTAATATAGTTAACTGTGACTAATATAGTTAATATAGTTAACTGTGACTAATATAGTTAATATAGTTAACTGTGGCTAATATAGTTAACTGCGGCTAATATAGTTAACTGTGGATAATATAGTTAATATAGGTAACTGTGGATAATATAGTTAACTATATTAACTATATTAGCCACAGTTGACTATATTAACTATATTAGCCACAGTTAACTGTGGCTAATATAGTTAATACAGTTAACTGTGGCTAATATAGTTAAAACAGTTAACTGTGGATAATATAGTTAATATACTTAACTGTGGCTAATATAGTTAATATAGTTAACTGTGGGTAATATAGTTAATATAGTTAACTGTGACTAATATAGTCAATATAGTTAACTGTGGCTAATATAGTTAATATAGTTAACTGTGGGTAATATTGTTAATATAGTTAAATGTGGCTAATATAGTTAATATAGTTAACTGCGGTTAATATAGTTAACTACGGATAATATAGTTAATATAGTTAACTGCGGGTAATATAGTTAACTGTGTCTAATATAGTTAATATAGTTAACTGTGGCTAATATAGTTAATATAGTTAATATTGTTAACTGTGGCTAATATAGTTAATATAGTTAACTGTGGCTAATACAGTTAATATAGCTAACTGTGGCTAATATAGTTAATATAGTTAACTGTTGCTAATATAGTTAATATAGGTAATATAGTTAACTATGTCTAATATAGTTAATATAGTTAATACAGTTAACTGTGGCTAATATAGTTAATATAGTTAACTGTGACTAATAAAGTTAACATAGTTAACTGTGGGTAATATAGTTAATATAGTTAACTGTGGCTAATATAGTTAATATGGTTAATATAGTTAAACCCATGCTAGCGTGGAAGATGGACGTTAAACGATGATGATGATAGTTAACTGTGGGTAATATAGTTAATATAGTTAACTGTGACTAATATAGTTAATATAGTTAACTGTGGCTAATATAGTTAATATAGTTAACTGCGTCTAATATAGTTAATATAGTTAACTGTGGCTAATATAGTTAATATAGTTAACTGTGGCTAATATAGTTAATATAGTTAACTGTGGCTAATATAGTTAATATAGTTAACTGTGGCTAATATAGTTAATACAGTTAACTGTGGCTAATATAGTTAATATAGTTAACTGTGGCTAATATAGTTAATATAGTTAACTGTGGCTAATATAGTTAATATAGTTAACTGTGGCTAATATAGTTAATATAGTTAAATGTGGCTAATATAGTTAATATAGTTAACTGTGGCTAATATAGTTAATATAGTTAACTGTGGCTAATATAGTTAATATAGTGAACTGTGGCTAATATAGTTAATATAGTGAACTGCAGCTAATATAGTTAATATAGTTAACTGTGACTAATATAGTTAATATAGTTAACTGTGGCTAATATAGTTAATACAGTTAACTGTGGCTAATATAGTTAATATAGTTAACTGTGGCTAATATAGTTTATATAGTTAACTGTGACTAATATAGTTAATATAGTTAACTGTGGGTAATATAGTTAATATAGTTAACTATATTAACTATATTAGCCACAGTTAACTATATTAGCCACAGTTAACTATATTAACTATATTAGCCACAGTTAACTATATTAACTATATTAACTATATTAGCCACAGTTAACTGTATTAACTATATTACCCACAGTTAACTGTGGCTAATATAGTTAATTGTGGGTAATATAGTTAATATAGTTAACTGCAGCTAATATAGTTAATATAGTTAACTGTGGGTAATATAGTTAATATAGTTAACTGCGGCTAATATAGTTAATATAGTTAACTGTGGGTAATATTGTTAATATAGTTAACTGTGACTACTATAGTTAATATAGTTAACTGGCTACTATAGTTAATATAATTAACTGCGGCTAATATAGTTAATATAGTTAACTGTGGCTAATATAGTTAATATAGTTAACTGTGTCTAATATAGTTAATATAGTTAACTGTGGCTAATATAGTTAATATAGTTAACTGTGACTAATATAGTTAATATAGTTAACTGTGGCTAATATAGTTAATTGTGGGTAATATAGTTAATATAGTTAACTGTGGCTAATATAGTTAACTGTGACTAATATAGTTAATATAGTTAACTGTGACTAATATAGTTAATATAGTTAACTGTGGCTAATATAGTTAATATAGTTAACTGTGGGTAATATAGTTAACTATATTAACTATATTAGGCGCAGTTAACTATATTAGCCACAGTTAACTATATTAACTATATTAGCCACAGTTAACTATATTAACTATATTAGTCACAGTTAACTATATTAGCCACAGTTAACTATATTAACTATATTACCCACAATTAACTATATTAGCCACAGTTAACTATATTAACTATATTAGTCACAGTTAACTATATTAACTATATTAGCCACAGTTAACTATATTAGCCGCAGTTAATTATATTAACTATAGTAGCCAGTTAACTATATTAACTATAGTAGTCACAGTTAACTATATTAACAATATTACCCACAGTTAACTATATTAACTATATTAGCCGCAGTTAACTATATTAACTATATTATTCACAGTTAACTATATTATTCACAGTTAACTATATTAACTATATTAGGCGCAGTTAACTATATTAGCCGCAGTTAACTATATTAACTATATTAGCCACAGTTAATTATATTAACTATATTAGTCACAGTTAACTATATTAACTATATTAGTCACAGTTAACTGCGCCTAATATAGTTAATATAGTTAACTGTGTCTAATATAGTTAATATAGGTAACTGTGTCTAATATAGTTAATATAGGTAACTGTGGCTAATATAGTTAATATAGTTAACTGTGGGTAATATAGTTAATATAGTTAACTGTGGGTAATATAGTTAATATAGTTAACTTTGCCTAATTATAGTTAATATAGTTAACTGTGGGTAATATAGTTAGTATAGTTAACTGTGGGTAATATAGTTAATATAGTTAACTGTGGGTAATATAGTTAATATAGTTAACTGTGGGTAATATAGTTAATATAGTTAACTGTGGGTAATATTGTTAATATAGTTAACTGTGACTACTATAGTTAATATAGTTAACTGGCTACTATAGTTAATATAATTAACTGCGGCTAATATAGTTAACTATATTAACTATATTAGCCACAGTTAACTATATTAACTCTGCCTAATATAGTTAATATAGTTAACTGTGGGTAATATAGTTAATATAGTTAACTGTGGCTAATATAGTTAATATAGTTAACTGTGGCTAATATAGTTAATATAGTTAACTGTGGGTAATATACTTAATATAGTTAACTGTGGCTAATATAGTTAATATAGTTAACTGTGGCTAATATAGTTAATATTGTTAACTGTAGTTAATATAGTTAATATAGTTAACTGTGGCTAATATAGTTAATATAGTTAACTGTGGCTAATACAGTTAATATAGTTAACTGTGGCTAATATAGTTAATATAGTTAACTGCGGCTAATATAGTCAATATAGTTAACTGCGGCTAATATAGTTAATATAGTTAATTGTGGGTAATATAGTTAATATAGTTAATACAGTTAATAGTGTTAACTGTGACTAATATAGTTAATATAGTTAATTGTGGCTAATATAATTAATATAGTTAACTGTGACTAATATAGTTAATATAGTTAACTGTGGTTAATATAGTTAATATAGTTAACTGTGGCTAATATAGTTAATATTGTTAACTGTGGCTAATATAGTTAATATAGTTAACTGTGGCTAATACAGTTAATATAGTTAACTGTGGCTAATATAGTTAATATAGTTAACTGTGGCTAATACAGTTAATATAGTTAACTGTGGCTAATATAGTTAATATAGTTAACTGCGGCTAATATAGTCAATATAGTTAACTGCGGCTAATATAGTTAATATAGTTAATGGCGGCTAATATAGTTAATATAGTTAACTGTGGCTAATATAGTTAATATAGTTAACTGTGACTAATATAGTTAACTGTGACTAATATAGTTAATATAGTTAACTGTGACTAATATAGTTAATATAGTTAACTGTGACTAATATAGTTAATATAGTTAACTGTGACTAATATAGTTAATATAGTTAACTGTGGCTAATATAGTTAACTGCGGCTAATATAGTTAACTGTGGATAATATAGTTAATATAGGTAACTGTGGATAATATAGTTAACTATATTAACTATATTAGCCACAGTTGACTATATTAACTATATTAGCCACAGTTAACTGTGGCTAATATAGTTAATACAGTTAACTGTGGCTAATATAGTTAAAACAGTTAACTGTGGATAATATAGTTAATATACTTAACTGTGGCTAATATAGTTAATATAGTTAACTGTGGGTAATATAGTTAATATAGTTAACTGTGACTAATATAGTCAATATAGTTAACTGTGGCTAATATAGTTAATATAGTTAACTGTGGGTAATATTGTTAATATAGTTAAATGTGGCTAATATAGTTAATATAGTTAACTGCGGTTAATATAGTTAACTACGGATAATATAGTTAATATAGTTAACTGCGGGTAATATAGTTAACTGTGTCTAATATAGTTAATATAGTTAACTGTGGCTAATATAGTTAATATAGTTAATATTGTTAACTGTGGCTAATATAGTTAATATAGTTAACTGTGGCTAATACAGTTAATATAGCTAACTGTGGCTAATATAGTTAATATAGTTAACTGTTGCTAATATAGTTAATATAGGTAATATAGTTAACTATGTCTAATATAGTTAATATAGTTAATACAGTTAACTGTGGCTAATATAGTTAATATAGTTAACTGTGACTAATAAAGTTAACATAGTTAACTGTGGGTAATATAGTTAATATAGTTAACTGAGGCTAATATAGTTAATATGGTTAATATAGTTAAACCCATGCTAGCGTGGAAGATGGACGTTAAACGATGATGATGATAGTTAACTGTGGGTAATATAGTTAATATAGTTAACTGTGACTAATATAGTTAATATAGTTAACTGTGGCTAATATAGTTAATATAGTTAACTGCGTCTAATATAGTTAATATAGTTAACTGTGGCTAATATAGTTAATATAGTTAACTGTGGCTAATATAGTTAATATAGTTAACTGTGGCTAATATAGTTAATACAGTTAACTGTGGCTAATATAGTTAATATAGTTAACTGTGGCTAATATAGTTAATATAGTTAACTGTGGCTAATATAGTTAATATAGTTAACTGTGGCTAATATAGTTAATATAGTTAAATGTGGCTAATATAGTTAATATAGTTAACTGTGGCTAATATAGTTAATATAGTTAACTGTGGCTAATATAGTTAATATAGTGAACTGTGGCTAATATAGTTAATATAGTGAACTGCAGCTAATATAGTTAATATAGTTAACTGTGGCTAATATAGTTAATACAGTTAACTGTGGCTAATATAGTTAATATAGTTAACTGTGGCTAATATAGTTAATATAGTTAACTGTGACTAATATAGTTAATATAGTTAACTGTGGGTAATATAGTTAATATAGTTAACTATATTAACTATATTAGCCACAGTTAACTATATTAGCCACAGTTAACTATATTAACTATATTAGCCACAGTTAACTATATTAACTATATTAACTATATTAGCCACAGTTAACTGTATTAACTATATTACCCACAGTTAACTGTGGCTAATATAGTTAATTGTGGGTAATATAGTTAATATAGTTAACTGCAGCTAATATAGTTAATATAGTTAACTGTGGGTAATATAGTTAATATAGTTAACTGCGGCTAATATAGTTAATATAGTTAACTGTGGGTAATATTGTTAATATAGTTAACTGTGACTACTATAGTTAATATAGTTAACTGGCTACTATAGTTAATATAATTAACTGCGGCTAATATAGTTAATATAGTTAACTGTGGCTAATATAGTTAATATAGTTAACTGTGTCTAATATAGTTAATATAGTTAACTGTGGCTAATATAGTTAATATAGTTAACTGTGACTAATATAGTTAATATAGTTAACTGTGGCTAATATAGTTAATTGTGGGTAATATAGTTAATATAGTTAACTGTGGCTAATATAGTTAACTGTGACTAATATAGTTAATATAGTTAACTGTGACTAATATAGTTAATATAGTTAACTGTGGCTAATATAGTTAATATAGTTAACTGTGGGTAATATAGTTAACTATATTAACTATATTAGGCGCAGTTAACTATATTAGCCACAGTTAACTATATTAACTATATTAGCCACAGTTAACTATATTAACTATATTAGTCACAGTTAACTATATTAGCCACAGTTAACTATATTAACTATATTACCCACAATTAACTATATTAGCCACAGTTAACTATATTAACTATATTAGTCACAGTTAACTATATTAACTATATTAGCCACAATTAACTATATTAACTATATTAGTCACAGTTAACTATATTAGTCACAGTTAAATATATTAACTATATTAGCCACAGTTAACTATATTAACTATATTAGCCACAGTTAACTATATTAGCCGCAGTTAATTATATTAACTATAGTAGCCAGTTAACTATATTAACTATAGTAGTCACAGTTAACTATATTAACTATATTAGCCGCAGTTAACTATATTAACTATATTATTCACAGTTAACTATATTATTCACAGTTAACTATATTAACTATATTAGGCGCAGTTAACTATATTAGCCGCAGTTAACTATATTAACTATATTAGCCACAGTTAATTATATTAACTATATTAGTCACAGTTAACTATATTAACTATATTAGTCACAGTTAACTGCGCCTAATATAGTTAATATAGTTAACTGTGTCTAATATAGTTAATATAGGTAACTGTGTCTAATATAGTTAATATAGGTAACTGTGGCTAATATAGTTAATATAGTTAACTGTGGGTAATATAGTTAATATAGTTAACTGTGGGTAATATAGTTAATATAGTTAACTTTGCCTAATTATAGTTAATATAGTTAACTGTGGGTAATATAGTTAGTATAGTTAACTGTGGGTAATATAGTTAATATAGTTAACTGTGGGTAATATAGTTAATATAGTTAACTGTGGGTAATATAGTTAATATAGTTAACTGTGGGTAATATTGTTAATATAGTTAACTGTGACTACTATAGTTAATATAGTTAACTGGCTACTATAGTTAATATAATTAACTGCGGCTAATATAGTTAACTATATTAACTATATTAGCCACAGTTAACTATATTAACTCTGCCTAATATAGTTAATATAGTTAACTGTGGGTAATATAGTTAATATAGTTAACTGTGGCTAATATAGTTAATATAGTTAACTGTGGCTAATATAGTTAATATAGTTAACTGTGGGTAATATACTTAATATAGTTAACTGTGGCTAATATAGTTAATATAGTTAACTGTGGCTAATATAGTTAATATTGTTAACTGTAGTTAATATAGTTAATATAGTTAACTGTGGCTAATATAGTTAATATAGTTAACTGTGGCTAATACAGTTAATATAGTTAACTGTGGGTAATATACTTAATATAGTTAACTGCGGCTAATATAGTTAATATAGTTAATTGTGGGTAATATAGTTAATATAGTTAATACAGTTAATAGTGTTAACTGTGACTAATATAGTTAATATAGTTAATTGTGGCTAATATAATTAATATAGTTAACTGTGACTAATATAGTTAATATAGTTAACTGTGGTTAATATAGTTAATATAGTTAACTGTGGCTAATATAGTTAATATAGTTAACTGTGGCTAATATAGTTAATATAGTTAACTGTGGCTAATATAGTTAATATAGTTAACTGTGGCTAATATAGTTAATATAGTTAACTGTGGCTAATATAGTTAACTGTGACTAATATAGTTAATATAGTTAACTGTGGCTAATATAGTTAATATATTTAACTGTGGCTACTATAGTTAATATAGTTAACTGTGGCTACTATAGTTAATATAGTTAACTGTGGCTACTATAGTTAATATAGTTAACTGTGGCTACTATAGTAGACTGGAGAGCCAGGGGTAGACCAAAAGGAAGATGGTTGGATAACATATTCATGAGCTTGGTTGGTATTGTTTGAAGATGGTTGCTTCTGATAGGACCCTCTGGAAGGCATGTCTGAATACTCTGCTCACTAGACCCTCCCACGTTCTGATAGGACCCTCTGGAAGGCATGTCTGAATACTCTACTCACTAGACCCTCTCACGTTCTGATAGGACCCTCTGGAAGGCATGTCTGAATACTCTACTCACTAGACCCTCTCACGTTCTGATAGGACCCTCTGGAAGGCATGTCTGAATACTCTGCTCACTAGACCCTCTCACGTTCTGATAGGACCCTCTGGAAGGCATGTCTGAATACTCTGCTCACTAGACCCTCTCACGTTCTGATAGGACCTTCTGGAAGGCATGTCTGAATACTCTACTCACTAGACCCTCTCACGTTCTGATAGGACCCTCTGGAAGGCATGTCTGAATACTCTGCTCACTAGACCCTCTCACGTTCTGATAGGACCTTCTGGAAGGCATGTCTGAATACTCTACTCACTAGACCCTCTCACGTTCTGATAGGACCCTCTGGAAGGCATGTCTGAATACTCTGCTCACTAGACCCTCTCACGTTCTGATAGGACCCTCTGGAAGGCATGTCTGAATACTCTGCTCACTAGACCCTCTCACGTTCTGATAGGACCCTCTGGAAGGCATGTCTGAATACTCTGCTCACTAGACCCTCTCACGTTCTGATAGGACCCTCTGGAAGGCATGTCTGAATACTCTGCTCACTAGACCCTCTCACGTTCTGATAGGACCCTCTGGAAGGCATGTCTGAATACTCTGCTCACTAGACCCTCTCACGTTCTGATAGGACCTTCTGGAAGGCATGTCTGAATACTCTGCTCACTAGACCCTCCCACGTTCTGATAGGACCTTCTGGAAGGCATGTCTGAATACTCTGCTCACTAGACCCTCCCACGTTCTGATAGGACCTTCTGGAAGGCATGTCTGAATACTCTGCTCACTAGACCCTCCCACGTTCTGATAGGACCTTCTGGAAGGCATGTCTGAATACTCTGCTCACTAGACCCTCTCACGTTCTGATAGGACCCTCTGGAAGGCATGTCTGAATACTCTGCTCACTAGACCCTCTCACGTTCTGATAGGACCTTCTGGAAGGCATGTCTGAATACTCTGCTCACTAGACCCTCCCACGTTCTGATAGGACCTTCTGGAAGGCATGTCTGAATACTCTGCTCACTAGACCCTCCCACGTTCTGATAGGACCTTCTGGAAGGCATGTCTGAATACTCTGCTCACTAGACCCTCTCACGTTCTGATAGGACCCTCTGGAAGGCATGTCTGAATACTCTGCTCACTAGACCCTCTCACGTTCTGATAGGACCTTCTGGAAGGCATGTCTGAATACTCTGCTCACTAGACCCTCCCACGTTCTGATAGGACCTTCTGGAAGGCATGTCTGAATACTCTGCTCACTAGACCCTCCCACGTTCTGATAGGACCTTCTGGAAGGCATGTCTGAATACTCTGCTCACTAGACCCTCCCACGTTCTGATAGGACCTTCTGGAAGGCATGTCTGAATACTCTGCTCACTAGACCCTCTCACATTCTGATAGGAACTCATTACAGTACACTTAATTGGAACCACTTCATCTCTTTTACGTTGCTGCACTCTACAGAATATGCTGGGAATTTTCTACTGGCCCCTGCACAAGAGGGGGGGGGTCGTCATATTCTCTCCCCTATTTTTGAATTTTTTCAATGAGTGGATGCCCTTCCTATCACTAATCACCTTACAGAGTGTACTGGGTGCATTTAACTGTATCACCGATACAAAAGAGGTTGTTGTACACTTTATAACACGCTACAGAAAGGTCGTTAGTCAATGATTATTCCATACATTTTCATTAGACAAGCAGTCTGATGGTGGTGATGATAGTGGTGGTGGTGGATGGTGGTGGAGGGTGGTTGGTTGTGGTGGTGGATGGTGGAGAGTGGTTGGTGGTGGTTGTGGAGAGTGGTTGGTGGTGGTGGTGGATGGTGGTTGGTGTTGGAAGAGGGTGTTGGTGGTGGACAGTGTTGGTGGAGGGTGTTGGTGGATGGTGTTGGTGGATGGTGGAGGGTGTTGGTGGATGGTGGTTGGAGGAGGGTGGTGGGTGTTGGAGGTGGAGGATGTTGGTGGTGAACGGTGTTGGTGGTGGACGGTGTTGGTGGTGGATGACGGTTGGTGTTAGCGGACGGTGTTGGAGGGTGTTGGTGGTGGACGGTGGTGGGTGTTGGTGGTGGACGGTGTTGGATGGTGGCGGTTGGTGGTGGTGGAGGGTGGTTGGTGGTGGCGGTTGGTGGTGGTGGAGGGTGGTTGGTGGTGGATGGTGGGGGTTGGTGGATGGTGGTGGAGAGTGGTTGGTGGAGGGTGTGGTTGGTGGAGGGTGTTGGTGGATGGTGTTGGTGGAGGATGGTGGTGGATGGTGTTGGAGGAGGGTGTTGGTGGTAGATGGTGGTTGGTGGTGGAGGATGGGGAGAATGTTGATGGTGGTAGTGCATAGAGGTGGTGGAACATGGTGGTGGTAGTGGAAGGTAGGGATTTGGTTGAAAGTTGTAAAAAACTAAACTAAATAAAATAAAAAGGCAAGAATAAAACTAAATAAATCCCGTGAATATTTGAAACCATTTCATCTGCATTTTATGTTCTTTTATGACAATACAAAATGATTGATCTCTAAATAGTAGCAAAGCCTTTGATATCTGCCAATCAACAATATCGGATGAATATATCGAACTTTTCCCAACACCACCACTTCTATTAATGTTACTGATCTGTTTATCAAACACTAGAAATAGTTTTACACACACAATGAATCATTATTAGAAGTCTGTCTGTCTGTTAGTCTTGTAGATATGGAGTTGTGAAGGCACATGGCTTAGTGGTTAGAGATTTAGACTCACAATCATGATGGTTGTCAACTTTCACAGACCAGGTAGTGTATTGTGTCCTTCAGACAGAGACCAGGTAGTGTATTGTGTCCTTCAGACAGAGACCAGGTAGTGTATTGTGTCCTTCAGACAGACACTTTATTTCATATTATTCCATTTCACTCGGCTGCAAATAAAAACTGAATTACGATGAAAATGGTGCCAAACTGTATTGGTCATTGCCATTCTCTTGGACAGCATCATATCTAGTGTATATGTACTGAACATACTATCTACCGATACTGCCAATCCACAAAATGTGGGTAATAATTGTTTCTACTTTTGGCACAAGGCCAGCAATTACCCAGTACATTACTGGTACTTTATTTTATCGACCCCATAAGGATGAAAGGCAAAGTTAACCTTGGCATGATTTGAACTCAGACCGTAAAGGGACATAACTATGCTGGAAAGCATGGCGTCCGACCCTCTCCTGATACTGCCAATCCACCTTATAGATGCACCAATACATACACACACATACATAATGGCTGCATCTTGGTTTCAAAAATCGCCATCTTTTGACCTTTTTCTCGTACATGGGTGGCCCGAATATGACCTTTTAGTCCTGTCAAGAACTTAGATTCCTTTCTGTATATGTTGCAGTGAAAGAAAAAGACCATGCTCCTGCAACAGACATGAAAGTTGTTTAGATCAAGTGATGTCTGTGAAGCGTTTTTGAGTGACTGAACTAATTCCACTCGCTGAATAATGGTGACAGATATCCAAAAAGAAGAACAAGCCAACATCATTGGCTGCCACCGAGTCACAGGTTTTACATCAGAGTTTTCATTCTCCTCAAATGATGTCTTAACAAAAACTAAGGGTCTCCCACTCCCAGTGGGCTAACCATGCACTCAGGCACCAAACCGTGTATTTCCATGTCCCCCACACATACATATATACACACATAAAAAAAAAAATACAATGATAATAATTTCATTTGACTTAATTTATGTACAATAATATATATTACAATACATTTGACAGTTGATATCCAATTTTCTCCCCCAATTTCCCTGGAGTTTGAAACTTCTCACTTCATTGCTACAATATCAATGGACCAGCTGAAGGTTAACAGTTTGTATCTTATAACTGACCATCAGTAGTTAAGATTCTATCATTGTTCAACTTTTATTCAACAGACTTATGATCAAAGATCTTCCACTGTTGACCCATATTTTTCTTTGTCCAAGACTACTACATTTATATCGATATACCTTTCCATTAGAAAAAAACCTCTAATGCAGGGCCCGAGCATGGCCTCATCCAGTAAAACAAAACTGCCTGGAACTGCCCATATTATACATCACAATTTAATATAAGAATATTTGTTAAGTTATGTTCCAAACACCAACTTAATAATGAGAAAGTTATATTACTAAATCCCTCTAAATTCTTGATTATCTTCGAAATTATTTGAAAATGATGGGCAATGTCTTTTATTACAAACACTTTGATGAAAAGGTAAGATCTCTAATTATTTTAGATCTTTCAGAGATTCAATGTTTCAAACTTATGATTTAGTGCTGTGAATCTAACAGTTATTCCTCTCTATTATCCCTTAACATCCTGTAATGACTTAGAAGAAAATATCTAAAAGCTGCTTTGTTAATTCAAATGTTTATAGTATATTTATGAGTGGACAGAGTTAACGCTTAACCTCTTTTGTAGATTTGACAGAAAAATATCTAAAAATAGGTTTATCAATTCAAATTTTTATAACATCTTTACCAGTGGACAGGTTGTTGTAAAGATTCGCAGTAAAGACTTTCATTTTTTATGTGACGCAGTTGTAGTGTTGTTTTGTACTTTTCAAGAATGTCTTGCTAATGTTGTTTCATGTGGTTGAGGTCATTGAACAATTAAACATTTAACATATTTAAAGACCTGTCCTACAGGTTCCAGATGGGGGACATTGATGATGATGATGGTGGTGGTGGTAGGGATTGTAATGGTGGTGGTGATGATGGTGGTAGTGATGGTGGTAGTGATGATAGTGGTGGTGATGGTAGTGGTGGTGATGATAGTGGTGGTGATGGTAGTGGTGGTGATGATAGTGTTGGTGATGGTGGTGGTGATGATAGTGGTGGTGATGATGGTGGTGGTGATGATGATAGTGGTGGTGGTGGTGATGATGATAGTGCTGGTGGTGGTGATGATGATAGTGTTGGTGGTGGTGATGGTGATGATAGTGGTGGTGATGATATTGGTGGTGATGATGATAGTGGTGGTGATGATGATAGTGTTGGTGGTGGTGATGGTGATGATGCTAGTGGTGGTGGTTATGGTGATGATAGTGGTGGTGGTTATGGTGATGATAGTGGTGGTGGTGATGATGATGATAGTGGTGGTGGTGATGATGATGATAGTGGTGGTGGTGATGATGATAATGGTGGTAGTGTTGATAGTAGTGATGGGAGGGGGCTGCAATGATGGTGGTGATGGGGGGGGGGGGGTGATAGTAGTTATGGGCGTGATAGCAATGATGGTGGTGGTGCTGGTAGTGGTGGTGATGGTAGCAGTGATGGTGGTGGTGGTGGGATAGCAATGATGGTGGTGGTGGTGGTGGTGATGATGGAGATGGTAGCAGTGATGGTGGTGGTGGGGTAGCAATGGTGGTGGGATAGCAATGATGGTGGTGGTGCTGGTAGTGGTGGTGGTGATGGAGATGGTAGCAGTGATGGTGGTGGTGGGGTAGCAATGGTGGTGGTGGTGGTGGGATAACAATGATGGTGGTGGTACTGGTAGTGGTGGTGATGGAGATGGTAGCAGTGATGGTGGTGGAGATGGAGATGGTGATGGTGGGGTGGTGGTGGGATAGCAGTGATGGTGGTGGTGATGGAGATGGTGATGGTGGGGTGGTGGTGGGATAGCAGTGGTGGTGGTGGTGGTGGGATAGCAATGGTGGTGGTGGTGGTGGGATAGCAATGGTGGTGGTGGTGGGATGGCGGTGGTGGTGGTGGTGGTGGTGCTGGTAGTGGTGGTGATGGTGGTGGGATAGCAATGATGGTGGTGGTGCTGGTAGTGGTGGTGGTGGGATAGCAGTGATGGTGGTGGTGCTGGTAGTGGTGGTGATGGAGATGGTAGCAGTGATGGTGGTGGGATAGCAGTGATGGTGGTGGTGCTGGTAGTGGTGGTGATGGTGGTGGTGCTGGAGATGGTAGCAGTGATGGTGGTGGGATAGCAGTGATGGTGGTGGTGCTGATGGTGGTGGTGGTGATGGAGATGGTAGCAGTGATGGTGATGGTGGTGGGATAGCAGTGATGATAGTGGTGGTGGGGGTAATGATAGTAGTAATGGGGGGGGGGGGGGGTAGCAATGAACATGGTGGTGGTGGTAGTGATGAGGGTGGTAGCAACAATGGTAATGATGATAGTAAGGAGGGGGGGTAGTGAGAAGAGGAAGGAGGAGTGTGCTATGCATTATGTGAAAGTCTACATCAGAAAAACTAATGTTCTTTGATGTTAACAGTAAAAAGTTTTTCAATGTTTCTCTTTTTATCAAATAATTGCTTCAGACTTTTTTGGATGATTTTGTTTATTTTTTATTTTTGAATTTTTGATTTTATTGTTTTATATTTCTGTTTAAATGAAGTTGATTAACTCTTCACTTTTTTATTATTTTTATATTTCACCCACTTTTCTTTGTTTTACTTTATTTCTCTCTTTGCCCTTTGCTCTCCCTCTCCCCACTCTCCCTCTCTCCTCTATTTCACTCTCTCCCCTCACTCTTCTCTCACTCTCTCCCCTCTCTCTTCTTTTCTCACCTCTCTCCCCTCTCTCTCCTCCCTCTCACCTCTTTTTCTACTCTTACTGCTTCCTTTTTTTCTTTCTGTAAGTTTATTAAATCATTCAACGGTGATCAGGTGTGGTCGTTGTTTGCTAGACATGTGTTTCCCCAGCTCGTCTCCTTGACGGAGCTGCAGTCCTGGGTCAAGCGAAGACTGAGACGGAGTGCTTGGAGACTGGAAGGTCTTCAGGCGCTCACAGTCCTCAACCAGTCGGGCAATGCGATCGGTGGAAACTCCACCTCGGCGCCCTATAGAGCATTAGTGGAGGGGAAGAATGACGACGTACTTGGGGAAACTCTGGGCGTCGACGAAAATTAACTAGCCAATCTGTTCGGGAGAACTTTCGGGTCGGGGTCTATGAACAACTTCCAGAAATCCCTGGCCTGGCAGTGCTACCGAGCAGCTTTGCCAGTTCGGGATAAACTCTACAGGCATGGAAGTGCTGAGATGCACACAGGGTGACGAAACCGTCCTGCACACATTCGTCCAGTGTCCGAGCATTGCTGACTTGTGGGTTTATGTCGAACACCTGCTGTCGCATGTAGAACGGATCCGGCTATCAGCTGAGTCCATCGTGAGGATTGCCCCGCCCTCTTCCTTTAGCCAGGAAGGGCAGGCAGTTTTTATCTGTCTGGTGGCCATGGCGAAAGAGATAGTGCTGTGGATGCGTTTGAAAGGGCTGAAGACGAGCACTTACCTCTTTGGTGATGCCCTGATTAACTTTTTCAAATTTCATTTGAAAAGGAAAATCAGGGTAGAGAGGGAAGTACTCTCTTCCCAGCATTTTGTTGAAAGATGGGTGAGAGAGGCAAGCATGACCCAAGTGAATGGGCCTACACTGTGTATGCGCCTGTAAATTGAAGGTGGAAAACTGGGAGAGAGCACTTGCCCTGGTGGTCAGGGTCACCGTAGCTTTTTTTAATGGGCTTTCTCCACGAATGTCCCTCAGAAGTCTCCCCCCTATTGGGGAATTTTTCATTGTTTCTTTTTTTGTTACATCCTCTGTTTGTTTTTTTTACAAGCAGAAATGCCCATTTATACCGTCCTGTATTGTCCTGTATTGTCTTTAATGTCTTACTTGTGGTTAATAAAGTGAACGGGACCGCTCTGAATATACGCCTGTAGTTTGAGAAATGCAAAAATTGAAGAGAGGATGCTTGCCCTGGTGGTCAGGGTAGCCATGTTCTTTTGTGTGGTTTTCGCCACGAGTAACCCTCAGAGGTTTCCCCACTATTGGGGAATTTTTCATTGTTTCAATTTTCATTTTTATTGTTTATATATATATATATATATATATATATATATATATATATATATATATATATGTTTCTATGTCTTTTTTTTTCTTTTCTTATATAAATAATAAAAATCTTTACACGCACAAAACCCACATTGTACCATCCTGTACCGTCCTGTGCCGTCTATAATGTTTTTCTTGATGTCAGCCCTTGTGGCCAATAAAGAAATCATTATTATTATTATCATCATCAATAAAAATAATAAATAAATAAATAAAAATAATAAATAAATAAAGAATTATGATTACTATTATTATTATTATTATTATTATATTTTAGACAGCTTCAAATACAATGATAATTAAGTGGGAAATTTATGATTCCAGCATTTTCTTTTAGAATAATGTTTAGAACCACCTAAAATATTTTCTTATTTTTATTTTGTTTGAAACTTCTTTTTATTTTCCTTTTTTCCTTTTTCAGATAATTTGGTCGAATCAAACGAGAGAATGAGACCATTAGACACAAACTCCATAAGGACAGTAACTAGAGAGATGTTATCAAGAAATTACTTTACAAATTTCATGCCATTTCAATAACTTCTGCAAAGATGAAATTTAGAATTTTTTTTTTTTTTTTGACAACTCCAGCAGAAAATAAATGTTGATGACTTTTAATGATAGATGATCCTGAATAAACCAAAAGATCCTGAAAAAATAAAACAAAAGAAAAATCTCCCCCAAAAGATGTATAATGACTTGCAACAGTTTAAGCTAAATTCCTGTCAAAGAATAAAAGAATTAAGCCTGATAGCATCTTTGATTCTTGTTTGAATCTCTAAGGACACCTTAAACATTATTCAGAAAATAAATGAACTGGCAGATAAGATTCAACATGAGATTTTGCAAGAGAAATTTGTTTTATGCTTTTATTCAATCTTATATCTTTTTTTTTATTTTTATTTTTTTTTTATTATTGAAGATACAGTTAGATATGGTCACAGGAGAGTCAAAAGCCCTCACTCAAAATATCTTCCCTTTCTTTCACTATTTTATCTTTTAACAATTTGTAATGATTTAGTAGAAAATCTCTAAAAACGGAGCTGTTAATTCAAATGTTTATGGTATTAGAGTCAGCACTTTAGATTTTTTTTGTAATGCAGTCATAGTACTGCTTTGTACTTGTCAAGAATGTCTAGCTAATAAGGTTTCATATGGTACAGGATGTTAAGAGTTAACTCTTTTAATATCAACTTGCCTGAAACTAGCTCTGGTTCTGTGATAAAACTGTCCATTTTAAAGTGTTTGCAGGGATTAGTTTTTCAGGTAACAAGACAGTTCAATCAAGTGGAGCTGTTGGCTGGAAGGAGAAGATGGCAGAGGCACAGGAAAGGAAGAGAGCAAATTGCCAAGGGTTTGTGGAGGACCTAGTGTATGTCAGTGGAGAGCCACCAGGAACAATGTGGAAGCAACAGAGAGGATATCCAGATGGCTGTAGCTGGAGAGAAATGACCAGTAGTGTCAGTAATATGTCACTTAGACACAGATTGAGGATAAATCAACTTCAGTTGGGTCACCTGGATGAGCTTCAAAAAACACCCAGTAACTCCAAGATACAACATTGGTGATGTGTCCAAGGTAATGTGTACATCAGTAGTTGGGTCACTTGGATGAAGGTGACTATGTTGTAAGACCCTCTAAAACACCCAGTGACTCCAAGATACAACATTGGTGATGTGTCCAAGGTAATGTGTACATCAGTAGTTGGGTCACTTGGATGAAGGTGACTATGTTGTAAGACCCTCTAAAACACCCAGTGACTCCAAGATACAACATTGGTGACGTGTCCAAGGTTTTACATCAGTGGATGTGTGAAGAACAAGGAACTATGTGCATGTGTGTAATGAAAGGTTAAGGCGTAAGTGTGTCTCCCTGAAGTATGCCAGCTGAAGATGGCCCACACTCATGTGAAAGGATTAAAAACTAGGCATTGGTATTAGTGTGAAAGGATACCATATTTATAATGAAATACACAGTTAATGTGTTTCAATTAACTTTGAAAATAATGAAACATTTGGAGGGATTTAATAAACACAGCTTAACTTTTTCATTATTAAGCTGCTGTTTGAAACATTACTTAAGAAGTTCATACATAAAATCGTGGAAGGTTTTAATTCAAATATGAACACTTTAAACTGAACAGTTTTGTATAATAAAAGCAAGGTTGGTATCAGACTTTGACACTTCATAGAAATTTGGGACATCTTGTATTGCTACTGTTTAGAAAAGTTGATAAAAGTTACAAGATGGTGATTTCTTGAGCTATAAGCATCAATACATATACTTACTAACAATATTTGTTCAGTAATATTTCTATTTCATCTAAAGCCAGACTGAAAACTTGAAATTAGTTTTTCCATTCTTGCGGTTTTATCACCAGTTTACAATACTTACATTATGACCAAAGCCGGTGCTACTATTAAGGTAACTAGCAGAAAAAAACCACCCTTCAGGTGGTTTTCTGCTAGCATGTGTAGTGTGTATATTGATATACACAAGTATATATATATGTAGATATGATACATCAAATAAAATCGTAATTGTCAATATATATAGAAATTGAACGAAGACTGTTACACTCTCTTATGTAATCAGTAACTTAAAGACGATATTATATATAAACTGCATTAGGAGAAAATTAATGACAGAAAATTAATGTTTATTTAAGCCACCGGAAGTGTTGACATTTGAAAATTTTAAAGAAGTGAATCTTTAAATAAATAATAAAATATATTTAATGAACAGCCACGAAATTTAGTAGATAAATTATGTAATATTCAGTCATTATTTATTCAAAGTAATCCAACTTATTTTACTAATGGGATAAAAAATTATAAACCGTATGCAATCCCGCGCTTCTTACTTTATTATAGTTTAGATCTAGGTGGTCACCTAGGACACAGACCTCACAGTGGTGCATTACTGAACCTTAAAAGGAATGCAGTTTAAAATAAGTTTGTGTAAATATTTGTAAATTTGTATTAACTATATAAAAATTTCCTGCAATCAATAAATAAATGCCTAAACATCTTCACCATACAACAGTGTTGGAGATATATCTTCAGTTGTGGACAGGGTCATATGATGTTATAATCTGTTACATGATTGGGTGAGAGTGGACTGTGTAGTAGAAAATACAGACTAAATATTTTTTTTAGTGCTGTCAGAGCAAAAAGTCTGAAAAACTAGGTTTGTCAACTTAGCAAATAGTGGGAGAATAGGGTACATTACTTGGAAAATAGGGTACATTAGTGGGAGAATAGGGCACATTAGTGGGAGAATAGGGTACATCAGTGGGAGAATAGGGTACATCAGTGGGAGAATAGGGTACATTAGTGGGAGAATAGGGTACATTACTGGGAGTGTAGGGTACATTACTGGGAGTGTAGGGTACATTACTGGGAGGGTAGAGTACATGGCTGAGAGGGTAGGTTACATTCCTGGGAGAAAGAGATACACATTGTAGAGCTAACCTAGGCACAGATCGTACGACACAGTCAATTATGAATTATATACAATTCTCAAGCAATTACGTGGAAGAGTCATTTTCAAACCACACACTAACTGTTAAATACACTTTACATTTATCATATATCAATGCCCACTTATTCCCGAAAGGGTCGTGGGGACAGAATCTTCAGACACAACATCCAGAGGGTCCTATCAGAAGATGTTATTATTTGTACAGTTTGCAACACAATCACTGACAACCAAGAATTAACAGTTTTGTGCATTCTTTGAAGGGTTAAAATGACTCTTCCATGATATTATTTTAATCTGGTTAAATACCCAAGTGAGATCAACCATCTTGCTCATGGTCTACCTCTGTGTTTCCTGTAGGTTGGCTTTGTTAGTAAAATCTGTCCAGCAATTCTTTCCCCGAGACATTCTAAGCACATGACTGTAATATCAGAACTGTGATGTCTCAATTCAGAGAAGTAGTGACTCTACTTGGAGTGAGCCTCTAATCTCTGAGCTACGCACCTATTAAGTAACATTACATCAAAGACCTACTTGAATTTGAGATCAGCCATTACACATCATTTATGACCATAGTTAAGGGTAGGCATGAACAGCAATTTGAAGATAGTGAGTTTGTCTTTTACACCTACCTCCCTTCTTCTGATGACTGAGCATTGAAGCTGGTGCATTAATGCACCATAATCTACAGTATGATCAGATGCAATAAAAGCAATACATTTTTATAGCAAAATTTTCTTTGTACAGTTTGCAACACAATCACTGACAACCAAGAATTAACAGTTTTGTGCATTCTTTGAAGGGTTAAAATGACTCTTCCATGATATTATTTTAAGGTGAATTTCCAGTATCGGTAGAAGGTCAGACACCATCCTTTCCAGCATAGTTAGTCCCTTTACGGCCTGAGTTCAAATCCTGCCGAGGTTAACTTTACCTTTCATCCTTACGGGGTCGATAAAATAAAGTACCAGCAATGCACTGGATAATTGCTGGCCTTGTGCCAAAAGAAGAAACAATTATTTTAACTTCAACATAGTCTCAGATCAAGTCACTTGCCAGACATGTACAACTCTGGCTAAAATACTTTATTGTTAATAAACCTCCAATTCAGAATCCATCTGTACAATAAACCTCCAACAAACAGAATGAAATTTGAATCTATAACCATGCAGCACTTAATAATACCCCACTAACATTTTAGGCTGATTTAAGACTATTAAATTATGCAGTAATTAATAATACACAAAAACAACTGCTGGAATCTGCTCATTTTGCCAGACTAATGAGAAGTAATGATACTCAAAACATGTTAATAGCTATGTTATTAAAGTCTGTCTTTGTTAGGGGTTTAGAAAAGTAGAAATATAGGTGATAAGAGGAAAATATCAGATCATTGCATCAAGTATTTTGACCTTTTGTTAGCACAAACATTCGGATTTAATTAATTTTGAAAATAATGAAGAATTTGGTGGAATTTAATAACATGGTTTAACTTTTTCATTATTAAACTGGTGTTTGGAACAGTACTTCACTTTTAATATCCTGTACTGCATGAAACCAGATTAGCAAAATATTCTTGAAAAGTACAAAACACTACTGTGATTGCTTCATGCTAAAAGTTTAAATCTTAACTCGAGTTTATAGATAACTAGCAGTGGTACCTGGCGTTGCACGGGATAAGGTATTTTGGAACGTGGGCCGCCAACAGACCTACTGCATGCCTCGACAATATGTAAAGAAAATAAACCGAATACTCTGATGGCTGGATAATCTTTAAGATTTTCCTCGATGAAGCAGGAAAAATGCAGGTTTTCACCTAATGCGGGCTCTAGGGAACAAAAAAGTTTATGTGCATAACATTCCCTGAAACATAGGTAATACACATGTAAAGTTTGAAAAAAGTCGGTTGGGTACTTCGAGTTTTAGGGATTCAAACTCACACAGACATCCTCAGGGAAGTGACGTAATGCAGACAGTCAGACATACAAACAGATATTATAAGGGCGCGACGTTATATCTATGTATCTATCTAAAAAGAGAAAGACTAAGAATTATAGAGAGAGATCGCTAAACCGCCTAATGACGTCCCTAGGGCTTTGAAAATTTGAACATTCTTTTGCTCAGAACACTCCCTGAAACATAAGTATTACATGTGTAAAGTTTGAAAACAATCGGTTGGCTGGTTCTCGAGTTTTAGGGATTCAAACACACACACACAGACAGACATCCTCAGTTTTATATATATATAGATGATCACAACAGCCTGCACACACAAATAAAGCTACTACAAACATTTGAATAAACAAACTTATTTTTCAATATTTTCTTTTAAATCATTACCAGATATTAAACGTTAATAAATGTAATCTGAGATTTTCGAATATTAATAACATTCGATTCGTTTGCAATTATGCAAACAAGCCTCATTTTTAAAGCCATGTCAGTAGAATGTACCCTTCATTCTTGCTCTTGTGTTTACATGCCAACACAAGAGCAAGAATGAAGGGTTTATTCTACTGACATGGCTTTTAAAATGAGGCTCGTTTGCATATTGCAAACGAATCGAATGTTATTAATATTCGAAAAACTCAGATTACATTTATTGTATTCAGTCATGTAGAGCAAACATTTTTTTTTTAAATTTAAATGTTAAAGATTCTTATATAAGATTATGGCAGGTTTTAATAGTATAGACCCTTCAAAGCAGCTACTTTATATCATAAAACCAATGGCAGTTTCAGGAGGGTTAAAAACAATTATAGTTCTCTACTTGTATCAAACAATACATTTGTATGTATGTTTCTTACTGCCTGCTACTAATTCATGCCTGGGTATTTAGCTCTAGGGCTGGAGAATGTTTTTTTTAACCCTCCATAGATTTAGCTAGAAGTACACAGTCATCAGCATATATCCTCGCTGACCTCGACACTTGTATCCAAGCGACAGCTGAGGAGATATACAACATCAGGTTTGACGACATTGGTTGGCAACAGGCCACCTTACCAGCTAGATATAGTGGCCTTGACCACCGGTCCCCAATCTCGCTGGCTTTGCCGGCGTTTCTTTTGTCGGTAACTTCATGCTGCGTCCTTGTCAGCAGGGTTTTCCAAAACACAATGGAACCCTCTATGATCAAGGAACGTGAGGCCACCTGGGACTTAGCCCAGTAGACATCCCTCCTCCTTCTCCCCCTACTGACGTCAAGTCTCCCCAAAGCATTTGGGTTGTCATCCAGTGCAGCCTGGCCTCAGACACGCTCACACACCAGCTCGACCAGCACCACCTTGCCTGTTTTCACGTGGCCTCCAAACCCCGCAGTAGTACCCGGCTCCATGCCTTACCCTCCTTCTCCACTGGCACGCAGCTAGACAACGATAGCCTGCACATCAGCGTTTCCCTGGGGCTTGGCCTGCACATCAGCGAGCCACATAAATGTCGCTGTGGATCCACCGTGAACTCTTTTAGCTTCCACCCGTTTTCCTGTCGCCACAGTGCCGGTCGCCTTCCATGCCATGCTGCCCTCAACAAGGTCATAAAGCATGGCTCGGACGCTGCAGGCTTCCCCTCCCAGCTCAAGCTGGCGAGGCTGGACCGAGTGGGATGGCAAAAGGCCAGACAGTATGACCATCTTCCCGTTCTGTGGTGGCAAACCCCTCGTCTGGGATGCCACTTGCACCAACACTTTCTCCAGCCACAACCTGGTGCAGTCTGTGACTAATCCAGGTTCTGCTGCACTTCGGGCTGAGGAGGGAAAACTTTCCAAGTACCGGTCGATCTCTGACAGGTTTACAGTCATGCCCTTGGCAGTGGAGACTTCTGGTGTCCTTGGCTCTAGAGCTACCTCCCTATTCACCACCATAGGCGCTGAGCTGGCCAGCTGCAGGTGTGAGCCTTGCGAGATAGACTGGCTCTTCCAGTGCATCTCCCCCACCATCCTCCAGGGAAACGCGTTCTCCATTCTGTCCGACGGGGCTATCGGGCGGCCAGCATGTGGGACCCCATTTGCTCACTATACAGAGAGATGGGGGCGATGATGGTGGGAGTTCAGCTCTTTTGTGTTTGGACACATTGCACCTGTCATGTGGTTCATGCGAGAACATCGAAATTGGTGTTTTAAATACCTGTGTACTTAAAACATGCAAACATATACAGACCTGCCAACACCCTTTCATTACCAAATTTCTAAACAAATCATTTTGAAAATAATCAAGAATTTGGAGGGATTTAGTAATAATATAACTAATGTTCCCATTATATATCCGATGTTAGAAACTTCACTCAACAAAGGCACATTAAATAAAACCATCGATGTGGTTTGACGTCCACTTTTTCAAGGGTTTGATGGAATGGTGTGAGACAATGTGGTACAGACAGACGCCCTCCCTGATTCTAACCTCTTTTGTCACCTCTAATGACATGCAGGGATGTGGTGTATCTATTCTAAAAACTGGGATACACATTGCATGTATGCATTCTTCTTGTAATTTGAAGGCAAGTGGCCTAGTGGTTAAAGTGTTGGGTTAACGATCGTAATGTTGTGGGTTACATCCCTTAACCAGGTAGATGGTACATTGTGTTCTTGAGCAAAACACTTCACTTCATGTTGTTCCAATCTATTCAGCTAAAAATGGGTACCTGCAACAACAGCAGTTAAGGGGAGATTAACCCTGAGATAACCTGGCATCCTGTTCAGATAGGGGAGGTTAACCCTGAGATAACCTGGCATCCTGTTCAGGTAGGGGAGATTAACCCCGAGATAACCTGGCATCCTGTTCAGGTAGGGGAGATTAACCCTGAGATAACCTGGCATCCTGTTCAGGTAGGGGAGATTAACCCTGAGATAACCTGGCATCCTGTTCAGGTAGGGGAGATTAACCCCGAGATAACCTGGCATCCTGTTCAGGTAGGGGAGATTAACCCTGAGATAACCTGGCATCCTGTTCAGATAGGGGAGGTTAACCCTGAGATAACCTGGCATCCTGTTCAGGTAGGGGAGATTAACCCCGAGATAACCTGGCATCCTGTTCAGGTAGGGGAGATTAACCCTGAGATAACCTGGCATCCTGTTCAGGTAGGGGAGGTTAACCCCGAGATAACCTGGCATCCTGTTCAGGTAGGGGAGGTTAACCCTGAGATAGCTTGGCATCTTGTCAGGTAGGGCCCATGAACTCTCAGTCACTTAACACCAATGAAATCAGGAGAAACTCTGGCCTGATGAGCCTCATCTGCTTGGAACAGACTCCCCACCCCTCCCTCTCCAAATGGTGCCTCATCTGCTTGGAACAGACTCCCTCCCTCTCCAAATGGTACCTCATCTGCTTGGAACAGACTCCCCCCCCTCTCCAAATGGTACCTCATCTCCTTGGAACAGACTCCACCTCACCTAATGGTACATCTGCTTGGAACAGA
The DNA here is from genome assembly GCA_964016885.1 of Eledone cirrhosa. Taxonomy (NCBI): domain Eukaryota; kingdom Metazoa; phylum Mollusca; class Cephalopoda; order Octopoda; family Eledonidae; genus Eledone; species Eledone cirrhosa. Next base: position 10,871,784 of record OZ024749.1, on the reverse strand, counting down.
CCCCCCTCTCCTAATGGTTCCTCATCTCCTTGGAACAGACACCCCCCTCTCCTAATGGTACCTCATCTCCTTGGAATAGACACCCCCTCTCCTAATGGTACCTCATCTCTTTGGAATAGACACCCCCCTCTCCTAATGGTACCTCATCTCCTTGGAATAGACGCCCTTCTCTCCTAATGGTGTTAATAAATCTAGCTGACATTATCTCAGATTTGTTATTGTCAGAAAATCTGTTAAATAGTCTATCAATAAAAGAAAATGCCTCTTAACAACTTACCATCTTGGAATGTTTTGTTTCTTTTTTGTTCTCTTGTTTGTTTTTTGCAAGCAAGTGAGAAATTTTGAAAGAAGCAGTGTGGCATTTTTAGATTTTACTGTTTCAAGTATAAAAAAACAGCTGCTGGAATAAATAGACTTGATTTTAGTTGATTTTCTGTTGATTTATTTCAGATTTAAATAGGTGGCTATTATTATGGGAGATTAAACTGGGGGGAATGACATTCAACATTATATCTGTTTTATACTGTAATAACACTGCCATACCACACAATAAACATATCTGTTTTATACTGTAATAACACTGCCATACCATACAATAAACATGTTTTATACTATAATAACACTGCCATAACATAATAAACATATCTGTTTCATACTGTAACAACACTGCCATACCATACAATAAACATATGTTTTATACTGTAATAACACTGCCATAACATAATAAACATATCTGTTTTATACTGTAACAACACTGCCATACCATACATTAAACATATCTGTTTTATACTGTAATAACACTGCCATACCATAAACATATCTGTTTTATACTGTAATAACACTGCCATAACATAATAAACATATCTGTTTTATACTGTAACAACACTGCCATACCATACAATAAACATATCTGTTTTATACTGTAATAACACTGTCATACCATACAATAAACATATCTGTTTTATACTGTAACAACACTGCCATACCATAAACATATCTGTTTGATACTGTAACAACACTGTCATACCATACAATAAACATATCTGTTTTATACTGTAATAACACTGCCATACCATAAACATATCTGTTTTATACTGTAATAACACTGCCATAACATAATAAACATATCTGTTTTATACTATAATTGTTTCTACTTTTGGAACAAGGCCAGCAATTATCCCAGTACATTACTGGTACTTTATTTTATCGACCCCGTAAGGATGAAAGGCAAAATTAACCTCGGCGGGATTTGAACTTAGAATGGCAAGGGCCGTAACTCTATGCGTCAAAGCATGGCGTCCGACCCTCTACCGATACTGCCAATCCACCATGTCTATCATAACTTCAGGTCAACCAAAGCTGTGTGAGTGAAACTGAGTAAACAGAAACATAATAGAAGGCTGTCAGATGAGTTGTGTCATCTTGGACAAGTATCTTTACCACAGCCTCCAGTCAACCAAAGCCTTGTCAGTGAAACTGGGTAGATGGAAATTGTGTGGGAGCCCTTAGATTGTAGCTGTAATTCAACAGTCCATCCTTGTCACATATATTGAGTTGCCATGGCAATAATGCTAAAGGTACACGTGTTTGTGGATCAAACAACCACTTATACGTTAATGAGTTAGATGTTCACTTGATCAAACAACTAAAAGCTTGGCATGAAAACCATCGTCAACCTCCAGGTCATTACAGAGCAATTTAAGACCAGTTTTCTGTGGGGGCTCCCATATGTTGATGACTTTTGTTCATAAAAGTGAATCTGTGGTAAATTTTGAGAGGAAATTCAAGATATAAGGAAGAAAAACCTAGAATTAAAAGACCTCAACGTAAATTTAGTAAAGACCAAAGTTTTAGTAAGAGAGAATCTGCAAGTATGTTGGATATGTAGAAAAGGAGGAGGTAGAAATCCTGTACACTACTCAGTGTGAGCAATAGATAAAGAAAAGATGAAGGATTAGGCGCAGGTTATTAGGGAGAAGGTTGACTTTATATGCAATAGATGCAGAATAGCAGTAAACAGTGAGAGCCCATGTGAAATAAATTCTCTAAAATGCCTGTATTTGTTGATAGCTTTTGTTACCTAGGTGACCAAATTAATAGTAACGGTTAGTGCTCCAAAAGCAGAGTAACCAGAGTAATAATGTGTTTTTAAAAGTTGAGGTGAACGGCAAAGCATAAATGAACTAAGTGAGAAATTAGGAATAGGAGGGATCAGATGTTGTTTACTTGAGAGAAGACTACGTTGGTATGGCCACGTGATGCGCATGAAAGGTGACAGCTGTATAAAAAAGTGCAGGGCGATCAAAATTGATGGTAGTTACGGAGTAGGTAGACCCAGAAAAATCTGATAAATTCCAACCTCACACACTTGCACCTCTCCAAGACAATGTCACTGGACCGAGATCTTTGGCACGGGCGCAGTAATAAGGAAGACCCACCTTGCCTAAGTACAAAGCGAAACCTAGAGTCAGTAGGCACCTCTTAACCAAATATACACCCCCAATCCACTACCCCTACCCTACCCTCCCACTCCCACCAACACCACCCTCTCTCTGTAAAGTTGGTACCACAACATCCAGTCCAAATAAATGAGATAATGAGATCGAGGTTGTGTAGGTGTCACGACAAAAAACGCACAGTCCACGCTGTAATGTGGCCGTGTAGGTAACGCGGTAAAAACCTCCCAGTTCCACACTGTAAATGTGGTTGGTGTTGGGAAGGGCATCCAGCCATAGAAAACCTGCCAGATAGTCCTATATGAGCGAGACACGGTCACCCGACCAACCTTGCCTCAAGTGGGACAAGTCTCATCTAACCCATGCTAGTGTGGAAGATGGACGTTAAACGATGATGATGATGATGATGATGATGATGAGAGAGTTTACTACCTCTGTTGGTAACAAAGAGTTTCTCTCTCAGATTGAAGGAAATGTACAATGCTTGTGCACACAGCATGAAGCTGCATGCTCACAAGAAATGGGCCTTAAATACAGATGATTTGTGAAGGATAGGAAGAAATGAGACAAGCTGATTCTGTAATATGTTAATATACAAGAATGGTAAAGCACAAACAAGCTAAGAGAAAAACAGATCAGGAGGAGTCTTTTTGCAGAGTCAAAGACATGACAAGTGTGAAAATGACGAATTGGCAATTTGGATGAAATTACGATATGGAGAAATATTTATTGACCCTTTTCTTAAAAAGTTCAATGTTGTAGTGATAAGGAGAGCAATCCCTAGGCAGTTTGTTCCTTAGAGATGCAAATCTAGGAATTAAACTTATGTGATAAGTATGGATGTATTACGAAGTATGGAGCACCCACCTAAGTGGATGGAATGTCTGAGTGTCATAAAAGGAGATGACAAAGAACAGTGATGACTGGTGACGTGCTGCTGGAGAAGATATATTCACTTGTATAAATGTGTAAAATGAATGTTTATGTCCCACAGTTAAAAATAAAGTGTGGGTTGGCATCAAGCTAGAGAAAAACATGCATCAAAAAAGAAAAAAAAGGACCTTATTCAATCCAAGTCAACCCACAGTAGCATGACAAAATACACAACAATGTATTGTTTCTTGCTAAAGCCTCATCTGGTGAGCAGGGCTGCAAGGCAGATAAATGATTTCTGGCCAAGAAGAGGAGCTGAGGTTGAAGCTGAAGAAGAAGGAGCACTGAGAGGTAGCAGGCATCAAGTATTCACTGGCTCCATCTTGACTCTCCAGATCACAGATTGATTTATGTACTAGTAGCACCATGCCTACCCTAGTATATTTAGGTCCTGCTGAGTAATAATGGATGATATTGGTAGTCATGTTGAATATGACCCTGTCGGATGACACGTTTTAACCCTTTCAATATCAAACCAGCTGAAATAGCCTCTGGTTCTATGATACAGTACTGTCTGTTTTAAAGTATTTATATTTGTCTAAAAATCTTCTCTCATACTTCTATGTAAGAATCAACACCAGATAAGCAATTGCTTCTAATTGAAGCACAAGGCAAGCAATTTCAGGGAAGGTGTAAGTCGATTATATCAACCCCAGTACTTAACTGGTACTTTATTTTATCAATCCCAGAAAGATGAAAGGCAAAATTGACCTCAGAAAGAGCTGTAATTTTTATGTTCTGAGTTCAAATTTAGGCCAAAAACCTGCAATGTGGGTTTATATCAACCCCAGGAATTGACTGATACTCAGAAGGATGAAGTTGATCTCAGTGGGATGAGAACTGAGAACATAACCAGAACAAATAACACAATGTCATTTTATCTGATGCTATACCAATTCTACCAAACCAAGCCCACACCTTACTATTACTATTATTGGTTTCCTACTAGGGAAAGTAGGTTATATCAAACCCAGTACTTGACTTTCCATATAGGATGAAAGGAACTCAGAACACAAACAGCTGGAACAAATACCACAAAGCATTTGTCTAACAATTCTGTTAATCAACCACTCTTGGTGGTGTTCTTGTCCTTCTTCTCCCACTTATTCCTGAGATGGTCGTGGGGGTCAAAGTCCTCAAACACTCCTTCCAGTAGGTCCTGTCAGAAGCAACCATCTCCAAGTGAACCATCTGGATCTCGTAGAGAGACCAGCCAAGCTCATGGATGTTATCCAACCATCTTGCTCGGCACCTACCTCTAGGTTTCTTGCTGGTTGGTTTTTGCCTTTAAAATCTGTCCAGCAATTCTTTCCCCAAGACATTCTAACCTCATGCCAATAGTATTGGAGCTGTGATCTCCCAATTCGGAGAAGTAGCTTCTCTAACTGGAGTAAGTAACTCTCTCATCTCTGAGCTACGCACTTTATCGAGTAATGTTACACTTTGGTGTTATTACTAATAATAAGTATAGTTATTGATGATGATGATGATGATGATGATGGTAATGGTAGTGACAGGGGTGATGATGATAGTGATGATGGTGATGATGTTAGAGATGATGCTGATGGAGGTGATGATAGTGATGGTGGTGATGATAATGGTGGTGATGATAATGGTGGTGGTGATGATAATGGTGGTGGTGATGATAGTGGTGGTGGTGATGATAGTGGTGGTGGTGATGATAATGGTGGTGGTGATGATAATGGTGGTGATGATAATGGTGGTTATGATAATGGTGGTGATGATAATGGTGGTGGTGATGATAATGGTGGTGGTGGTGGTGATGATAATGGTGGTGGTGATGATAATGGTGGTGGTGATGATAATGGTGGTGATGATGATAGTGGTGGTGGTGATGATAGTGGTGGTGGTGATGATAATGGTGGTGATGATAGTGATTGTGGTTATGATTATAGTGATGAAGAATAATAAAGATGATGTGTGATGATATGATATGATGGAGATGGTGGTGATGATGGTGATGGTGGTGATAGTGGTGATAGTGGTGGTGACGGTGGTGATAATAGTTGTGATGACAATGATGATGTAGTGGGGGGGGGGGGGTGCAGAGCTCTGGTGATGCCAGGGCAAATCTGGAATGCAATGCCCCAAAGACTCAAATATAAGACCTAATATACTGAGAAATATTATGAGAAAGGAAAACATGATGAAACACGAAATAAACGCTTTATTCGATTTTAATATAAATCAATCAAATTTATTAAGTTCTTTTCCCCCCCAACGCACCCCCCCCCCCTCCTCCCCACACTACTGTGGTGGTGATGGTGATAGTGGTTCAACATTTACACCATGATGATGATGATGATGATGACTGTGGTGGTGATGATGGTGATAATGGGTCAACATTCACACCATAATGATGATGGGACTAACATACTATTTAAATGTCTTCTAAAATAAAATTAGTTATAGTTAGCAATCATAATAAAATATCAGAGTGATTTATATTTTTAAAAAAAAGAATCTCAATAACTGGGGGGAGGGGGTATTTATAATTCTTTTTTACCATCTCTGTCATGCATTCATCATAATCTCGACATTACTGTTTTTAAGCACTACACTAGTGTTATTAAGCACTATACTACTGTTATTAAACACTATACTACTGTTATTAAACACATTAGTGTTTTGTTTATTACAGACATCGTTTTGTTATTGTTTAGTGAATGTGATCAGGGACATCTATCTCATGTGTGTTTAACAGAACGATGTCATTTTTTTTATAGACGGTAGGGTAAGATTTGTATGAATTTAGCTGTTATTTCTAGCATACCTAATAACCACATAAAAGGCAACCTCGTTTCAGTTTTTCTTTTCGTTGTAAACATGTATTGTGATATCAATAACTTTCGTGAATTGGTAGTATCGGTAGAGCGTCAGACACCATGCTTTTCTGAGTTCAAATCCCGCCGAGGTTAACTTTGCTTTTCATCCTTACGGGGTTGATAAAATAAAGTACCAGTAATGCACTGGGTATTTGCTGGCCTTGTGCCAAAAGTAGAAACAATTATTAATGTTCGTGTTGTCGCTATTGTTTAGTTCTCTTAGACAAATCAGAACTGATTAAGAAAAAATATGTATCAAAAGCCATTCCTGCCGTGACCATCCACGCTGTTATTTTTTTATTTTATTTCAGACAGAGTAACCAAAATTAGCTGATCCAATATGTCCTCTATTTTTAAAGACAGTTGAGGGGTCGAGGGATATTTGGCTGCAATTCCCAGCAAGTAGAAACTTGCCGTTTAGGCCAAAATCAGGCGTTCCAGCCGTGAACACCTCGTCTTCAAGCCAGAATATGTGTCAAATACTACAATATCCAAGTATAATTTCCTATTTTGAAGACGGTCGGTTGTGATTTAAGAGAAGTATGGCTGCTATTTCTAGTAGGTTAGGTGACCACATAGAGACCCCCCCCCCCGACCTCGCCTAGTTGGCGGGAGGTTAATTATTTGTACAGTAAAGCTTCTCAGTGATGGGACAGGGGACACACACATTGGGTGACCACACCATAACATTTTGTAATGATTTAGCAGAAAATCAAAATAGCTAAAAACAGGTTTGTGAATTCAAATGTTTATAGTATCTTTATTAATGGACACATAGTTGAGAAAATTTGCAGCTTTACAATAAAGACTTTAACGTTTGGTGTGATGCAGTGGTGGTGATGTTTTCTACTATTCAGGAATACCTCGCTAATGTGGTACAGGATGTTGATGACGGGCCTAAAAACTTCGTGTCCCTTCAGAGCAAACCCGTAGCCAGGTTTTCTGTCAGGTAATGCCATTCGAATATATGTTAAAACATGGGGATGCCAAAACAAAATAAAGAAATATTGTTTAGTAAAATATATATATTAATATATTGAATTGTAACCATCAACATAGTCAAGGTATGTCAAGCATCAACTTATTTTATCTGATGAGGACGTACTGTTGAAATAGCTCAGTACCTCTGAAATATGTATAATAAAATATATTTGATCACATGAATGTCTATATTTATTAATATTTTGAAGTAATATTAATAACTCCAGAAATCCTCTTTGTGGGGTGCTTCTAATCTATTGTGAAACTTTATTCATTGATTTATTCATTGAACCTTGTTTAACCTTTAATTATATATATATTAATAATAGGTAATTATATAAAATATGTCCTGTATACATGTGATACCTCATGCAAATATTTAAACAAATAGAAAGATATAAGATGTTTATGTATATTCTCTCTCCTCTTATTCGTATATGTATATTGTATAAATGTTTTGTCCAAAATACAAGTCAAACCGTATAATATTGTGATATTGTCTTATATAGGCTTATTCTGTGTCATTAATGTTTTATTTTGCCTTTCATCCTTACGGGGTCGATAAAATAAAGTACCAGTAATGTACTGGTTAACTGCTGGCCTTGTGCCTAAAGTAGAAACAATTAATGTTTTATTTTGCCTTTACCTGTTGCGTTAATTTTTTAAAATAAAATCTTGGTTGATGGGGATGCCAAAACTAAATTTGCTTTTGATAGGGGATGCCGGGCATCTCCTGGTATCCTCTTTGCTACGGGCCTGCTTCAGACCTGTACCGGTGGGGTGAGGCGAGACAGCCTTCTTCCCCGTGTGTTTGTATGAGGTCACACTTGAACCGGTGGGGAGAGAAGAGATCCCTTTCCCCCGTGTGTTTGTATAAGGTCACACTTACCGATGGGATGAGGAGAGGGCCCTTCTCCTGTGTTTTTATGAGGTCAAACCTGTACCGATGGGGTGAGGAGAGACAGCCCTTCCCCTGTGTGTTTGTATGAGATCAGCCCTTCCACCGTTGAGGTCAGATCTGTCCCAGTGGGGTGAGGAGAGACAGCCCTTCTCCTGTGAGGTCAGACCTGCACTGGTGTGGTGGGGAGAGACAACCCTTCCCTCGTGTGTTTGTATACGGTAACACCTGAACCGGTGAGGTGGGGAAAGACAGCCACTCCCCTGTGTGTTTGTATGAAGTCACACCTGAACTGGTGGGGAGGGGAGAGACAGCCCTTCCCCCGTGGGTTTGTATGAGGTCACTAATTGGATGTGTTCGTCTTCACGTGCTACAATCTCTAGCCATCCAGTATATATATATCTCCATCCAAGCTATACTAATAAGATGATTCGAACCACAGTAAGCTAACGAAGGCTGTGAAGATGACATTTTTTCCTTTTAAAGATCAAAACAAAACTTCTCTAAACATACCGAATGAAATATAGAGTGAAAAAATAAAACATTTTCATAATCAAATATTCCTTGGCTATCAAAATCAACACATACATACGTTTTTTTACATAAATATTTCACATAAAAATATAGAATCAAAACAAGGGGTGCTAAGGTGTTCCTCTAATAGTTTTTGAGGCAAGCCAACACATTGGCAGTATTACCACGGGTCTTGTAGAGCTGACGACAAAATAGCAACAGTGGGCTGTCAGCAAAACAACACATCTACCATTTTCAATCAATTCTCCCTCAAAAGGACATATTAGATTGTGTAATCTAAGACAATGATGCCACAGAAATAGATGGCATGGCTATGTTTGGAAAGTTTTCACAACCAAGACAGGACGTGGGGTTAAACAGCAACAATCTGCTCGGTCCCATGATCTGCTAGAAATAGCACCCCAATTTATCTCAAAACTATATATATCTTTAAAAAAAAACAACTACACATTGGATAACGTTATCTTGGTTAAAAAGAAGAGGTGGCCAGGACTGGAACGACCAGAGCTGAACGGTGACTGGACAACATGAACAGTTACTATTATCAATAACAAACGAAACCGCTACATAGTTGCTCGACCTGCTAGAAATAACAGCTAAATATCCCTGAAATGACCCCCTTCCATCTTAAATAAAGAAGGATACATTGGATAATGTAATTCTTTACATAGAAAATGATGGATCTGTCAACGCTGTATTTCATCATATATCTAATGAGTGAGGACTGACCAAGGGCTAAACGACAACATAGAACAGCAACATTATAGTTAATAATTGTTTCTACTTGAAGCACAAGGCCAGCAATTACCCCCAGTGCATTACTGGTGCTTCATTTTATCGACCCCGTAACGATGAAAGGCAAAGTTAACCTCGGCGGGATTTGAACTCAGAACGTAAAGAGCCAGAACTATGCTGTAAAGCATGGTGTCTGACGCTCTACCGATACTCCCCCCAAACCTTCTAATTTAGGCAGAAGACCAGCAATTTGGAGGCAGGTAAAGTCGATTATATTGATCCCTTATTACTTGGCTGCTACTTTATTTTATCGACCCCCTCCCTCCATCTCGGGAGAAATTAAAGGCAAAGTTAACATCGATGCCATTCTATAACAGCATATTGTGGATATGACTGGTTTTGAAGTCTAGTAGAACAAAAGTTGGGCTTGCGAAAGCTGACAGAGCCCAACTAGTACTGGAAAATCATATAGGAATGTAGAACAATGTTATTGTTAAAGATGATAGCTGTGTTCCATTGATAGAAACTTGACAAAATATATATATATATATATATATATATATGTAGATAAATCTTTGATAGTTTGTATAATTTTGTACATAGATCTTTTGAATATGCATACCAATTCTAACACATATATGTCCTAGAAACGATCGTAAAATAATGAACTTTTTTTGTTTAATATAAGGAACTGTTTCTTTGTTTATTCATTATTTTTTTAATATTTTATATATATATATATATCTTTTGTCAAGCTTATATATATATATAAGCTGAAGGGATATTCAATTTGTCGGTAATTCAACAAATATAAATGCTTATAACTGATTCAGGGCACTCTACAAGTTTTCTGGAGTATAATATACAATGATATTAAATAAATGGAAACTATATTTATAAAACCATATTTATTCTATTATATATATTTCAAGGGTACCAAAAACGGTCCAAGTTATCCCTGGTATCCCTATCCAGGGATAACTTGAACCATTAAGGTATATTATCCTTGGTTATGTCAAAATTTATAAAACAAACTTTGTATTTTATCTGATGATAGCGTACCAAAATTGTTGGTACCCTTGAAATATATATAATGGAATATGGTTTTATAAATATAGTTTCCATTTATTTAATATCATTGGATATATATATATATATATATATATATATATATATATATATTCCATTAATACAAAATATATTTTAAAGATTTAATTTCGAAATTGAGAAGTCGGTATACACAACCAAAACATGACAGACATACCTCACAAATCATAGAAAATTGATTTTTATTTTTTAATGAATAAAAAATAACAAGTATTGCCCCCCCAAAACTATTTCAGGGAGGCTCCAGTACCCCTTGTACGGTGTGACCCATTGACACAGTGTGGAATTAATATTTTGTCGTTTTGATTTTTTTTTTTTTTTTCTTAATGTTAACTATAAATATAAAACATTTATGAAAGAAAATATAGAGATAAATCAAAAAAGAAGGTCAATAAATGGAATAGAAGAAAAAATATAAGACTTACCTGTAGAATGTAGTTTTGTATGAGAATTGCCCAATTTTGAACATCTCCTGCCAAAGTTCCGATGTCGTGTTTATCCTCTCCAGGGTAGGCTTTACTTGCCATCAATGTAATGGGGTCTTTAAACGTACACATGGCCACCCCAATAAGAATTAGGAAAACAAATGTTGTCGACATGCCTTTCATGTAAACATGTTTTGACGGCAAAACACACTGATTCCACATATTTCGATGATGTTCTGTGTATGGACATCCAAAAAGGCCAATATAGATAGAAAGATTATATATATATATAGATATATATATATATAATATATATATTATATATGTGTGTGTATACAGAGAGATAAAGATATACCTGTGGCTGTTTTAAAGAGGTTTGTTATAGCTGTAATGATAATAAAGACGATGATAACGATAATAAGGACATGAAAAGCATTGGTAAACTAACTCCGACTACATTGAAACCGGGTTGCCAATACATTTGTTTTTTTCTTTTAATGGAAAATGTTTTCATTGATGTTAGGTCGGTGTAAATTCTCCCTGGGAATAGTGAAATATTCATGTAGATATTGTTTATACTGGTTACTTATTCATAGAGATGGTCAGAAATGCTGTTTCATTTCTCCTGCTGTATTGCGGAGAGGGGGGAAAGATATGAGGTGTGTTTAAGAAACAGTTGTGTTTTGAAAAGGGTTCAGTCAAGGTTTTGGTATGGTAATAAAATCCTCTTGATGAACGGCTAAACTTGGACACAAGTGATCGACATTCAACGGATAAAAAAAGCATTGAAGAATGATGGAGAACAAAAAAGCTGACAGAACGTAGCTTAGCAATATATTAAATAGTGTGAATAAAGGATTTAATGTATAGGTATGAATGTATATATATATATTTGTGTGTGTAAAGCGATTCCAAGACAAGGACAGACGAATGAATGAACTGAGTAAGACCAGTCCGTCTTGATATAAACGAGGATAGGAAATTGAAATGAAATATTTCGAGATTATTACGAGTTAGGTATCTACATTTTCAGACATAATTCTTACACTTTGTTGACACCAGAACCTGTAGATATTCTTCGACAGTAATTCTTTTTCGCTCTTTTTCTCACTATCTCTCTCTGTCTCACACTGTCTATCTGACACTCTCTCTCTGCATATACCTATCTCTCACACATTGACACACAGTCTTTCTTTCTCTCACACACAATTACACATAAACACTCTCTCACACACACACTCACACAAACACACGCAGACACGCGCGTGTTATATCTCCTTAATTAATGAATATAGCATCATTTTTTGTTTGTTTGGTTAGTCAATTAGTTGGTTAATTAGTTTTTTTAGTTTTTTTTTTCAAAGTGTGTTTGTTGTCCTTTGCACTAGTAGTCTTCCAGGTAGAAGCATAATTATTTTTGTGTAATTGTTGATAAACTGCATATAGAAGAAGCTAGTAGTAGCTAATGTTGATGGTTGATGTATTTTCCGATGTTAGTTCAATGGATGCTGGCTGTTGTTGATAATGTCACTTCAGTGCGCTTCTGAAAGACGAACGAGTAGTGATTGAAAAGATGGGAGAAAGGCTGACAGGGGGTCTAAAAGAAGACGACTAGAGGTCTGCCTCCAGATCAATACAGAATTTAGTTCCTGCATCTTAGTGTATATCGATAGAAATATCTCTGTTTTCAACCCGGCCTGCCGTTTTCCCCTCTAGTAGTACTTTCTTTTCTGTCTCTCTCTCTATCTCTCACTCTCTCTCACTCTTTCTCACTCTCTTTTCCACTATCTCCTCCTTCACTTCACTTTCCCTTCTTTGTTACCCTCCCTCTATTCTCTACGACTCACACTCTTTTTCTCTATCTCTCTCCCCTTCTATCTCACCCTATATCTCCCACTCTTTCCCTTTCTCTCTTTCCTCTCTCCTCTTTTACTCTATCTATTTATATACATCTCATTTCTCTACTTCTTCTATATTTTACTCTGTGTGTCTGCCACCTTTTCCCGCTCTATTTCTCTGTCTTTCTCTTTTTCTCGATAATCCAAATAGATTAATAATCGAAATATTTATTTCGTTATTTCTCTTCCTGCTCATCTTTTCTATCTCCTTATCTTTCTTTCTATCACACACCTCGCTATCTTTTACCAAATCTCTTCCCCCTTTTATCACCTACCTTTGTTTCACCTTAATTCCCCCCGTCTTTCTATCTCTATCTCTTCTACATGTATGTACATATTTACACACACACTCATATATATGTATGCACACACACACATATATGTATGCATATATATATATATGTGTGTGTGTATGTGTAAATATATAAATGTCTGGATATATATATATATATATATATATCCAGACATCACATATTTTGATTGATTCCTTCATACATTTCGTTGATTCTTTTTCTTCATTCCTAACATTTTCTTTCATTCTACTGCTTCTCTTTTGCTGCATTCAACCACTTTAACTACAAACTCTCTCTCTCTCTCTCTCTCTCTCTCTCTCTCTCTCTCTCTCTCTCTCTCTCTCTCTCTCTCTCTCTCTCTCTCTCTCTCTCTCTCTCCTGGTCTGTTCTTCTAATCTCAATATTTCAACGTCCCGATAATTTCCCTTTTCTTGCCATTCCATCAGATAACCATTCATTCTTTTCTCACTCTAACCTCTTTCTTCCATCTCTTCTTTTCTTTCACCATTGCTTCCCTCTACGACTGGCTGTCTCTTTTCTGTGGATCACAAGCTATCTGTCTCTCTATCTGCCTATATATTTATCGAGCTATTTATCTATCTACCTATCTATCTAATATGTGTATGCATTATAATATATATATCATCATCATCATCGGTTAACGTCTATCTGCCACGCTAGCATGGGTTAGACGGGTCTGTCCCATTTAGAGGCATGTTGGGTCGAGTGACCATATAAGAGTGTTTCTGGCTGGTTTTCTACGGCAGTGTGTGCTGGGTGCTTTTTGCTGCGTCTTTACAATGAGGGCTGGGTGCTTTTGGGGCTGGTTTTCTACAGCTGGATGCCCTTCCTAATGCCAACCACATTGACAGAGTGTGGTGGGTACTTTTTGCCGTGTCTTTTACACGTCCACCTTACAGTGTGGGCTGGGTGCTTTTTGTCGTGATCCCTACACAATCACTTTACAGTGTGGGGGTGGATGTTTTGTGTTACCAGCATAAGATATATATATATGCACATATGATGATGATATACACATAGTACTACCGTATATACACAAAGTACCGGAGGCTTTCCTCCTTGTACGGTAACTGCAGGAGAAGTACCTAACTAAAAGTAAACCCCTCTACTTAGCTTTTGTTGACATGGAGAAAGCCTTTGACATTATGCGGAGTAATCAGAATCAGAATAAGGGTGGTAGGTGTAAAGGGAAAACTTGTTGTCTTCAATTTGATATTCATGCCAACCTTTACCTATGGTCATGAATCTTAGGTAATGACCAAAAGAATATGATTGCAAATACAAGCGGCCGAAATGGGGTTCCTCCAAAGGGTCTTTGGAGTAATGTTACTTAATAGAGTATGTAGATCGGAGATCAGGAAGTCAATCCAGGTAGAACCATTATTTTACAGAATTGAGAGATCACAGTTCCGATACTATAGACATGTGGTTAGAATGTCTCAGGAAAGAATCGCTGGACAGATTTTACAGGCAAAACCCACCGGCAGGAGATCCAAGGGTAGACTCTGAGCAAGATGGTTGGATAACATCCATGAGCTTGGCTGGTCACACTTGGAGATCCAGCTGGATCAGTTGGAGACAGTTGCTGTTGATAGGACTCGCTGGAAGGTGTGTTTGACGACTCTGCCCCCACGACCCTCTTAGGAATAAGTGGGCGAAGAAAAGAAGATATATGTGTGTGTAGTGGATAATATGTTATTCTTAGTGTGGATGTTTGATGAAAAGAACAATGTCAGGATTGTGTTGTTAACAATGTTTTTTTAGAACAACAATATTCACTTTGAACATCAAGTAATAATATTTATGGCATGAATTATCCCTACATTAATTTGCTGGCTAGCTACTTCGAGCTAGCGTGTATGCATGTATCAATTCGACGTTACAATATCACAGTGAGATGGAAGAATAGAATGAGTGTAGAATGTAAACAATATGAACTTACTATGTGTGTGTGTGTGTGTGTGTGTCTATTCTTAGAATACATTATTTATCTCAAGGACTGCTGCTTCATATCTGGCTGTGTCTGTGGCCGAGAAGGTAAGAGCGAGTAAGGACCAGGAGCAAGAAAGGGTAAAAGGTCTGCTGATGCCTACATCGTTATCACTCACTGACTGCTGCTTCGGGTCTGTCCCTTGGGTTTCCTAAGTCGTCGTATTTATAATAACCTTATAGCTAGAAGGATGTGTATATGAGGGTAATTTATGATCAGCCATGTGGATACCGTCTCCCAGGAAGCTCAGGTCACGGGTCAAGTAGTATGTATGTTTATCATCATTGTCTTGACAGGACAATGGTGGGAACCTTCCAATATTGGGTGGTCCAGACGTGAGAAACCTCAGATTCAGTTTCGAATCTTTGCCGGTAAAATATAGGAGTATTCCGTTATACATATGTGTACATACATACATTTACAAACACACATCAACATATACAGGGTGTGTATATATATATATATATATATATATATATATATATATATATATATATATATGCATATATATACATATGCAAGCTCTCCAAGTATCAGTCGCTCCCCAACAGGTTTACAGTTGAGCCCGTAGCAATGGAGACTTCTGGTGTCCTTGGCCCTAGGTCCATATCCTGCTCACCACCATAGGCACGGAGTTGGCTACCCACAGGTGTGAGCCTCGGGAGCTGGAATGACTCTTCCAGTGTGTCTCTCTCACCATCCTCTGGGAAAATGCCTCTATTCTGTTCGCTGGGGTCATAGGTCGGCCAGCACCTGGGCCCTTATTTGCTCACAATAGTGAGGGATGGGGAGAGAGGGGGGAACGGAGGTAGTGACAATGGGAGTTTGGATCTTTTGTGTTCAGACCTGTTGTTTATATATGAGATGGGGAGAGCGTTTAAAAAATATAATGAAACTGGGGGTTCGTGTATAGTCACTGCAGAACTGCAGTACCCCCTATTGTATAGGCACTGCGGAACTGTAGCACCCCCTAATGTATAGGTACTGCAGAACCGCAGCACCCCCTATTGCAGCACACCATATTGTATAGTTACTGTGGAACTGTAGCACACCCTAATGTATAGGTACTGCAGAACCGCAGCACCCCCTATTGCAGCACACCATATTGTATAGTTACTGTGGAACCGCAGCACACCATATTGTATAGGTACTGCAGAACCGCAGCACCCCCTATTGCAGCACACCATATTGTATAGTTACTGTGGAACTGCAGCACCCCCTATTGCAGCACACCATATTGTATAGGTACTGCAGAACCGCAGCACCCCCTATTGCAGCACACCATATTGTATAGTTACTGTGGAACTGCAGCACCCCCTAATGTATAGGCACTGCAGAACCGCAGCACCCCCTATTGCAGCACACCATATTGTATAGTTACTGTGGAACTGCAGCACACCATATTGTATAGTTACTGTGGAACTGTAGCACCCCCTAATGTATAGGTACTGCAGAACCGCAGCACCCCCTATTACAGCACACCATACTGTATAGTTACTGTGGAACTGCAGCACCCCCTAATGTATAGGCACTGCAGAACTGCAGCACCCCCTATTGCAGCACACCATATTGTATAGTTACTGTGGAACTGCAGCACACCATATTGTATAGTTACTGTGGAACTGTAGCACCCCCTAATGTATAGGTACTGCAGAACCGCAGCACCCCCTATTACAGCACACCATATTGTATAGTTACTGTGGAACTGCAGCACCCCCTAATGTATAGGCACTGCAGAACCGCAGCACCCCCTATTGCAGCACACCATATTGTATAGTTACTGTGGAACTGCAGCACACCATATTGTATAGTTACTGTGGAACTGTAGCACCCCCTAATGTATAGGTACTGCAGAACCGCAGCACCCCCTACTACAGCACACCATATTGTATAGTTACTGTGGAACTGCAGCACCCCCTAATGTATAGGTACTGCAGAACCGCAGCACCCCCTATTGCAGCACCCCCTATTGTATAGGCACTGCAGAACTGCAGCACCCCCTAATGTATAGGTACTGCAGAACCGCAGCACCCCCTATTGTATAGGTACTGCAGAACCGCAGCACCCCCTATTGCAGCACCCCCTATTGTATAGGCACTGCAGAACTGCAACACCCCCTAATGTATAGGTACTGCAGAACCGCAGCACCCCCTATTGCAGCACCCCCTATTGTATAGGCACTGCAGAACTGCAACACCCCCTAATGTATAGGTACTGCAGAACCGCAGCACCCCCTATTGCAGCACACCATATTGTATAGTTACTGTGGAACTGTAGCACACACTAATGTATAGGTACTGCAGAACCGCAGCACCCCCTATTGCAGCACACCATATTGTATAGTTACTGTGGAACCGCAGCACCCCCTATTGCAGCACACCATATTGTATAGGTACTGCAGAACCGCAGCACCCCCTATTGCAGCACACCATATTGTATAGTTACTGTGGAACTGCAGCACCCCCTATTACAGCACACCATATTGTATAGTTACTGTGGAACTGCAGCACCCCCTATTGCAGCACACCATATTGTATAGGTACTGCAGAACCGCAGCACCCCCTATTGCAGCACACCATATTGTATAGTTACTGTGGAACTGCAGCACCCCCTAATGTATAGGCACTGCAGAACCGCAGCACCCCCTATTGCAGCACACCATATTGTATAGTTACTGTGGAACTGCAGCACACCATATTGTATAGTTACTGTGGAACTGTAGCACCCCCTAATGTATAGGTACTGCAGAACCGCAGCACCCCCTATTACAGCACACCATATTGTATAGTTACTGTGGAACTGCAGCACCCCCTAATGTATAGGCACTGCAGAACCGCAGCACCCCCTATTGCAGCACACCATATTGTATAGTTACTGTGGAACTGCAGCACACCATATTGTATAGTTACTGTGGAACTGTAGCACCCCCTAATGTATAGGTACTGCAGAACCGCAGCACCCCCTATTACAGCACACCATATTGTATAGTTACTGTGGAACTGCAGCACCCCCTAATGTTTAGGCACTGCAGAACCGCAGCACCCCCTATTGCAGCACACCATATTGTATAGTTACTGTGGAACTGCAGCACACCATATTGTATAGTTACTGTGGAACTGTAGCACCCCCTAATGTATAGGTACTGCAGAACCGCAGCACCCCCTACTACAGCACACCATATTGTATAGTTACTGTGGAACTGCAGCACCCCCTAATGTATAGGTACTGCAGAACCGCAGCACCCCCTATTGCAGCACCCCCTATTGTATAGGCACTGCAGAACTGCAGCACCCCCTAATGTATAGGTACTGCAGAACCGCAGCACCCCCTATTGCAGCACCCCCTAATGTATAGGTACTGCAGAACCGCAGCACCCCCTATTGCAGCACCCCCTATTGTATAGGCACTGCAGAACTGCAACACCCCCTAATGTATAGGTACTGCAGAACCGCAGCACCCCCTATTGCAGCACCCCCTATTGTATAGGCACTGCAGAACTGCAGCACCCCTTATTGTATAGGTACTGCAGAACCGCAGCACCGCAGAACTGCAGCACCCCCTATTGTATAAGCACTGCAGAACTGTAGCACCCCCTATTGTATAGGCACTGCAGAACTGTAGCACCCCCTATTGTATAGGTACCGCAGAACTGTAGCACCCCCTATTGTATAGGCACTGCAGAACCGCAGCACCCCCTATTGCAGCACCCCCTATTGTATAGGCACTGCAGAACCGCAGCACCCCCTATTGTATAGGCACTGCAGAACCGCAGCACCCCCTATTGTATAGGCACTGCAGAACCGCAGCACCCCCTATTGCAGCACCCCCTATTGTATAGGCACTGCAGAACTGCAGCACCCCATATTTTCACTCGATATTATCGATAATATTCAATATAATCAGTCTTTGTTTCTTTAATTCTTTCTTTATACTTGTACATTATATAATCCTTAATGTCAGTAGCCATCCCCTCGTTCATGCAAAAACAACAAAAACCCTTGTATGGAACTATGAGTTTCATAGTTCCAGCAATACTGTGCTTGGCTGTTGTGTCCGTACGCACGTGTCTGAGAAAAGAAGCTGAATGCTGGTTAAAGAGAGCACTGTCCCCTATTGTCCAAGTGTCAGGTAGTGTTTATTTTTGATTCAGCGTGTGTTGTGTTTAAAACCCGTGTACGATATTCTTGAATGTGGTAAACTGTAGATGATTATCATGCTTTCAGCTATTCTATTTAATTCATTGGGGTTTTTTTCAGTTGTTTTATTGTATAGAAAATTTAAATAATTTAACCATGACCTCCATGCATCCCCAGAAAATAAGTTCTCTGACAGTAAGTGAACTTTAACAGCTTTCACAGTTGTCTCTTCACGAGAAAGTTACATTTAAGAAAAGAGGCCATTCAACATCTGATATTCAAATATCTCAGCCAGGAATAAACAACAAGAGGTATATTCGGAGCTTTAATTCCGAATGGGACCAACGGAAAAGTTGGCTCTGCGGTTGTGAAGTGAAAAATGCATTGTTTTCCTTCCTGTGTTTGCTGATTGGAGGTGATGTATCATGGACAAAAGACGGTTTTAGAAATATAAACAAAATGAAAGAAAAAACTGAAAAACATGAAAAGTCTAAGAAGCATGGTGAAAATGTGGTTTCACTGTCACTTTTAAGAAACGTAAATATTAAGGAGAGACTTAGAGAGACATACAGATTTTCAATCAATGAGCATAAAAAGAACCGTGAAATGTTATGTAGAAAATATTACACTTTTCTCTAAAATTTTGGCTATTCCAAAATTCTTCTCAAGATCACCACAATGTGTATCCATTCTCAAGAAGCATATGGACGTCAGCATTCCACGTCCATCCTCTACAAGGTGGAAGTTAAGCATACAAACCGTGAACAGAGTTCACAAAAATTTTCAGCCTTTAAAAAACTGCCTTACTGAAATTCAGTCAACATCAAATGCCAATCAAACCATTACAGAAGCAACAGGAATTTTAAAATACCTGAATGATGATAATTTCATATTTTGGTTAGAGCTTTTTCATCAGATTATGCCTCATGTTGAAGTAATTTACAACCAAATGCAATCTTGAGAATTAGTGTGTTTAAAGTCAATGAATATATAATAGATTTTTAAAAAAAAAGATACTCGAAGTACTGTCAGAATCCTTCAGAGAAACTCATGACAGAAGCAAAGTAAGTGTGTGACTGCATATGTGTTGATATAATGGACAGATATTCTTCCACTAAGCACTTAGTAGCTGCTAAAAAGTTCAACAAGAAAAGCTTCACTAGTTTTGAGAATGAACTGCCTACAAGAAGAGATAGTATGTAGACCAATTCTACTTTTTGGATAAATGCATTCAATATTCAGAGAGTGGGATTGGCTCCATGCAAAGCGTTTCCTTCCTTAAAAATGCTTCGAGCACAAAAAAAAATGATGATGAAAATAGCTTGTTGTAGAAAGCAAAGGAACCTATCTTTTCGTCATGAGTCTGGATTGAATTTCCCTACACGGATGTTCACCTATTTTACATCTGGCCAAAGAATATAGCAAGCCTCACACACTCCTTCATAGTACTCATGAACAGCTTCCTGACAAAAAGGGAGCCCTAACTTCTGATGTGACGTCACTGGCCTCTCAATTCTGGCAAGACCTCCCCTACACTTCCGGCAGTTATGTTCCCTGGCTATGAAACTCTGATATACCATGTATTATCACAGACAGACTATATACACAAACAAACTTACAACACACACACACAAATAAATATATATATAGAGAGAGAGAGGTAAAATCCCACTCTGCATCTCGCCATGCATTGAGTACTTCTGCAATTAGTGGTCTCTCCAGTCTCAACACCACGGACTCTCTATCTCTCTCTCTCTTTATATATATATATAGTTCAAGGAGACAACAAACAGAAGTACAACAAATCTTATTAGTTTCACGCTTTATATTGGAAAGCGGAAAGAAAGTTCAGTGTGTCGGGCTTAAGCCCTTCATCAAGAGTACATATAGAGACAGGATCACAATGGAGAAACAGAAAAAAGGTACATGTGTATGTATATATATATATATATAGGAATTTCATATTTCTAAAGAAATACGGTATGTTTATATATAAACATTTAGAAAGCCATAGGTATGCAAAAACACCAACAGCTATCATATGTGTGTGGGTGTGTGTGTGTGTGTGTGCACGCATGTGTGTGTAAAGCTATTAGTGGCAAGATATTGTAACTTCAAGTTTTTTGCTTCTCTCCATCAAACAACTGAATTTGTTTCTAATATATCCATGACATAGATACATATTAAGTAGGGCTGCCATTATTGCATTTTGAGTTTGTTTTGTTGTTTTTTAATCACACAAATTTTGTTAGGCATGAGTTAGTTTCCTTGTGTAGTTAAAAAGGACGTAGATGAAGGACTTGTAAAACGTATGATTAAGGAAGGAGAGTTGGAAATATAAGGTATAAGATGAGGACTCTGTTTGAGTGAACTGAAGAGAGAAATAGATAAAGTTTGTTACATGGAAATATTTGTTATATGGAAAGTAAAGAGTTGCGTTGTTATAATTTTTTTCTTTTCTTTTTGATTTTTTGATTTTTTTCAAATATGCAATTTAATTTTATTTTACTAGCAAAGAATACAGAAAATGTGATAAAAACTGCAGAATATACAAGACATTAAGGAATCAAAACAGAAACGAAAAGAAGAATATAGCAAGAAATAAAGCAATCAAGCCACGAAAGAAGGTAAGTGAGGGAGGGAGCAACAGACTCTACACCCCAGTCTGAATGGTCTTTCAGCTGCACCCACCCACAGATCAAATGGCCACAATTGACACAGATATGGCCATCAACACCTGCTGCCTGCCTGAGGAAGAAGATTCGGGGCTTCATCCTCAGGCGGGCAACTGTCTTTCCAATTTGACGAAGGAAATCAGCAGTTGGATGAAAATATTAGTGTGTAAAGCCTGACTAGAAATAGTGTGTGATTGTCCCTAGTGAATAGTTAAACATTAATTCAATCAGATAGTGGTATGATCTACTGTTTCATGAAGTATTTGTCGAAGTGATGACATTAAATGAAGATTTCTATTCTCATATTTAAATAGTTTCTAGATTTATTAAGGTGTGGGGATATGAGACTCTTCTCAATTATGCATTTATTTATGTATGGTCACCATTTTATGTTAAAAATCAGTAGCATGTTATTTCAAACTCTGGATAGCTTTGTTGCATTCCTTTATCTTTTATAACAATACACTCATTGATCTTTACTCATCTGTGTGTGTGTGTGTGTGACTGTGTATATGTAATATTGATTTCTAATACAGGCACAAGGCCAAATATGTATATATGTATGTGAAGTGAAGTTAGTGGTTGTTGCAGAAGAATGATGACAAACTCGACAAGTACAATGATTTAAGTTAGATATATAATTTTACTTCAATTCATTAAAAAGGGGGAAAAAAATGTGTTTATTATGTTAGATTAGATTACAAAGTGACAAGTTGTTCCAGAATGTACATACTAGTATAGGTAGTAGTAAGTTTGCAGTGCAAGGGAGCTGTGTTGTTTATATGAAGAGGTAGATGATTCTCTGTGTGTAGTTGAAGTGCTGATGGAAGAGTTGCTGTAGGGCCCTTGTCGGCAGGGCCATATCATTTTGTTAAGCGCTACATCTTGCCACTTGCTTCAGCAGGTCGAAGTTGATGTTCCTCTTCCAACTTACCAGAATCGACTGACACAAAAGAATTTATCTAGCTTTCAACTCAACATAACCTGCCAATCTAGACAAACTGACAACTAAAATAAAAGAGAAATAGCAGCTAGATGCCAATTTCAATACATCTGTATATATATATAGACTGTTGTATAAGTTTAGTAGAAATATCCAAGGGTAAGAGCACTCAGTCCATAGGACAAGTTAAGTATAATTAGTTACAGCAGTGACATATACAGCTACTTAAGTTTCGTTGGCTTTTCCAACCCCACTTATTCAGCTTTTTATATAAAGAAAGTAGGCCACAATTACGGTGAATGTAATTTCTTTAGGAAAGAATATATGAGAGCACTTCAAGGGTGGGTAACTTCGAAATTAGCAATAGATAAGACTATTATATAGGATAAAGGGAGGTAACTATCCTAAAACACTACACTACTACACTACACCACACTACACCACACTGCAGTACACTGCAATACACTACATGACACAACACTACACTATATTACAACACACTAAACTAAAAGGCACCACACTGCACAACATGACACTACACTACACAACACTAACTACACTACTACACCACACTGCACTACACTACTACACCACAGTCTCTACACTACACTATTAAACTACACTACTACACTAAACTACACTACTACACTACACTAAATTACACTACTACACTAAACTACACTACACTAAACTACACTACACCATACTACTACACTAAATTAAACTACACTACACTGCTACACTACTACACTAAACTACACTACACTACACTACACTACTACACTAAACTACACTACACTAAACTACACTACACCATACTACTACACTAAATTAAACTACACTACACTGCTACACTACTACACTAAACTACACTACACTACACTACTACACTAAACTATACTACACTGCTACACTACACTACTACACTAAACTACACTACACTACACTACTACACTAAACTACACTACACTACTACACTAAACTACACTACACTACACTACTACACTAAACTACACTACACTACTACACTAAACTACACCACACTGCTACACTACACTACTACACTACACTAAGCTACACTACACCACACTATACAATACTACACCACACCACACATTACATTACACTACTACACTACCTTGTTACACTGCACTCCTACACTACACCACACTACACTATACTACTACACTACATTACTACTACACTACACCAAACTATACTACACTACACCACACTATACTACACTACACTACACTACCACACTACACTACACTACACTACACTACACCACACTATACTACACTACACTACAACACTATACTACACTACACCACACTATACTACACTACACTACACCACACTATACTACACTACACTACAACACACTATACTACACTACACTACACTACCACACTACACTACACTACACCACACTATACTACACTACCACACTATACTACACTACACCACACTATACTACACTACACTACACTACCACACTATACTACACTACACCACACTATACTACACTACACTACACTACACCACACTATACTACACTACACTACACCACACTATACTACACTACACTACCACACTACACTACACTACACTACACCACACTATACTACACTACACTACACTACCACACTATACTACACTACACCACACTATACTACACTACACTACACTACCACACTATACTACACTACACCACACTATACTACACTACACTACACCACACTATACTACACTACACCACACTATACTACACTACACTACACCACACTATACTACACTACACTACACTACCACACTATACTACACTACACTACACCACACTATACTACACTACACTACACCACACTATACTACACTACACCACACTATACTACACTACACTACACTACCACACTATACTACACTACACCACACTATACTACACTACACTACACCACACTATACTACACTACACTACACCACACTATACTACACTACACTACACCACACTATACTACACTACACCACACTATACTACACTACACTACACTACCACACTACACTACACCTCACAGCACTACACTGCACTACACTTCACTGCCACACTACATTACACTACACTACACTACATTTCACTACTACACTACACTACTACACCACATACCACCACCACCACCACATACCACCACATACCACCACCACTACATACCACCACTACTACATACCACCAACACCACATACCACCAACACCACATACCACCACCACATACCACCAACACCACATACCACCACACCGCATACCACCACCACCACCACCAACACCACATACCACCAACACCACATACCACCACACCGCATACCACCACCACTACATACCACCACTACTACATACCACCAACACCACATACCACCACCACCACCACCAACACCACATACCACCAACACCACATACCACCACCACCACATACCACCACCACTACATACCACCACCACTACATACCACCACCACTACATACCACCAACACCACATACCACCACCACACACCACCACCACATACCACCAACACCACATACCACCACCACACACCACCACCACCACCACATACCACCAACACCACATACCACCACCACTACATACCACCACCACTACATACCACCACCACTACATACCACGAACACCACATAGCACCAACACCACATACCACCAACACCACATACCACCACCACATACCATCACCACCACCACATACCACCACCACCACATACTACCACCACCACATACCACCAACACCACATACCACCACCACCTCATAACACCACCACATACCACCACCACATACCACCACCACTACCACATACCACCACCACATACCACCACCACTACCACATACCACCACCACATACCACCACCACTACCACATACCACCACCACATACCACCACCACTACCACATACCACCACCACATACCACCACCACATACCACCACCACATACCACCACCACATACCACCACCACATACCACCACCACCACTACATACCACCACCACCACCACATACCACCACCACCACATACCACCACCACCACATACCACCACCACCTCATAACACCACCACATACCACCACCACCACATACCACCACCAGCACCATATACCACCAACACCACAAACCACCACCACCACCACCACCACATACCACCACCACATACCACCAACACCACATACCACCACATACCACCACCACCACCACATACCACCACCACATACCACCACTACATACCACCACCACTACATACCACCAGCACCACATACCACCAGCACCACATACCACCACCACCACCACATACCACCACCACATACCACCACCACCACATACCACCACCACCACATACCACCAGCACCACATACCACCACCACCACCACCACATACCACCACCACCACATACCACCACCACATACCACCACCACATACCACCACCACCACATACCACCACCACATACCACCACCACCATCACATACCACCACCACTACATACCACCACCACCACATACCACCACCACCACCACATACCACCACCACATACCACCACCATCACATACCACCACCACTACATACCACCACCACCACATACCACCACTACCACATACCACCATCACATACCACCACCACCACCACATACCACCACCACATACCACCAACACCACATACCACCACCACATACCACCAACACCACATACCACCACCACATACCGCCACCACCACCACATACCACCACCACATACCACCACCACACACCACCACCACCACATACCACCACCACCACATACCACCAACACCACATACCACCACCACCAAATACCACCACCACCACATACCACCACCAACACATACCACCACCACCACCACCACATACCACCACCACATACCACCACCACATACCACCACCCCATACCACCACCACATACCACCACCACCACCACATACCACCACCACCACCACATACCACCACCACATACCACCACCACCACCACATACCACCACCACCACATACCACCACCACCACCAATACCACATACCACCACCACCAGCACCACATACCACCACCACCACCACCACATAAAACCACCACACACCACCACCACCACATACCACCACCACACACCACCACCACACCACATACCACCACATACCACCACACCACATACCACCACCACCACATACCACCACCACCACCACATACCACCACCAACACATACCACCACCACCACCACCACCACCACCACCACCACCACCACATACCACCACCACCACCAACACCACACACCACCACCACCAGCACCACATACCACCACCACCACCACATACCACCACCACTACCACCACATACCACCACCACCACCACCACATACCACCAGCACCACATACCACCACCACCACATACCACCACCACATACCACCACCACCACACACCACCAACACCACCACACCACATACCACCACCACCACCACATACCACCACCACCACATACCACCAACACCACATACCACCACCACATACCACCACCACCACCACATACCACCACCACCACATACCACCACCACATACCACCACCACCACCACACACCACCAACACCACCACACCACATACCACCACCACCACCACATACCACCACCACCACATACCACCAACACCACATACCACCACCACATACCACCACCACCACCACATACCACCACCTCATACCACCACCACCACCACCACATACCACCAACACCACATACCACCACCACCACATACCACCACCACCACATACCACCACCACCACCACATACCACCACCACACACCACCACCACCACCACCACCACATACCACCACCACCACATACCACCACCACCACATACCACCACGACATACCACCCCACCCCCACCAACACCACCACCAACATGCAGGATTTGAACTCAGATCATAAAGGGATTTAACCCTATGCTTCAAAGCATGGTGTCCGACTCTACCGATACTGCCAAAAATAATAATAATGAAAATATTGTGTACAGTGCTCAGGTGCACTACAACTCATCAAAAGTGTATGTATAGTACATAGGGTAATGTACAAACGTCAGGAAAATGAACAGTGAATGAGTCATGATATACACATGCGTGCATGTGTATGGAAGGGGGACATCATGTGTAGTTTTGGCAAATTTTGGGAAGTATGAGGGTTTTAAAGGATGGAGCGTCTCGGCAGCTAACAACTGACGCAGGCAGTTTGTTCCATGGAGGTTTTAAAGGATACAGTGTCTCGGCAGTTTGTTCCATGGAGGTTTTAAAGGATGCAGTGTCTCGGCAGTTTGTTCTATGGAGGTTTTAAAGGATGCAGTGTCTCGGCAGTTTGTTCCATGGAGGTTTTAAAGGATGCAGTGTCTCGGCAGCTAACAACTGACGCAGGCAGTTTGTTCCATGGAGGTTTTAAAGGATGCAGTGTCTCGGCAGTTTGTTCCATGGAGGTTTTAAAGGATGCAGTGTCTCGGCAGTTTGTTCTATGGAGGTTTTAAAGGATGCAGTGTCTCGGCAGTTTGTTCCATGGAGGTTTTAAAGGATGCAGTGTCTCGGCAGTTTGTTCTATGGAGGTTTTAAAGGATGCAGTGTCTCGGCAGTTTGTTCCATGGAGGTTTTAAAGGATGCAGTGTCTCGGCAGTTTGTTCTATGGAGGTTTTAAAGGATGCAGTGTCTCAGCAGTTTGTTCCATGGAGGTTTTAAAGGATGCAGTGTCTCGGCAGTTTGTTCTATGGAGGTTTTAAAGGATGCAGTGTCTCGGCAGTTTTTTCCATGGAGGTTTTAAAGGATGCAGTGTCTCGGCAGTTAACAACTGATGCAGGCAGTTTGTTCCATGGAGGTTTTAAAGGATGCAGTGTCTCGGCAGTTTGTTCCGTGGAGGTTTTAAAGGATGCAGTGTCTCGGCAGTTTGTTCCATGGAGTTTTTAAAGGATGCAGTGTCTCAGCAGCTAACAACTGACACAGGCAGTTTATTCCATGGAGGTTTTAAAGGATGCAGTGTCTTGGCAGTTTGTTCCATGGAGGTTTTAAAGGATGCAGTGTCTCGGCAGTTTGTTCTATGGAGGTTTTAAAGGATGCAGAGTCTCGGCAGCTAACAACTGACGCAGGCAGTTTGTTCCATGGAGGTTTTAAAAGATGCAGTATCTCGGCAGTTTGTTCTATGGAGGTTTCAAAGGATGCAGTGTCTCGGCAGTTTGTTCCGTGGAGGTTTTAAAGGATGCAGTGTCTCGGCAGCTAACAATTGATGCAGGAAGTTTGTTCCATGGAGGTTTTAAAGGATGCAGTGTCTCGGCAGTTTGTTCCATGGAGGTTTTAAAGGATGCAGTGTCTCGGCAGTTTGTTCCATGGAGGTTTTAAAGGATGCAGTGTCTCGGCAGCTAACAACTGACGCAGGCAGTTTGTTCCATGCTTCAGCAACTCTAAGCGTGAAAAAATGTTTACGAAAGTCTTGGGAGCTGTGCTATTTTCTGACTTTGTAGGCATGTCCACATGTGTTAGACACATGGAGATCAAAAAGGTGCTCAGGGTTGTTGGCAAGATTGGTTGTCTCACTCGTATGGGACTGTCTGGCAGGTTTTCTACGGCTGGATGCCCTGTGTATGTATGTCCATACATCCTTCAGCGCACCCATGTACAACCTTATAATAGTACGTGTTGCCGGACTGTCAGCACCTCCCCCTCGTCGGCGTGTACAAATGTGGGGAACCCGGACGTATGTACGATGCCTGCATGGGTCGATGTGTCTGAAAATACATACAACTCGTACAACGTGTGCGTGAGCCCTTGAGGGCCAGTGTGGGTGTCCAGGATGAATAATAAGGCACGCACATCTGACACCGCGTTCTCCCCACATGTACCATTTCGGAGGTATATATGGGTGGGTGTGTGTGTGTGTGTATATATATGTGTGTGTGTGTACATGTGTGTGTGTGTATGTGCATGTATATATGTGTGAGTGTATATATATATGAGTGTGTGTATATGTGTGTATGTATGTGATGTACATGTGTGTATATATGTGTGAATATATATATATATATAAGTGTGTGTGTGTATATGTATGCATATGTGTATGTGTATGTGCATGGATGTATGTAAGTGTGTGTGTATGTGCATGTATATATGTGTGAGTGTATATATATATAAGTGTGTGTGTATCTGTATGCATATGTGTGTGTGTGTATGTGCATGGATGTATGGAAGTGTGCCTGTGTGTGTGTATATATGTTTACATCCATGCTCACGCCATGTTTCCTGACTTGTGTATGTAGACACACATATATATATCTTGTATATATGTGTATGTATATATATATACATATATCTTGTATATATGTGTATGTATATATATATATATATATATATATGTATATGTGTGTAGACAAATATATACATATATCTTGTATATATGTGTATGTATACATGTATATATATATATATATATATGTATAATTCCATTTATATATGCTTTGTATATATATGTTTTATAACTTTCTCCTTTGTGTATATCTATATCTTTCTTATGCACTATCCCATCACCTCATTAACTCCCTTATAGTGCAAGACCCCTTAACAATCCCTTAGCACACCCAACACCCTACCCAATAGTGAAACACAGCAATCTTTCATCCCATTTCATATACCGCACCACCACCACCACATCCACACCACACACAGAACATCAGCCTCAACATACATGCCAACATCTCTAGGGACAGTCAAAACGCCATACCCTGCCCCTCACATCAACCTCTGCCCCTCACCACCAACTCATCACTACACTCACTCCCCCACCTACACTACCTCGTAACTAACCCACCAATCAAAACTACTTTTACTGACCAACATATGAACATAAGACTTTTTTCATACGCTCTGTGTATTCATTCTGTCATTACTACTACAGAGGTCCCACAAGCCATTGATTCCAGAGCCAGGCTAGATCGATACAGATCAAACCTTGAGCTCATCAATAGCGAAACGTGCATAACCAACTAATAAACATAATGAAGGAGTAACGATTCGTCCTTGTTTTATTATATATACATGTTTTTAATTAAACATACAGTATATTGCCAAATATACTATACATATATTCATGTATACATCGCTATTTCAGAGCACCAATTCTAATTTTCAATTTTTGCTGGACCAGCAAGCACTCTGTATAATCAGTTCCTGATTATTACTGCAATTCTATAAGAATCCAGCCTCTATAATTTTCAACAAAGGTCGGCGAGTGCTAAGCTCTGATGAACACCAACAGTGTGAAACAGATTTGTCAGCTTATCTCCCTTCGTTTGTTGAATAAAGAAGTAAGTGACATAGTCACTACTTTAAAATGATAGAGCAAGGTCTTCAAAATGTTGTTAATTAAGCATACAGTATATTGCCAAATATACAATACATATATTCACACATATACATGTATATATATATACATACATGTATATGGAGGCACATGGCTTAGTGGTTAGAGCATTGGCCTTGCAATCGAAAGGTTGTGAGTTCAATTCTCAGACCGGGTGATGTGTTGTTTCCTTGAGCAAGACACTTTATTTCACATTGCTCCAGTTTACTCAGCTGTAGAAATGAGATGATAGGGACTGGGGTCCCTATCATTCCACTGCAAAGTGGTCGTGGAGGTGCCACGGCAAAAAGCACCCAGCACTCACTGTAAATGAGGTTGGTGTTAGGAAGGGCATCCAGCTGTAGAAATCAAGCCAGAATCAGTTCCCGTCCCACCCCTGCAAGCAGGGAAAAGCAGACGTAAAATGATATATATATATATATGTATGTATATATATACACGTTTATGGTAACTTCTCAGTTAGTCTCCATGTTTACTGCCATACAAATGTTTGGATTCAAAAGTTGGAGGGATTTTGATCTTTCGAGGCTATTTAAAAAGCCAGATTTTCTTTAATTTGTGACAAGCTGTTCAAGCTTGCGCCCTCCTCACTTTGACATCTGCTTCTGGACTGGTCACACAACTATCTAAGTACTTAAAATCTTCAACAACATTCAATGTGGAACCACTCAATGGGAACAGTTTGGTGTTACTTGATTGGTTGAAGGTCGTATATTCAGGTTTCTTGACATTTGTAGGTAGTCCAGTTTTAGCAGATGTTTCTACTCTTCTTAGCAGCTTCTGCACTTTATTAATTTCATCTGATAACTGTTTCTACTTTTGGCACAAGGCCAGCAATTACCCAGTATATTACTGGTACTTTATTTTATCAACATCCATAAGGATGAAAGACAAAGTTAACCGCGGCGGGATTTGAACTCAGAATGGCAAGGGCCGTAACTCTATACGTCAAAGCATGGCGTCCGACCCTCTACCGATACTGCCAATCCTGATAACAACACTATATCATCAGCAGAGTCCAGGTCTGTGATGGTTACTGTTAGTCCTCATTGGGATCTCTGCTGGTCAATAGTGAGACCAAGGCTTTCTTGCCTATTGTCTATAGCCTGTCACATTGCATAATCCAAGACAAGATGGAGTAGAAGTTCAAGACCAGAAAGATGAGGCACAAAGCAAACAGTCATTGAGGAGGTCACAGAATGTGTGACGAAAGAACTGTGACAAACGAATGAATAATGAGCAATAAAGATAAAGATAAAA
The DNA here is from genome assembly GCA_964016885.1 of Eledone cirrhosa. Classification (NCBI taxonomy): domain Eukaryota; kingdom Metazoa; phylum Mollusca; class Cephalopoda; order Octopoda; family Eledonidae; genus Eledone; species Eledone cirrhosa. The sequence continues at coordinate 10,839,224 of OZ024749.1, read as the reverse complement.
TGAAAATTATATGGTGTGTATATTTCTTTTTATTGACAATATTGGCAACATGACCATCCTCAAATATAACAATATATATATATATATATATATATATACGATATTTATTTCGTTATATATATTTCTGGGATATCATATTAAAAATATGGTATGCCTTCCTCAGACAAAATACAATATACAAGCTGTTTTATAAATAATTTTGACATACCTTAGAATAATGCAACTACCAAATCAACTTTTTAAATGGAAGTTGCATTATTCTAAGGTATGTCAAAATTATTTATAAAACAGCTTGTATATTGTATTTTGTCTGAGGAAGGCATACCATATTTTTAATATGATATCCCAGAAATATATATAACGAAATAAATATGGTTTTATAAATATAGTTTCCATTTGTTTAATATCGTAAACCTACTCCAAAAACTGTTGAGTGCTTTTATATCAGTTATAAAATATTTACACGTTGTAACCCAACAATTTTAAATAAATCTTTTGCATATATATATATATATATATATATATATATATATATTTATTTATATTTATTAAAATAACAGATTAAAGTTTAAGCAAAGAATCTCTGGATTTTAGTCTTCAAATTTATTATTATTACTATTATTATTATTATTATTACTATATATATATATATATATATATATAGGAACGGGTAGGACCCCGACGGCTGAGCTCAAGCCGTTTCGACGGCTAATTTCATTCGTTATATATATATATATATATATATATATTACAGCATTACATGTTCTAGCCCACAGACTGAGGCCATGCTGGGACATCATATGTTTCAATAAAAACACTAATGTGAAACCTCTCTCTCTCTCTCTCTCTCTCTCTCAATATATATATATATATATATATATATATAGAGAGAGAGAGAGAGCAAAGTTTTACAAACAAAAAGCAAAATACGTGGGGTGAATGAACAAAAGTATCTTTTCCTCTTCAGCCACATCCTAGGCAATGCAATTTCATGCATAGCTGCAGTATTGCATAATATTGAGCCCAGATTACACGATGGCTGAGAACAAGCCACCAGAGAGATGTATATATGCATGTATGTATATATATATATGTATAGTATATGCATATGAGAATGTTTTTTGAAGTGTGTGTGTGCATTTGTGTACATATGTGAGCTTGTGAGTGTGTGTCTGTGTGTGCATGTATGTGTATGTGCACACATGCTCGTTTATAACTTTCGATTTGGCACGTGCATTTGTATATGTAGAGGAAACGCACCAGCTATCTATATATAGCAAATCAATAACCTATATACTCACACCTAGCCTCATCAATATATTTCTTCTTTTGAACTTTACATTCAGCTGTGACGACCACCTGCACACTCTATAGTGTTTCTATTAGTTGTTAGAATGTCAGATAGAATGCTTTGTCGTGTTCATTCCAGCTCTATAGTCTCTCACTTTAAATCATGTCAAGGTCAACTTTACCTTTCATCCTTTCAAAGTTGATAAATAAAAAGTATCAGTCCAGTTCTCTCTCTCTCTCTCTCTCTCTCTCTCTCTCTCTCTCTCTCTCTCTCTCTCTCTCTCTCTCTCTCCTTGTCTGGAAGAAACCATTTGTGTTCAGACATGGAGAGGGGATGTTGCTCAGATAGATTTAATAATTACCCATGAAACATCATTTGTCAGTATATTCCACTGCCCCTACGACTCCACCAAGAGTTATGGGTCAAGAGAAATAGAGAGAGGGAGAGAGAAATAGAGAGAGGGAGAGAGAAATAGAGAGATGGAGAGTATTTCTATTACAAATTTCACTGTAACATAATTTGAAACTTATGTTGTCAGCTTCTTAAATATGAAAAAGGAATTGTAACTTAATGTTGATCCAGGGTCATATTATTCATAAATCTGACTAGGCCAGGTAGTTCACAGGCTGCATGTATAATGCAGTCTGTGAACTACCTTTTATGGTTCACTGCAGAACACTGTTTCTGACTAAAACTTGGTTATTTGTCCCTCGTTTAATATTTCTAGTACAATTTATTGCAATTTACTCAGGAAATACAATGAAATGGAAAAAAAAGAATTTACCAAAAGTAGAAACATAATTAGGGAAAATTTGAAATGGAAAATTAGTCCCCCTACATGTTATATCAATTAATCCCTCTACATTTTATATTAATTAGCCCCCCTCTACATGTTATATTAATCCCCCTACATGTTATATCAATTTGTCCCCCTACATGTTATATTAATTTGTCCCCCTATATGTTATATTAATTTGTCCCCCTACATGTTATATTAATTTGTCCCCCTTCATTTTATATTAATTAGTCCCCCTACATTGTATATTAATTTGTCCCCCTACATGTTATACTAATTAGTCTCCCTACATTTTATATTAATTCGTCCCCCTACATGTTATATTAATTAGTCCCCCTACATTGTATATTAATTTGTCCCCCTACATGTTATACTAATTAGTCTCCCTACATTTTATATTAATTAGTCCCCCTACATGTTATATCAATTAGTCCCCCTACATGTTATACTAATTAGTCCCCCTACATGTTATATCAATTAGTCCCCCTACATGTTATACTAATTAGTCCCCCTACATGTTATATCAATTAGTCCCCCTACATGTTATATCAATTAGTCCCCCTACATGTTATATCAATTAGTCCCCCTACATGTTATACTAATTAGTCCCCCTACATGTTATATCAATTAGTCCCCCTACATGTTATATCAATTAGTCCCCCTACATGTTATATCAATTAGTCCCCCTACATGTTATACTAATTAGTCCCCCTACATGTTATATCAATTAGTCCCCCTACATGTTATATCAATTAGTCCCCCTACATGTTATATCAATTAGTCCCCCTACATGTTATATCAATTAGTCCCCCTACATGTTATACTAATTAGTCCCCCTACATGTTATATCAATTAGTCCCCCTACATGTTATATCAATTAGTCCCCCTACATGTTATATCAATTAGTCCCCCTACATGTTATACTAATTAGTCCCCCTACATGTTATATCAATTAGTCCCCCTACATGTTATACTAATTAGTCCCCCTACATGTTATATCAATTAGTCCCCCTACATGTTATATCAATTAGTCCCCCTACATGTTATATCAATTAGTCCCCCTACATGTTATACTAATTAGTCCCCCTACATGTTATATCAATTAGTCCCCCTACATGTTATACTAATTAGTCCCCCTACATGTTATATCAATTAGTCCCCCTACATGTTATACTAATTAGTCCCCCTACATGTTGTACTACTTCACATATCCTACTTTCATATGTGTATAAACTTTGATGAAAATAAATAAATAGCAACTTATCAGCTGTATTGTAGATTAACATTATAACTGGTGGCAATTATGTCCATCCCTCCCCTCATCTGTGCCTCTCCCTCAGACATAATGGCCTTTTTCAACATTTGTGTTTGACACCCCTGGACTAGGCTAAAGCCTAGTGGACCTACAAGGATTAGTGCTCTGTCAATTTATTTAATTATTTATTTATTTGCTGTGGGGGGGGGGGGGGGGGAATGAAAATACCAGAAGTGGCAGACAATATTCAAAATCTTAACCCTTTGACATTTAAACCGGTCGTATCTGGCCAGAATTCTCTCTCCTCTTTCTGTTCAAACCGGCCATAACCAGCCGATAACATACTGATATTAGAGTATTGTTCTCAAAATAAATAACATCAAAATCTCATAGATTCGATATTATGTGAGATAATTATGTGAGGTAAAGCCTTTACCATGAAAATATAATAGTAAATATAGAGTAATGTGAATGCTAAAGGGTTAAAAGCCCAGCCAGGCACTAATACAGCCCTGCCTTGATAATATAGATTTATTTAAGAAATACATCAAACTTAAAGAAACTAATATAAATATTTTATTGTGGAGAGAGCATAGGTTGGGAGACTGTCTAGTTGGTATTCTCATGGAATAGACTCAGATGCGGTTGACCTGAAAAGGAATGAAAATTGCAAATGAAAATTAACCAAAGGAAAGTGAATGCCAGGGAAGCAGATAGTATCGAAAGATTATTGATAGCATGGCAAATCTCAGACTTTGTAGACCCACCCAATAACCTCAATATATGTATATATATATATATATATATATACATATGATGATGATGATATAAATACACACACACATGCATACATATATATATGGAAGAAAAAATAGATTTCCAACTACTATATATGTTAAATTAAACCAAACTATTTGTTGCTGATATGGAGAGAGAGAGAGAGAGAGAGAGAGAGAGAGAGAGAAGCAAGTAGATAGATAGACAGAGAGAGCAGGGAAAAGTGTGAGAGAGGGAAGAGAGAAGACGGAGGGGATAGCAAGAGAAAGGAAGTGCTTCAAAGTTAGCACTAACAAGAAACAAAGATTTGCAGAAAAAAAAAAAAATACTTTTCCTTCTACCAAATGGATCATCGGTTTGGATTAGTTGATGGATAAAGAAAAAAAATATTGAGTTAAAGAAAAGAGAAAATATTAGCAAAAACGATAAGAATATGATACAGAGTTAATTGATTATTGTTTTTATTGTAGTTCCGACAACAACTTTGATGTGCATGTTTAACAATCATAATCGATGGTTGTATATGTTTTTCAGCGGACTGCAGTTCTGTGGTATTTCTTCCACTTATGTCTTATAACAATGTAATGTAGCATTTGTTGGCAATTTATTGTCTGAAATATTCAATTTATAGTAGACATGATTCCAATTTCTAATGTTCGCCGACATACACACACACACACACATACACACACACACACACATACACACACATACGCACACACACATACACACACATACACATACACATATCTATCTTAAAATCCTTCCTTTCATGTCTGATATTTAATTCTAGATTTTAAAATCAAATATGAAAATAATACATTTTCATTCATTTTCATTTCATTTTACGTCCACTTTTCCCTGCTTGCAAGGGTGGGACTGGAACTGATCTGGCATGATTTCTACAGCTGGATGCCCTTCCTAACACCAACCTCTTTTACAGTGAGTGCTGGGTGCTTTTTTGCCGTGGCACCTCCACAACCACTTTGCAGTGGAATGATAGAAACCCCAGTCCCTATCATCTCATTACTACAGCTGAGTAAACTGGAGAAATGTGAAATAAAGTGTCTTGCTCAAGGAAACAACACATCACCCGGTCTGAGAATTGAACTCACAGCCTTTCGATTGCAAGGCCAATGCTCTAACCACTAAGCCATGTGCCTCCATATATATATATATGTGTTAGTGTGTGTGTATCCCAGCATGGCCCCAGCCAGTCAGCTGGAACAGGTAAAAGAATAAAAGAATATATATATATATATATATATATATATTCTTTTGACAGTTCTCTCCACATCTGTTATCAAGAACACATCTGGGGTTTTCCTCTATTCGGAGAGGTACATCCTCGCGAGGTGGAGAGAATACTTTGCTGATCTCCTAAACCTGATCACAACAGCATCTTCTGATGTACTTGAGGTGCATCTGGGAGTGGTGACTAATCTCTCAGAGGCTGAGGTCACAAGAGCAGTCAAAGAGCTCAAATGTGGCAAAGCCACTGGGGAAGATGAAATCCAGCCCGAATTGTTAAAAGCCTTAAATAGAGAAGGTATTCTCTGACTGACTCGTGTGTGCCATGAGGCCTGGATCTCAGGAAGGGCACTAACTAATGGCAATCAAGAGTGATAATCCCAATTTTCAAAAAGAGAGACAAGAGAGATTGTTCCAATTACAGAGGGATCTCCTTGTTAAGCCTCCCTGGTAAAGTCTATGCTAAGTGTCTGGTAAAGAGATGCAAGGAGATTGTTGAGTCCAAGATAGCTGATGAACAGTGTGGTTTTCGCCCTGGACGCAGCACAGCTGACCAAATATTCACACTGTGGCAGGTATTTGAGAAATCATTGAAGTATTGCCAAGAGGAGTATTCTTATTTTGTCAACCTTGAAAAGGCACATGACCACGTTCCTTGGGACCTGCTGTGGAAGGTTGTGCAGGATTTATGGTCAGCTTCTTGCTGCCCTGATGTCTCAATAGGAATGCCCGAATGTTTGTGTTCAGATAAATGGTGCTAAATTGAAACCATTCAGTGTGTGAGTCAGACTCTGCCAAGGGTGCGTACTGTCACCTCTTCTGTTCATTATTTACATGAACAAGATTGACATATGCAGCTGGTTTAGAAGTGGTATCATGACTGGCAGGTGTAAAATCAGTCAGCTGGAATTTGCAGACAACATAGTGTTACTCAACTCGACAGATGGTGATCTTCGACTTGCACTTGATAGGGTTGATGCCGAGTGCTGTGAAAACTGAGACACTTGTCCTCTCAAGGAAGCCTGCGCAGTGCACTATATATGTGAATGGAGTTCAACTGAAGCAGGTAGAGAAGTTCAAGTATCTTGGGGCCCTGTTCACAAGTGATGGAAGTTGGAAGGTTGAATTAAGTGCAAGAATTGATGCAGTAATGCGCCAGCTCCAACATTCAGAAATCAGAAGAAGGAAGGTAGGTGTAAAAGCCAAACTCGCTATCTTCAACTCAGTAGTCATGCCAACCCTATGTTCATGAATCTTAGGTAATGACTGAAGGAATAGGATCATGAATGCAAGAGGCTGAAATGGGATTCCTCTGAAGGGTCTTTGGAGTAACGTTACTCGATAAAGTGCGTAGCTTGGAGATTAGAGATTCACTCCAGGTAAAGCCGCTACTTCTCTGAGTTGAGAGATCACAACTCCGATACTACGGGCATGTGGTTAGAATGTCTCAGGAAAGAATCGCAGGACAGATCTAACGGGCAAAACCAACCGTCAATAGACCCAGGGATAGACACCGAGAAAGATAGTTGGATATCATCTATGAGCTTGGCTGGTCTCGCGTGGGGATCCAGCTGGATCAGTTGGAGACCATTGCTTCTGACAGGACCTGCTGGAAGAAGTGTTTGAGGATTCTTCCCCCATAACCCTCTCGAAAAGGGACAGTTCTCTAAAATGAATACATATATGTTTTTTCTAAAAAAAAAATCTATTTTTGTTTCTTCGTCTCACTTTATATCTTTTTATTTCATCTTTTAATACTCATTCTATCTTCTGATGAAGGACTAGTGTCTGAAACAAAAACACTTTTCCTACTATATCAATCACTAAACTAATATATTTTTTCATTGTACTTTGTTGTTTCCATTTACTTTTTTCCATTTACTTTTTTATATTATGAATAAATCCTTTGTTCACACTTTGAATGTACCCACCAAAACTCGGACAACTGACCTTCCTCTTTTTTAGAAAGGCCACACATGACCACACCACCAAATTTACTGTTACAGTCGACTGACACATTCTGTGACCTCCTCAGTGACTAGGTTTTTATTTTGTGTCCCTCCTTTGTTCTGTCCTACACCATCTTGTTTTGTGTGTGTTCACAACACAGAAACAAGATGGTGTAGGACAGAACAAAGGACACTTTATTTGACGTTGCTCCAGTTCTCTCGGCTGTAGAAATGATTTGAGACATGAGTGGCGTGAAGAGGGGAGACTGGTATGCATGGGCAACTGCTGCTCTTCCACCTTGCCTGGACTTGAGGCTCGTGCAAATCCCATGGTCATTCGTGACCGAACGGGGTCTTTACCATATATATATACATACGCATGTACACGTACACATGCACACAGACATATGCACACATACACATGCACACAGACATATGCACACATACACATGCACACATTCGTATGTACACATATACATGTACACATACATATGCACACATACACACATTCATATGCACACATACACATGCACACAGACATGTGCACACATATACATTCACAGACATATGCACACATACACATGCACACATTCGTATGTACACATATACATGTACACATACATATGCATACATACACATGCACACAGACATATGCACACATACACATGCACACAGACATATGCACACATACACATGCATACATTCGTATGTACACATATACATGTACACATACATATGCACACATACACACATTCATATGCACACATACACATGCACACAGACATGTGCACACATATACATTCACAGACATGTGCACACATACACATGCACACATTCGTATGTACACATATACATGTACACATACATATGCATACATACACATGCACACAGACATATGCACACATACACATGCACACAGACATATGCACACATACACATGCATACATTCGTATGTACACATATACATGTACACATACATATGCACACATACACACATTCATATGCACACATACACATGCACACAGACATGTGCACACATATACATTCACAGACATGTGCACACATACACATGCACACATTCGTATGTACACATACATATGCACACATACACACATTCATATGCACACATACACATGCACACAGACATGTGCACACATATACATTCACAGACATGTGCACACATACACATGCATACATTCGTATGTACACATACATATGCACACATACACACATTCATATGCACACATACACATGCACACAGACATGTGCACACATATACATTCACAGACATGTGCACACATACACATGCACACATACACATGCGCACATTCATATGCACACATACACATGCACACATTCATATGTACACATACATATGCACACATACACACATGCATATGCACACATACACATGCACACAGACATGTGCACACATATACATTCACAGACATGTGCACACATACACATGCACACATTTATATGCACACATACACACATTCATATGCACACATACACATGCACACAGACATGTGCACACATACACATGCACACAGATATATGGACATATGCACAATGGAATTGTATTAGTGGAGTACATAACAATGTGTATATCATAGCCAGCATGTACCTAACACTCATACAAACATACAATACATATAGATATACATGTATGATATGTGTATGTGTGTGTATATATATATATATATATATATATATATAAGTTAATTTAAAAACATTTTTTTTTTTTTTTTAATTTTCTTATTTTACGTCTTTTATATTATTGTTCTGCATCCTCCTGCATTGAACCACCTAGGTACTATGACATAACCTGTGTATTTGCTGGCATTAGCATACATCTGTGCGCTTATGTTAGTAGATATATTAAATTATCTATATTTATCTCCAAATCACTGATTTGTCGAGCAAACCTGCCAAAACCACTTCTAAATTTTTTTGGGGTGTTAGTAGGCGTCTGTCATCTTACCATCCCATTCCTACTGACTAGCCTCTGTGTCACGTGATTGATTCTTTAGAATCGGCCATATGACCAGTGGCAGTGAGAATTTTCAGTACCTGGAATCCAGTCCTCGATAGCTGTTCCATTTACCGAATTATTATTATTTTTATATGAGTCCCCAGTGTCCGCGCATTGCCTGGAGACTTGGCTGAGAATAGATCTCCCTGATGACGCAATGAAATTCTCAACAGTTCATTACGTAACTGTCTTTATCCCATTGCAGAAACTAATTAGTTGGAGTGAAAATTTAAGTAAGTTAATTTAAAAAAAATTTTTTTTTTTTTTTTTTTAAATTTTCTTATTTTACGTCTTTTATATATATATTACATTCATTTCATTTATTGATTTATTGATAATTTATCTGAGTGTCCCGAATCTTCCATATCGAAAATTTTCGGTTATTTGGTTGATTGTAGACATATTCTACGTGTGACGGTATTTTAACGATAGTTATAGCTCTGATTTATTTGAACTATGGAGCCCTCTGCCGCTCATCTCGAATTTTGTTTATCGTGAACTCGTGCGCCGATTTTTCGATACTCGATTATTCTACTATATATATATATATATATATATATATATATATATATATATATATATATATATATATGTATCATCATCATATATGTATATATATATATATATATATATATGTAACAGTAATATACGTGAACGACAAAGCATAAATGAATTGAGAGAGAGACTGAGCATAAGAGGAATCAAATGCTGCGTGCAGGAGAGGCGGTTACGCTGGTATGGACATGTGATGCGTATGAAGGATGACAGCTGCATAAAAAGGTGCAGAGCACTAGAAGTTGATGGAAACCGCGGAGTGGGGAGACCCAAGATGACTTGGGATGAGGTGATAAAAGCCGACCTTACCCAACTACACCTCTCAAAGTCAATGACACACGACCGTGACTTCTGGCGTCACGCAGTAATACAGGGTACCCGACCTCCCATGGGTACATGCTGAAGCATATAAACAATATGCCCCCCCCCCCCCACCGCAAGGTGGTCGTGGAGGCGCCACGGCAAAAAAGCACCCAGCCCACACTGTAAAGTGGACGTGTAGGCGCCACGAAAAAGCACCCAGCACTCACTGTAAATGAGGTTGGTGTTAGGAAGGGCATCCAGCTGTAGAAATCAAGCCAGATCAGTTCCTGTATGAGCAAGGCATGGTCAGCCGACCAGACACTGCCCACAACAGGACAACCCGTCTAACCCATGCTAGCGTGGAAGAACGGACGTAAAACGGTGATGATGATGATGATGATATGTATATATATGTATATATATATTTATATGTATATATATGTATATATATATATATATATATATATATATATATATATATATATATATATATATATATATATATATATATATATATGGGGGCACATGGCTTAGTGGTTAGAGCATTGGGCTTGCAATCGAAAGGTTGTGAGTTCAATTCTCAGACCAGGTGATGTGTTGTTTCCTTGAGCAAGACACTTTATTTCATGTTGCTCCAGTTTACTCAGCTGTAGAAATGAGATGATAGGGACTGGGGTCCCTATCATTCCTCTGCAAAGTGGACGTGGAGGTGCCACAGAAAAGAAAGCACCCAGCACTCACTGTAAAGTGGATGTGTAGGCACCACGGCAAAAAAGCACCCACAACTCACTCTAAATGAGGTTGGTGTTAGGAAGGGCATCCAGCTGTAGAAATCAAGCGAGAATCAGTTCCCGTATGAGCAAGGCATGGTCAGCCGACCGGACACTGCGCACAACAGGACAACCCGTCTAACCCATGCTAGTGAGGAAGAATAGACGTAAAACGGTGATGATGATGAGGTTGATGATGATATATGGTATATGTATAATATATGTATATGCACACAAATATATATTTATATATATATATATAATTTTCCTGATATATATATATGTGTGTATGTATATATATATATATATATATGTATATATATTATGTTGGTACCACACAACATTCAGCCCACACTGTAAAGTGGTCGTGTAAAAGACATAACAAAAAACACCCAGCACACACTGTAAATGTGGTTGGCGTTAGGAAGGGCATCTAGCCATAGAAAACAACCAGAAACAGTCCTATATGAGCGAAACATGGTCACCTGGCCCAACTTGCCTCTAAATGGGACAAACCCGTCTAATCCATGCTAGCATGGAAGATAGACGTTAATCAATGATGATACACACATACATATAGACAAATACCCATATATACATATATATACATACACATTCCAGTATTGTAGTCTCTCTTCTCTTTTCATATATTTCAATAAAACTTACCATTATTGTTATTATTTTCTAAATTTTCTCAGCAGCATTTCAATGAATTATATTTGTTTACCTGATATAGACGGACACCTCCACAATCTATATGTAATTCTCAGGAAATATTTTTCTAAAATTAAATCTGGTTTATTCTATCAAATAAAAATAAAAATCCAATTTAAAAATAGATTCATGTCTGTGAACAGAAACAATGTAAGTCAGACAATGTCACATAAAAAATTTACATGAGCAAATATGAGGAATATATTGATGAAATTTGTTGGAGAATCAGCCAACTCCTATTAATTCACCTTGAGAAAGGAGAGCCTTGCTGAGAGAGCAGGGGTACCTATTTCGAGCTCAATGCTACCTCTACAATATGTGATCCCTTCTCTCCGTTATGGTATGCTTTCCATCCTCCACAAAGTAATTTCAACTGAGTAAGCTGTCAAACTTAGTCTTTTGTACTTCTTGTTCTGGCCATACTAAAAAAATTACTAAGCGTACATTTTTTATGCCACTGTTCACAATCATTATCATCATCATCATCATCATCATCATTTAACATTGATTTTCTAGGCTTCCATAGAAAATAGTTGATTGTCATGTGCTGAAGTTTGACCAGTCATGTGAACATGCCCAGATCATATGTTCGGTTTTGGCTTAGTTTCTATAGTTAATACACTTCTTAACACCAAACACTTTACAACATGTACTGAGAGCTTAGTTTCTATAGTTGATACCCTTCCTAACACACATCACTTTACAGCATGTACTGAGAGCTTAGTTTCTATAGTTGATACCCTTCCTAACACCAATCACTTTACAGCATGTACTGAGAGCTTAGTTTCTATAGTTGATACCCTTCCTAACACCAATCACTTAATGGCATGTACTGAGAGCTTAGTTTCTATAGTAGATACCCTTCCTAACACCAATCACTTTACAGCATGTACTGAGAGCTTAGTTTCTATAGTTGATACCCTTCCTAACACCAATCACTTTACAGCATGTACTGAGAGCTTAGTTTCTATAGTTGATACCCTTCCTAACACCAATCACTTAATGGCATGTACTGAGAGCTTAGATTCTATAGTTGATACCCTTCCTAACACCAATCACTTTACAGCATGTACTGAGAGCTTAGTTTCTATAGTTAATACCCTTCCTAACACCAATCACTTTACAGCATGTACTGAGAACTTAGTTTCTATAGTTGATACCCTTCCTAACACTAATCACTTAATGGCATGTACTGAGAGCTTAGTTTCTATAGTTGATACCCTTCCTAACACCAATCACTTTACAGCATGTACTGAGAGCTTAGTTTCTATAGTTGATACCCTTCCTAACACCAATCACTTAATGGCATGTACTGAGAGCTTAGTTTCTATAGTAGATACCCTTCCTAACACCAATTACTTTACACCATGTACTGAGAGCTTAGTTTCTATAGTTGATACCCTTCCTAACACCAATTACTTTACAGCATGTACTGAGAGCTTAGTTTCTATAGTTGATACCCTTCCTAACACCAATTACTTTACAGCACGTACTGAGAGCTTAGTTTCTATAGTTGATACCCTTCCTAACACCAATTACTTTACAGCATGTACTGAGAGCTTAGTTTCTATAGTTGATACCCTTCCTAACACCAATTACTTTACAGCATGTACTGAGAGCTTAGTTGCTATAGTTGATACCCTTCCTAACACCAATTACTTTACAGCATGTACTGAGAGCTTAGTTTCTATAGTTGATACCCTTCCTAACACCAATCGCTTTACAGCATGTACTGAGAGCTTAGTTTCTATAGTTGGTACCCTTCCTAACACCAATCACTTTACAGCAGGTACTGAGAGCTGAGTTTCTATAGTTGATACCCTTCCTAACACCAATTACTACACAGCATGTACTGAGAGCTTAGTTTCTATAGTTGATACTCTTCCTAACACCAATTACTTTACAGCAGGTACTGAGAGCTTAGTTTCTATAGTTGATACCCTTCCTAACACCAATCACTTTACAGCAGGTACTGAGAGCTTAGTTTCTATAGTTGATACCCTTCCTAACACCAATCACTTAATGGCATGTACTGAGAGCTTAGTTTCTATAGTTGATACCCTTCCTAACACCAATTACTTTACAGCAGGTACTGAGAGCTTAGTTTCTATAGTTGATACCCTTCCTAACACCAATCACTTAATGGCATGTACTGAGAGCTTAGTTTCTATAGTTGATACCCTTCCTAACACCAATTACTTTACAGCATGTACTGAGAGCTTAGTTTCTATAGTTGATACCCTTCCTAACACCAATCACTTAATGGCATGTACTGAGAGCTTAGATTCTATAGTTGATACCCTTCCTAACACCAATCACTTTACAGCATGTACTGAGAGCTTAGTTTCTATAGTTAATACCCTTCCTAACACCAATCACTTTACAGCATGTACTGAGAACTTAGTTTCTATAGTTGATACCCTTCCTAACACTAATCACTTAATGGCATGTACTGAGAGCTTAGTTTCTATAGTTGATACCCTTCCTAACACCAATCACTTTACAGCATGTACTGAGAGCTTAGTTTCTATAGTTGATACCCTTCCTAACACCAATCACTTAATGGCATGTACTGAGAGCTTAGTTTCTATAGTAGATACCCTTCCTAACACCAATTACTTTACACCATGTACTGAGAGCTTAGTTTCTATAGTTGATACCCTTCCTAACACCAATTACTTTACAGCATGTACTGAGAGCTTAGTTTCTATAGTTGATACCCTTCCTAACACCAATTACTTTACAGCATGTACTGAGAGCTTAGTTTCTATAGTTGATACCCTTCCTAACACCAATTACTTTACAGCAGGTACTGAGAGCTTAGTTTCTATAGTTGATACCCTTCCTAACACCAATTACTTTACAGCATGTACTGAGAGCTTAGTTTCTATAGGTGATACCCTTCCTAACACCAATTACTTTACAGCATGTACTGAGAGCTTAGTTGCTATAGTTGATACCCTTCCTAACACCAATTACTTTACAGCATGTACTGAGAGCTTAGTTTCTATAGTTGATACCCTTCCTAACACCAATCGCTTTACAGCATGTACTGAGAGCTTAGTTTCTATAGTTGGTACCCTTCCTAACACCAATCACTTTACAGCAGGTACTGAGAGCTGAGTTTCTATAGTTGATACCCTTCCTAACACCAATTACTACACAGCATGTACTGAGAGCTTAGTTTCTATAGTTGATACTCTTCCTAACACCAATTACTTTACAGCAGGTACTGAGAGCTTAGTTTCTATAGTTGATACCCTTCCTAACACCAATCACTTTACAGCAGGTACTGAGAGCTTAGTTTCTATAGTTGATACCCTTCCTAACACCAATCACTTAATGGCATGTACTGAGAGCGTAGTTTCTATAGTTGATACCCTTCCTAACACCAATTACTTTACAGCAGGTACTGAGAGCTTAGTTTCTATAGTTGATACCCTTCCTAACACCAATCACTTTACAGCATGTACTGAGAGCTTAGTTTCTATAGTTGATACCCTTCCTAACACCAATCACTTTACAGCATGTACTGAGAGCTTAGTTTCTATAGTTGATACCCTTCCTAACACCAATCACTTTACAGCATGTACTGAGAGCTTAGTTTCTATAGTTGATACGCTTCCTAACACCAATCACTTTACAGCATGTACTGAGAGCTTAGTTTCTATAGTTGATACCCTTCCTAACACCAATCACTTTACAGCATGTACTGAGAGCTTAGTTTCTATAGTTGATACCCTTCCTAACACCAATCACTTTACAGCATGTACTGAGAGCTTAGTTTCTATAGTTGATACCCTTCCTAACACCAATCACTTTACAGCAGGTACTGAGAGCTGAGTTTCTATAGTTGATACCCTTCCTAACACCAATTACTTTACAGCATGTACTGAGAGCTTAGTTGCTATAGTTGATGCCCTTCCTAACACCAATTACTTCACAGCATGTACCGAGAGCTTAGTTTCTATAGTTGATACCCTTCCTAGCACCAATCACTTTACAGCATGTACTGAGAGCTTAGTTTCTATAGTTGATACCCTTCCTAACACCAATAACTTTACAGCAGGTACTGAGAGCTTAGTTTCTATAGTTGATACCCTTCCTAACACCAATCACTTTACAGCATGTACTGAGAGCTTAGTTTCTATAGTTGATACTCTTCCTAACACCAATTACTTTACAGCAGGTACTGAGAGCTTAGTTTCTATAGTTGATACCCTTCCTAACACCAATCACATTACAGCAGGTACTGAGAGCTTAGTTTCTATAGTTGATACCCTTCCTAACACCAATCACTTAATGGCATGTACTGAGAGCTTAGATTCTATAGTTGATACCCTTCCTAACACCAATCACTTTACAGCATGTACTGAGAGCTTAGTTTCTATAGTTAATACCCTTCCTAACACCAATCACTTAATGGCATGTACTGAGAGCTTAGTTGCTATAGTTGATGCCCTTCCTAACACCAATTACTTCACAGCATGTACCGAGAGCTTAGTTTCTATAGTTGATACCCTTCCTAACACCAATCACTTTACAGCATGTACTGAGAGCTTAGTTTCTATAGTTGATACCCTTCCTAACACCAATCACTTAATGGCATGTACTGAGAGCTTAGTTTCTATAGTAGATACCCTTCCTAACACCAATTACTTTACACCATGTACTGAGAGCTTAGTTTCTATAGTTGATACCCTTCCTAACACCAATTACTTTACAGCATGTACTGAGAGCTTAGTTTCTATAGTTGATACCCTTCCTAACACCAATTACTTTACAGCACGTACTGAGAGCTTAGTTTCTATAGTTGATACCCTTCCTAACACCAATTACTTTACAGCATGTACTGAGAGCTTAGTTTCTATAGGTGATACCCTTCCTAACACCAATTACTTTACAGCATGTACTGAGAGCTTAGTTGCTATAGTTGATACCCTTCCTAACACCAATTACTTTACAGCATGTACTGAGAGCTTAGTTTCTATAGTTGATACCCTTCCTAACACCAATCGCTTTACAGCATGTACTGAGAGCTTAGTTTCTATAGTTGGTACCCTTCCTAACACCAATCACTTTACAGCAGGTACTGAGAGCTGAGTTTCTATAGTTGATACCCTTCCTAACACCAATTACTACACAGCATGTACTGAGAGCTTAGTTTCTATAGTTGATACTCTTCCTAACACCAATTACTTTACAGCAGGTACTGAGAGCTTAGTTTCTATAGTTGATACCCTTCCTAACACCAATCACTTTACAGCAGGTACTGAGAGCTTAGTTTCTATAGTTGATACCCTTCCTAACACCAATCACTTAATGGCATGTACTGAGAGCTTAGTTTCTATAGTTGATACCCTTCCTAACACCAATTACTTTACAGCAGGTACTGAGAGCTTAGTTTCTATAGTTGATACCCTTCCTAACACCAATCACTTTACAGCATGTACTGAGAGCTTAGTTTCTATAGTTGATACCCTTCCTAACACCAATCACTTTACAGCATGTACTGAGAGCTTAGTTTCTATAGTTGATACCCTTCCTAACACCAATCACTTTACAGCATGTACTGAGAGCTTAGTTTCTATAGTTGATACGCTTCCTAACACCAATCACTTTACAGCATGTACTGAGAGCTTAGTTTCTATAGTTGATACCCTTCCTAACACCAATCACTTTACAGCATGTACTGAGAGCTTAGTTTCTATAGTTGATACCCTTCCTAACACCAATCACTTTACAGCATGTACTGAGAGCTTAGTTTCTATAGTTGATACCCTTCCTAACACCAATCACTTTACAGCAGGTACTGAGAGCTGAGTTTCTATAGTTGATACCCTTCCTAACACCAATTACTTTACAGCATGTACTGAGAGCTTAGTTGCTATAGTTGATGCCCTTCCTAACACCAATTACTTCACAGCATGTACCGAGAGCTTAGTTTCTATAGTTGATACCCTTCCTAGCACCAATCACTTTACAGCATGTACTGAGAGCTTAGTTTCTATAGTTGATACCCTTCCTAACACCAATAACTTTACAGCAGGTACTGAGAGCTTAGTTTCTATAGTTGATACCCTTCCTAACACCAATCACTTTACAGCATGTACTGAGAGCTTAGTTTCTATAGTTGATACTCTTCCTAACACCAATTACTTTACAGCAGGTACTGAGAGCTTAGTTTCTATAGTTGATACCCTTCCTAACACCAATCACATTACAGCAGGTACTGAGAGCTTAGTTTCTATAGTTGATACCCTTCCTAACACCAATCACTTTACAGCATGTACTGAGAGCTTAGTTTCTATAGTTGATACCCTTCCTAACACCAATCACTTTACAGCATGTACTGAGAGCTTAGTTTCTATAGTTGATACGCTTCCTAACACCAATCACTTTACAGCATGTAATGAGAGGTTAGTTTCTATAGTTGATACCCTTCCTAACACCAATCACTTTACAGCAGGTACTGAGAGCTGAGTTTCTATAGTTGATACCCTTCCTAACACCAATTACTTTACAGCATGTACTGAGAGCTTAGTTTCTATAGTTGATACCCTTCCTAACACCAATTACTTTACAGCATGTACTGAGAGTTTAGTGTCTATAGTTGATACCCTTCCTAACACCAATTACTTTACAGCATGTACTGAGAGCTTAGCTTCTATAGTTGATACCCTTCCTAACACCAATTACTTTACAGCATGTACTGAGAGCTTAGTTTCTATAGTTGATACCCTTCCTAACACCAATTAATTTACAGCATGTACTGAGAGCTTAGTTGCTATAGTTGATACCCTTCCTAACACCAATTACTTTACAGCATGTACTGAGAGCTTAGTTTCTATAGTTGATACCCTTCCTAACACCAATCACTTTACAGCATGTACTGAGAGCTTAGTTTCTATCGTTGATACCCTTCCTAACACCAATCACTTTACAGCATGTACTGAGAGCTTAGTTTCTATAGTTGATACACTTCCTAACACCAATCACTTTACAGCATGTACTGAGAGCTTAGTTTCTATAGTTGATACCCTTCCTAACACCAATCACTTTACAGCATGTACTGAGAGGCTAGTTTCTATAGTTGATACCCTTCCTAACACCAATCACTTAATGGCATGTACTGAGAGCTTAGTTTCTATAGTTGATACCCTTCCTAACACCAATCACTTTACAGCATGTACTGAGAGCTTAGTTTCTATAGTTGATACCCTTCCTAACACCAATTACTTTACAGCACGTACTGAGAGCTTAGTTTCTATAGTTGATACCCTTCCTAACACCAATTACTTTACAGCATGTACTGAGAGCTTAGTTTCTATAGGTGATACCCTTCCTAACACCAATTACTTTACAGCATGTACTGAGAGCTTAGTTGCTATAGTTGATACCCTTCCTAACACCAATTACTTTACAGCATGTACTGAGAGCTTAGTTTCTATAGTTGATACCCTTCCTAACACCAATCGCTTTACAGCATGTACTGAGAGCTTAGTTTCTATAGTTGGTACCCTTCCTAACACCAATCACTTTACAGCAGGTACTGAGAGCTGAGTTTCTATAGTTGATACCCTTCCTAACACCAATTACTACACAGCATGTACTGAGAGCTTAGTTTCTATAGTTGATACTCTTCCTAACACCAATTACTTTACAGCAGGTACTGAGAGCTTAGTTTCTATAGTTGATACCCTTCCTAACACCAATCACTTTACAGCAGGTACTGAGAGCTTAGTTTCTATAGTTGATACCCTTCCTAACACCAATCACTTAATGGCATGTACTGAGAGCTTAGTTTCTATAGTTGATACCCTTCCTAACACCAATTACTTTACAGCAGGTACTGAGAGCTTAGTTTCTATAGTTGATACCCTTCCTAACACCAATCACTTTACAGCATGTACTGAGAGCTTAGTTTCTATAGTTGATACCCTTCCTAACACCAATCACTTTACAGCATGTACTGAGAGCTTAGTTTCTATAGTTGATACCCTTCCTAACACCAATCACTTTACAGCATGTACTGAGAGCTTAGTTTCTATAGTTGATACGCTTCCTAACACCAATCACTTTACAGCATGTACTGAGAGCTTAGTTTCTATAGTTGATACCCTTCCTAACACCAATCACTTTACAGCATGTACTGAGAGCTTAGTTTCTATAGTTGATACCCTTCCTAACACCAATCACTTTACAGCATGTACTGAGAGCTTAGTTTCTATAGTTGATACCCTTCCTAACACCAATCACTTTACAGCAGGTACTGAGAGCTGAGTTTCTATAGTTGATACCCTTCCTAACACCAATTACTTTACAGCATGTACTGAGAGCTTAGTTGCTATAGTTGATGCCCTTCCTAACACCAATTACTTCACAGCATGTACCGAGAGCTTAGTTTCTATAGTTGATACCCTTCCTAGCACCAATCACTTTACAGCATGTACTGAGAGCTTAGTTTCTATAGTTGATACCCTTCCTAACACCAATAACTTTACAGCAGGTACTGAGAGCTTAGTTTCTATAGTTGATACCCTTCCTAACACCAATCACTTTACAGCATGTACTGAGAGCTTAGTTTCTATAGTTGATACTCTTCCTAACACCAATTACTTTACAGCAGGTACTGAGAGCTTAGTTTCTATAGTTGATACCCTTCCTAACACCAATCACATTACAGCAGGTACTGAGAGCTTAGTTTCTATAGTTGATACCCTTCCTAACACCAATCACTTTACAGCATGTACTGAGAGCTTAGTTTCTATAGTTGATACCCTTCCTAACACCAATCACTTTACAGCATGTACTGAGAGCTTAGTTTCTATAGTTGATACGCTTCCTAACACCAATCACTTTACAGCATGTACTGAGAGGTTAGTTTCTATAGTTGATACCCTTCCTAACACCAATCACTTTACAGCAGGTACTGAGAGCTGAGTTTCTATAGTTGATACCCTTCCTAACACCAATTACTTTACAGCATGTACTGAGAGCTTAGTTTCTATAGTTGATACCCTTCCTAACACCAATTACTTTACAGCATGTACTGAGAGTTTAGTGTCTATAGTTGATACCCTTCCTAACACCAATTACTTTACAGCATGTACTGAGAGCTTAGCTTCTATAGTTGATACCCTTCCTAACACCAATTACTTTACAGCATGTACTGAGAGCTTAGTTTCTATAGTTGATACCCTTCCTAACACCAATTAATTTACAGCATGTACTGAGAGCTTAGTTGCTATAGTTGATACCCTTCCTAACACCAATTACTTTACAGCATGTACTGAGAGCTTAGTTTCTATAGTTGATACCCTTCCTAACACCAATCACTTTACAGCATGTACTGAGAGCTTAGTTTCTATCGTTGATACCCTTCCTAACACCAATCACTTTACAGCATGTACTGAGAGCTTAGTTTCTATAGTTGATACACTTCCTAACACCAATCACTTTACAGCATGTACTGAGAGCTTAGTTTCTATAGTTGATACCCTTCCTAACACCAATCACTTTACAGCATGTACTGAGAGGCTAGTTTCTATAGTTGATACCCTTCCTAACACCAATCACTTAATGGCATGTACTGAGAGCTTAGTTTCTATAGTTGATACCCTTCCTAACACCAATCACTTTACAGCATGTACTGAGAGGTTAGTTTCTATAGTTGATACCCTTCCTAACACCAATCACTTAATGGCATGTACTGAGAGCTTAGTTTCTATAGTTGATACCCTTCCTAACACCAATCACTTTACAGCATGTACTGAGAGCTTAGTTTCTATAGTTGATACCCTTCCTAACACCAATCACTTAATGGCATGTACTGAGAGCTTAGTTTCTATAGTTGATACCCTTCCTAACACCAATTACTTTACAACATGTACTGAGAGCTTAGTTTCTATAGTTTATACCCTTCTTAACACCAATCACTTAATGGCATGTACTGAGAGCTTAGTTTCTATAGTTGATACCCTTCCTAACACCAATCACTTTACAGCATGTACTGAGAGCTTAGTTTCTATAGTTGATACACTTCCTAACACCAATCAGTTTACAGCATGTACTGAGAGCTTAGTTTCTATAGTTGATACCCTTCCTAACACCAATCACTTTACAGCATGTACTGAGAGCTTAGTTTCTATAGTTGATACCCTTCCTAACACCAATCACTTAATGGCATGTACTGAGAGCTTAGTTTCTATAGTAGATACCCTTCCTAACGCCAATTACTTTACAGCATGTACTGAGAGCTTAGTTGCTATAGTTGATACCCTTCCTAACACCAATTACTTTACAGCATGTACTGAGAGCTTAGTTTCTATAGTTGATACACTTCCTAACACCAATCACTTTACAGCATGTACTGAGAGCTTAGTTTCTATCGTTGATACCCTTCCTAACACCAATCACTTTACAGCATGTACTGAGAGCTTAGTTTCTATAGTTGATACCATTCCTAACACCAATCACTTAATGGCATGTACTGAGAGCTTTGTTTCTATAGTTGATACCCTTCCTAACACCAACCACTTTACAGCATGTACTGAGAGCTTAGTTTCTATAGTTGATACCCTTCCTAACACCAATCACTTTACAGCATGTACTGAGAGCTTAGTTTCTATAGTTGATACCCTTCCTAACACCAATCACTTTACAGCAGGTACTGAGAGCTGAGTTTCTATAGTTGATACCCTTCCTAACACCAATTACTTTACAGCACGTACTGAGAGCTTAGTTTCTATAGTTGATACCCTTCCTAACACCAATTACTTTACAGCATGTACTGAGAGCTTAGTTTCTATAGTTGATACCCTTCCTAACACCAATTACTTTACAGCATGTACTGAGAGCTTAGTTGCTATAGTTGATACCCTTCCTAACACCAATTACTTTACAGCATGTACTGAGAGCTTAGTTTCTATAGTTGATACCCTTCCTAACACCAATCGCTTTACAGCATGTACTGAGAGCTTAGTTTCTATAGTTGGTACCCTTCCTAACACCAATCACTTTACAGCAGGTACTGAGAGCTGAGTTTCTATAGTTGATACCCTTCCTAACACCAATTACTACACAGCATGTACTGAGAGCTTAGTTTCTATAGTTGATACTCTTCCTAACACCAATTACTTTACAGCAGGTACTGAGAGCTTAGTTTCTATAGTTGATACCCTTCCTAACACCAATCACTTTACAGCAGGTACTGAGAACTTAGTTTCTATAGTTGATACCCTTCCTAACACCAATCACTTAATGGCATGTACTGAGAGCTTAGTTTCTATAGTTGATACCCTTCCTAACACCAATTACTTTACAGCAGGTACTGAGAGCTTAGTTTCTATAGTTGATACCCTTCCTAACACCAATTACTTTACAGCATGTACTGAGAGCTTAGTTTCTATAGTTGATACCCTTCCTAACACCAATCACTTTACAGCATGTACTGAGAGCTTAGTTTCTATAGTTGATACCCTTCCTAACACCAATCACTTTACAGCATGTACTGAGAGCTTAGTTTCTATAGTTGATACCCTTCCTAACACCAATCACTTTACAGCATGTACTGAGAGCTTAGTTTCTATAGTTGATACGCTTCCTAACACCAATCACTTTACAGCATGTACTGAGAGCTTAGTTTCTATAGTTGATACCCTTCCTAACACCAATCACTTTACAGCATGTTCTGAGAGCTTAGTTTCTATAGTTGATACCCTTCCTAACACCAATCACTTTACAGCAGGTACTGAGAGCTGAGTTTCTATAGTTGATACCCTTCCTAACACCAATTACTTTACAGCATGTACTGAGAGCTTAGTTGCTATAGTTGATGCCCTTCCTAACACCAATTACTTCACAGCATGTACCGAGAGCTTAGTTTCTATAGTTGATACCCTTCCTAGCACCAATCACTTTACAGCATGTACTGAGAGCTTAGTTTCTATAGTTGATACCCTTCCTAACACCAATAACTTTACAGCAGGTACTGAGAGCTTAGTTTCTATAGTTGATACCCTTCCTAACACCAATCACTTTACAGCATGTACTGAGAGCTTAGTTTCTATAGTTGATACTCTTCCTAACACCAATTACTTTACAGCAGGTACTGAGAGCTTAGTTTCTATAGTTGATACCCTTCCTAACACCAATCACATTACAGCAGGTACTGAGAGCTTAGTTTCTATAGTTGATACCCTTCCTAACACCAATCACTTTACAGCATGTACTGAGAGCTTAGTTTCTATAGTTGATACCCTTCCTAACACCAATCACTTTACAGCATGTACTGAGAGCTTAGTTTCTATAGTTGATACGCTTCCTAACACCAATCACTTTACAGCATGTACTGAGAGGTTAGTTTCTATAGTTGATACCCTTCCTAACACCAATCACTTTACAGCAGGTACTGAGAGCTGAGTTTCTATAGTTGATACCCTTCCTAACACCAATTACTTTACAGCATGTACTGAGAGCTTAGTTTCTATAGTTGATACCCTTCCTAACACCAATTACTTTACAGCATGTACTGAGAGTTTAGTGTCTATAGTTGATACCCTTCCTAACACCAATTACTTTACAGCATGTACTGAGAGCTTAGCTTCTATAGTTGATACCCTTCCTAACACCAATTACTTTACAGCATGTACTGAGAGCTTAGTTTCTATAGTTGATACCCTTCCTAACACCAATTAATTTACAGCATGTACTGAGAGCTTAGTTGCTATAGTTGATACCCTTCCTAACACCAATTACTTTACAGCATGTACTGAGAGCTTAGTTTCTATAGTTGATACCCTTCCTAACACCAATCACTTTACAGCATGTACTGAGAGCTTAGTTTCTATCGTTGATACCCTTCCTAACACCAATCACTTTACAGCATGTACTGAGAGCTTAGTTTCTATAGTTGATACACTTCCTAACACCAATCACTTTACAGCATGTACTGAGAGCTTAGTTTCTATAGTTGATACCCTTCCTAACACCAATCACTTTACAGCATGTACTGAGAGGCTAGTTTCTATAGTTGATACCCTTCCTAACACCAATCACTTAATGGCATGTACTGAGAGCTTAGTTTCTATAGTTGATACCCTTCCTAACACCAATCACTTTACAGCATGTACTGAGAGGTTAGTTTCTATAGTTGATACCCTTCCTAACACCAATCACTTAATGGCATGTACTGAGAGCTTAGTTTCTATAGTTGATACCCTTCCTAACACCAATCACTTTACAGCATGTACTGAGAGCTTAGTTTCTATAGTTGATACCCTTCCTAACACCAATCACTTAATGGCATGTACTGAGAGCTTAGTTTCTATAGTTGATACCCTTCCTAACACCAATTACTTTACAACATGTACTGAGAGCTTAGTTTCTATAGTTTATACCCTTCTTAACACCAATCACTTAATGGCATGTACTGAGAGCTTAGTTTCTATAGTTGATACCCTTCCTAACACCAATCACTTTACAGCATGTACTGAGAGCTTAGTTTCTATAGTTGATACACTTCCTAACACCAATCACTTTACAGCATGTACTGAGAGCTTAGTTTCTATAGTTGATACCCTTCCTAACACCAATCACTTTACAGCATGTACTGAGAGCTTAGTTTCTATAGTTGATACCATTCCTAACACCAATCACTTAATGGCATGTACTGAGAGCTTAGTTTCTATAGTAGATACCCTTCCTAACGCCAATTACTTTACAGCATGTACTGAGAGCTTAGTTGCTATAGTTGATACCCTTCCTAACACCAATTACTTTACAGCATGTACTGAGAGCTTAGTTTCTATAGTTGATACACTTCCTAACACCAATCACTTTACAGCATGTACTGAGAGCTTAGTTTCTATCGTTGATACCCTTCCTAACACCAATCACTTTACAGCATGTACTGAGAGCTTAGTTTCTATAGTTGATACCCTTCCTAACACCAATCACTTTACAGCATGTACTGAGAGGCTAGTTTCTATAGTTGATACCCTTCCTAACACCAATCACTTAATGGCATGTACTGAGAGCTTAGTTTCTATAGTTGATACCCTTCCTAACACCAATCACTTTACAGCATGTACTGAGAGCTTAGTTTCTATAGTTGATACCCTTCCTAACACCAATTACTTTACAGCACGTACTGAGAGCTTAGTTTCTATAGTTGATACCCTTCCTAACACCAATTACTTTACAGCATGTACTGAGAGCTTAGTTTCTATAGGTGATACCCTTCCTAACACCAATTACTTTACAGCATGTACTGAGAGCTTAGTTGCTATAGTTGATACCCTTCCTAACACCAATTACTTTACAGCATGTACTGAGAGCTTAGTTTCTATAGTTGATACCCTTCCTAACACCAATCGCTTTACAGCATGTACTGAGAGCTTAGTTTCTATAGTTGGTACCCTTCCTAACACCAATCACTTTACAGCAGGTACTGAGAGCTGAGTTTCTATAGTTGATACCCTTCCTAACACCAATTACTACACAGCATGTACTGAGAGCTTAGTTTCTATAGTTGATACTCTTCCTAACACCAATTACTTTACAGCAGGTACTGAGAGCTTAGTTTCTATAGTTGATACCCTTCCTAACACCAATCACTTTACAGCAGGTACTGAGAGCTTAGTTTCTATAGTTGATACCCTTCCTAACACCAATCACTTAATGGCATGTACTGAGAGCTTAGTTTCTATAGTTGATACCCTTCCTAACACCAATTACTTTACAGCAGGTACTGAGAGCTTAGTTTCTATAGTTGATACCCTTCCTAACACCAATCACTTTACAGCATGTACTGAGAGCTTAGTTTCTATAGTTGATACCCTTCCTAACACCAATCACTTTACAGCATGTACTGAGAGCTTAGTTTCTATAGTTGATACCCTTCCTAACACCAATCACTTTACAGCATGTACTGAGAGCTTAGTTTCTATAGTTGATACGCTTCCTAACACCAATCACTTTACAGCATGTACTGAGAGCTTAGTTTCTATAGTTGATACCCTTCCTAACACCAATCACTTTACAGCATGTACTGAGAGCTTAGTTTCTATAGTTGATACCCTTCCTAACACCAATCACTTTACAGCATGTACTGAGAGCTTAGTTTCTATAGTTGATACCCTTCCTAACACCAATCACTTTACAGCAGGTACTGAGAGCTGAGTTTCTATAGTTGATACCCTTCCTAACACCAATTACTTTACAGCATGTACTGAGAGCTTAGTTGCTATAGTTGATGCCCTTCCTAACACCAATTACTTCACAGCATGTACCGAGAGCTTAGTTTCTATAGTTGATACCCTTCCTAGCACCAATCACTTTACAGCATGTACTGAGAGCTTAGTTTCTATAGTTGATACCCTTCCTAACACCAATAACTTTACAGCAGGTACTGAGAGCTTAGTTTCTATAGTTGATACCCTTCCTAACACCAATCACTTTACAGCATGTACTGAGAGCTTAGTTTCTATAGTTGATACTCTTCCTAACACCAATTACTTTACAGCAGGTACTGAGAGCTTAGTTTCTATAGTTGATACCCTTCCTAACACCAATCACATTACAGCAGGTACTGAGAGCTTAGTTTCTATAGTTGATACCCTTCCTAACACCAATCACTTTACAGCATGTACTGAGAGCTTAGTTTCTATAGTTGATACCCTTCCTAACACCAATCACTTTACAGCATGTACTGAGAGCTTAGTTTCTATAGTTGATACGCTTCCTAACACCAATCACTTTACAGCATGTACTGAGAGGTTAGTTTCTATAGTTGATACCCTTCCTAACACCAATCACTTTACAGCAGGTACTGAGAGCTGAGTTTCTATAGTTGATACCCTTCCTAACACCAATTACTTTACAGCATGTACTGAGAGCTTAGTTTCTATAGTTGATACCCTTCCTAACACCAATTACTTTACAGCATGTACTGAGAGTTTAGTGTCTATAGTTGATACCCTTCCTAACACCAATTACTTTACAGCATGTACTGAGAGCTTAGCTTCTATAGTTGATACCCTTCCTAACACCAATTACTTTACAGCATGTACTGAGAGCTTAGTTTCTATAGTTGATACCCTTCCTAACACCAATTAATTTACAGCATGTACTGAGAGCTTAGTTGCTATAGTTGATACCCTTCCTAACACCAATTACTTTACAGCATGTACTGAGAGCTTAGTTTCTATAGTTGATACCCTTCCTAACACCAATCACTTTACAGCATGTACTGAGAGCTTAGTTTCTATCGTTGATACCCTTCCTAACACCAATCACTTTACAGCATGTACTGAGAGCTTAGTTTCTATAGTTGATACACTTCCTAACACCAATCACTTTACAGCATGTACTGAGAGCTTAGTTTCTATAGTTGATACCCTTCCTAACACCAATCACTTTACAGCATGTACTGAGAGGCTAGTTTCTATAGTTGATACCCTTCCTAACACCAATCACTTAATGGCATGTACTGAGAGCTTAGTTTCTATAGTTGATACCCTTCCTAACACCAATCACTTTACAGCATGTACTGAGAGGTTAGTTTCTATAGTTGATACCCTTCCTAACACCAATCACTTAATGGCATGTACTGAGAGCTTAGTTTCTATAGTTGATACCCTTCCTAACACCAATCACTTTACAGCATGTACTGAGAGCTTAGTTTCTATAGTTGATACCCTTCCTAACACCAATCACTTAATGGCATGTACTGAGAGCTTAGTTTCTATAGTTGATACCCTTCCTAACACCAATTACTTTACAACATGTACTGAGAGCTTAGTTTCTATAGTTTATACCCTTCTTAACACCAATCACTTAATGGCATGTACTGAGAGCTTAGTTTCTATAGTTGATACCCTTCCTAACACCAATCACTTTACAGCATGTACTGAGAGCTTAGTTTCTATAGTTGATACACTTCCTAACACCAATCAGTTTACAGCATGTACTGAGAGCTTAGTTTCTATAGTTGATACCCTTCCTAACACCAATCACTTAATGGCATGTACTGAGAGCTTAGTTTCTATAGTAGATACCCTTCCTAACGCCAATTACTTTACAGCATGTACTGAGAGCTTAGTTGCTATAGTTGATACCCTTCCTAACACCAATTACTTTACAGCATGTACTGAGAGCTTAGTTTCTATAGTTGATACACTTCCTAACACCAATCACTTTACAGCATGTACTGAGAGCTTAGTTTCTATCGTTGATACCCTTCCTAACACCAATCACTTTACAGCATGTACTGAGAGCTTAGTTTCTATAGTTGATACCATTCCTAACACCAATCACTTAATGGCATGTACTGAGAGCTTTGTTTCTATAGTTGATACCCTTCCTAACACCAACCACTTTACAGCATGTACTGAGAGCTTAGTTTCTATAGTTGATACCCTTCCTAACACCAATCACTTTACAGCATGTACTGAGAGCTTAGTTTCTATAGTTGATACCCTTCCTAACACCAATCACTTTACAGCAGGTACTGAGAGCTGAGTTTCTATAGTTGATACCCTTCCTAACACCAATTACTTTACAGCACGTACTGAGAGCTTAGTTTCTATAGTTGATACCCTTCCTAACACCAATTACTTTACAGCATGTACTGAGAGCTTAGTTTCTATAGTTGATACCCTTCCTAACACCAATTACTTTACAGCATGTACTGAGAGCTTAGTTGCTATAGTTGATACCCTTCCTAACACCAATTACTTTACAGCATGTACTGAGAGCTTAGTTTCTATAGTTGATACCCTTCCTAACACCAATCGCTTTACAGCATGTACTGAGAGCTTAGTTTCTATAGTTGGTACCCTTCCTAACACCAATCACTTTACAGCAGGTACTGAGAGCTGAGTTTCTATAGTTGATACCCTTCCTAACACCAATTACTACACAGCATGTACTGAGAGCTTAGTTTCTATAGTTGATACTCTTCCTAACACCAATTACTTTACAGCAGGTACTGAGAGCTTAGTTTCTATAGTTGATACCCTTCCTAACACCAATCACTTTACAGCAGGTACTGAGAGCTTAGTTTCTATAGTTGATACCCTTCCTAACACCAATCACTTAATGGCATGTACTGAGAGCTTAGTTTCTATAGTTGATACCCTTCCTAACACCAATTACTTTACAGCAGGTACTGAGAGCTTAGTTTCTATAGTTGATACCCTTCCTAACACCAATTACTTTACAGCATGTACTGAGAGCTTAGTTTCTATAGTTGATACCCTTCCTAACACCAATCACTTTACAGCATGTACTGAGAGCTTAGTTTCTATAGTTGATACCCTTCCTAACACCAATCACTTTACAGCATGTACTGAGAGCTTAGTTTCTATAGTTGATACCCTTCCTAACACCAATCACTTTACAGCATGTACTGAGAGCTTAGTTTCGATAGTTGATACGCTTCCTAACACCAATCACTTTACAGCATGTACTGAGAGCTTAGTTTCTATAGTTGATACCCTTCCTAACACCAATCACTTTACAGCATGTACTGAGAGCTTAGTTTCTATAGTTGATACCCTTCCTAACACCAATCACTTTACAGCATGTTCTGAGAGCTTAGTTTCTATAGTTGATACCCTTCCTAACACCAATCACTTTACAGCAGGTACTGAGAGCTGAGTTTCTATAGTTGATACCCTTCCTAACACCAATTACTTTACAGCATGTACTGAGAGCTTAGTTGCTATAGTTGATGCCCTTCCTAACACCAATTACTTCACAGCATGTACCGAGAGCTTAGTTTCTATAGTTGATACCCTTCCTAGCACCAATCACTTTACAGCATGTACTGAGAGCTTAGTTTCTATAGTTGATACCCTTCCTAACACCAATAACTTTACAGCAGGTACTGAGAGCTTAGTTTCTATAGTTGATACCCTTCCTAACACCAATCACTTTACAGCATGTACTGAGAGCTTAGTTTCTATAGTTGATACTCTTCCTAACACCAATTACTTTACTGCAGGTACTGAGAGCTTAGTTTCTATAGTTGATACCCTTCCTAACACCAATCACATTACAGCAGGTACTGAGAGCTTAGTTTCTATAGTTGATACCCTTCCTAACACCAATCACTTTACAGCATGTACTGAGAGCTTAGTTTCTATAGTTGATACCCTTCCTAACACCAATCACTTTACAGCATGTACTGAGAGCTTAGTTTCTATAGTTGATACGCTTCCTAACACCAATCACTTTACAGCATGTACTGAGAGGTTAGTTTCTATAGTTGATACCCTTCCTAACACCAATCACTTTACAGCAGGTACTGAGAGCTGAGTTTCTATAGTTGATACCCTTCCTAACACCAATTACTTTACAGCATGTACTGAGAGCTTAGTTTCTATAGTTGATACCCTTCCTAACACCAATTACTTTACAGCATGTACTGAGAGTTTAGTGTCTATAGTTGATACCCTTCCTAACACCAATTACTTTACAGCATGTACTGAGAGCTTAGCTTCTATAGTTGATACCCTTCCTAACACCAATTACTTTACAGCATGTACTGAGAGCTTAGTTTCTATAGTTGATACCCTTCCTAACACCAATTAATTTACAGCATGTACTGAGAGCTTAGTTGCTATAGTTGATACCCTTCCTAACACCAATTACTTTACAGCATGTACTGAGAGCTTAGTTTCTATAGTTGATACCCTTCCTAACACCAATCACTTTACAGCATGTACTGAGAGCTTAGTTTCTATCGTTGATACCCTTCCTAACACCAATCACTTTACAGCATGTACTGAGAGCTTAGTTTCTATAGTTGATACACTTCCTAACACCAATCACTTTACAGCATGTACTGAGAGCTTAGTTTCTATAGTTGATACCCTTCCTAACACCAATCACTTTACAGCATGTACTGAG
This sequence comes from Eledone cirrhosa, assembly GCA_964016885.1. NCBI lineage: Eukaryota > Metazoa > Mollusca > Cephalopoda > Octopoda > Eledonidae > Eledone > Eledone cirrhosa. The sequence continues at coordinate 10,807,611 of OZ024749.1, read as the reverse complement.
AGGCTAGTTTCTATAGTTGATACCCTTCCTAACACCAATCACTTAATGGCATGTACTGAGAGCTTAGTTTCTATAGTTGATACCCTTCCTAACACCAATCACTTTACAGCATGTACTGAGAGGTTAGTTTCTATAGTTGATACCCTTCCTAACACCAATCACTTAATGGCATGTACTGAGAGCTTAGTTTCTATAGTTGATACCCTTCCTAACACCAATCACTTTACAGCATGTACTGAGAGCTTAGTTTCTATAGTTGATACCCTTCCTAACACCAATCACTTAATGGCATGTACTGAGAGCTTAGTTTCTATAGTTGATACCCTTCCTAACACCAATTACTTTACAACATGTACTGAGAGCTTAGTTTCTATAGTTTATACCCTTCTTAACACCAATCACTTAATGGCATGTACTGAGAGCTTAGTTTCTATAGTTGATACCCTTCCTAACACCAATCACTTTACAGCATGTACTGAGAGCTTAGTTTCTATAGTTGATACACTTCCTAACACCAATCACTTTACAGCATGTACTGAGAGCTTAGTTTCTATAGTTGATACCCTTCCTAACACCAATCACTTTACAGCATGTACTGAGAGCTTAGTTTCTATAGTTGATACCATTCCTAACACCAATCACTTAATGGCATGTACTGAGAGCTTAGTTTCTATAGTAGATACCCTTCCTAACGCCAATTACTTTACAGCATGTACTGAGAGCTTAGTTGCTATAGTTGATACCCTTCCTAACACCAATTACTTTACAGCATGTACTGAGAGCTTAATTTCTATAGTTGATACACTTCCTAACACCAATCACTTTACAGCATGTACTGAGAGCTTAGTTTCTATCGTTGATACCCTTCCTAACACCAATCACTTTACAGCATGTACTGAGAGCTTAGTTTCTATAGTTGATACCATTCCTAACACCAATCACTTAATGGCATGTACTGAGAGCTTTGTTTCTATAGTTGATACCCTTCCTAACACCAACCACTTTACAGCATGTACTGAGAGCTTAGTTTCTATAGTTGATACCCTTCCTAACACCAATCACTTAATGGCATGTACTGAGAGCTTAGTTTCTATAGTTGATACCCTTCCTAACACCAATCACTTTACATCATGTACTGAGAGCTTAGTTTCTATAGTTGATACCCTTCCTAACACCAATCACTTTACAGCAGGTACTGAGAGCTTAGTTTCTATAGTTGATAGCCGTCCTAACACCAATTACTTTACAGCATGTAGTGAGAGCTTAGTTTCTATAGTTGATACCCTTCCTAACACCAATTACTTTACAGCATGTACTGAGAGCTTAGTTTCTATAGTTGATACCCTTCCTAACACCAATTACTTTACAGCATGTACTGAGAGCTTAGTTTCTATAGTTGATACCCTTCCTAACACCAATTACTTTACAGCATGTACTGAGAGCTTAGTTGCTATAGTTGATACCCTTCCTAACACCAATTACTTTACAGCATGTACTGAGAGCTTAGTTTCTATAGTTGATACCCTTCCTAACACCAATCACTTTACAGCATGTACTGAGAGCTTAGTTTCTATAGTTGATACCCTTCCTAACATCAATCGCTTTACAGCATGTACTGAGAGCTTAGTTTCTATAGTTGGTACCCTTCCTAACACCAATCACTTTACAGCAGGTACTGAGAGCTTAGTTTCTATAGTTGATACCCTTCCTAACACCAATTACTACACAGCATGTACTGAGAGCTTAGTTTCTATAGTTGATACTCTTCCTAACACCAATTACTTTACAGCAGGTACTGAGAGCTTAGTTTCTATAGTTGATACCCTTCCTAACACCAATCACTTAATGGCATGTACTGAGAGCTTAGTTTCTATAGTTGATACCCTTCCTAACACCAATTACTTTACACCACGTACTGAGAGCTTAGTTTTTATAGTTGATACCCTTCCTAACACCAATCACTTTACAGCATGTACTGAGAGCTTAAATTCTATAGTTGATACCCTTCCTAACACCAATCACTTTTCAGCATGTACTGAGAGCTTAGTTTCTATAGTTGATACCCTTCCTAACACCAATCACTTTACAGCATGTACTGAGAGCTTAGTTTCTATAGTTGATACACTTCCTAACACCAATCACTTAATGGCATGTACTGACAGCTTAGTTTCTATAGTTGATACCCTTCCTAACACCAATCACTTTACAGCATGTACTGAGAGCTTAGTTTCTATAGTTGATACCCTTCCTAACACCAATCACTTAATGGCATGTACTGAGAGCTTAGTTTCTATAGTAGATACCCTTCCTAACACCAATTACTTTACAACATGTACTGAGAGCTTAGTTTCTATAGTTGATACCCTTCCTAACACCAATTACTTTACACCATGTACTGCGAGGTTAGTTTCTATAGTTGATACCCTTCCTAACACCAATTACTTTACAGCATGTACTGAGAGCTTAGTTTCTATAGTTGATACCCTTCCTAACACCAATCACTTTACAGCATGTACTGAGAGCTTAGTTTCTATAGTTGATACCCTTCCTAACACCAATCACCTTACAGCAGGTACTGAGAGCTGAGTTTCTATAGTTGATACCCTTCCTAACACCAATTACTTTACAGCATGTACTGAGAGCTTAGTTGCTATAGTTGATACCCTTCCTAACACCAATTACTTCACAGCATGTACTGAGAGCTTAGTTTCTATAGATGATACCCTTCCTAACACCAATCACTTTACAGCATGTACTGAGAGCTTAGTTTCTATAGTTGATACCCTTCCTAACACCAATCACTTTACAGCAGGTACTGAGAGCTTAGTTTCTATAGTTGATACCCTTCCTAACACCAATCACTTTACAGCATGTACTGAGAGCTTAGTTTCTATAGTTGATACTCTTCCTAACACCAATTACTTTACACCAGGTACTGAGAGCTTAGTTTCTATAGTTGATACCCTTCCTAACACCAATTACTTTACAGCATGTACTGAGAGCTTAGTTTCTATAGTTGATACCCTTCCTAACACCAATTACTTTACAGCATGTACTGAGAGCTTAGTTTCTATAGTTGATACACTTTCTAACACCAATCACTTTACAGCATGTACTGAGAGCTTAGTTTCTATCGTTGATACCCTTCCTAACACCAATCACTTTACAGCATGTACTAGGAGCTTAGTGTCTATAGTTGATACCCTTCTTAACACCAATTACTTTACAGCAGGTACTGAGAGCTTAGTTTCTATAGTTGATACCCTTCCTAACACCTATTACGTTACAACAGGTACTGAGAGCTTAGTTTCTATAGTTGATACCCTTCCTAACACCAATTACTTTACAGCAGGTACTGAGAGCTTAGTTTCTATACTTGATACTCTTCCTAACACCAATTACTTTACAGCAGGTACTGAGAGCTTAGTTTCTATAGTTGATACCCTTCCTAACACCAATTACTTTACAGCATGTACTGAGAGCTTAGTTTCTATAGTTGATACCTTTCCTAACACCAATTACTTTACAGCATGTACTGAGAGCTTAGTTTCTATAGTTGATACCCTTCCTAATACCAATTACTTTACAGCATGTACTGAGAGCTTAGTTGCTATAGTTGATACCCTTTCTAACACCAATTACTTTACAGCATGTACTGAGAGCTTAGTTTCTATAGTTGATACCCTTCCTAACACCTATTACTTTACAGCAGATACTGAGAGCTGAGTTTCTATAGTTGATACCCTTCCTAACACCTATTACTTTACAGCATGTACTGAGAGCTTAGTTTCTATAGTTGATACCCTTCCTAACATCAATCACTTTACAGCATGTACTGAGAGCTTAGTTTCTATAGTTGATACACTTCCTAACACCAATTACTTTACAGCATGTACTGAGAGCTTAGTGTCTATAGTTGATACTCTTCCTAACACCAATTACTTTACAGCAGGTACTGAGAGCTTAGTTTCTATAGTTGATACCCTTCCTAACACCAATTACTTTACAGCATGTACTGAAAGCTTAGTTTCTATAGTTGATACCCTTCCTAACACCAATCACTTTACAGCATGTACTGAGAGCTTAGTTTCTATAGTTGATACCCTTCCTAACACCAATCACTTTACAGCAGGTACTGAGAGCTTAGTTTCTATAGTTGATACCCTTCCTAACATCAATCACTTTACAGCATGTACTGAGAGCTTAGTTTCTATAGTTGATACCCTTCCTAACACCAATCACTTTACAGCAGGTACTGAGAGGTTAGTTTCTATAGTTGATACCCTTCCTAACACCAATTACTTTACAGCATGTACTGAGAGCTTAGTTTCTATAGTTGATACCCTTCCTAACACCAATTACTTTACAGCATGTACTGAGAGCTTAGTTTCTATAGTTGATACTCTTCCTAACACCAATTACTTTACAGCCGGTACTAAGAGCTTAGTTTCTATAGTTGTTACCTTTCCTAACAACAATTACTTTACAGCATGTACTGAGAGCTTAGTTTCTATAGTTGATACCCTTCCTAACACCAATCACTTTACAGCAGGTACTGAGAGCTTAGTTTCTATAGTTGATACCCTTCTTAACACCAATTACTTTACAGCATGTACTGAGAGCTTAGTTTCTGTAGTTGATACCCTTTCTAACACCAATCACTTTACAGCATGAACTGAGAGCTTAGTTTCTATAGTAGATAACCTTCCTAACACCAATTACTTTACACCATGTACTGAGAGCTTAGTTTCTATAGTTGATACCCTTCCTAACACCAAACATTTTACAGCATGTGCTGAGAGCTTAGTTTCTATAGTAGATACCCTTTCTAACACCAATTACTTTACACCATGTACTGAGAGCTTAGTTTCTATAGTTGATACCCTTCCTAACACCAAACATTTTACAACATGTACTGAGAGCTTAGTTTCTATAGTAGATACCCTTCCTAACACCCATTACTTTACACCATGTACTGAGAGGTTAGTTTCTATAGTTGATACCCTTCCTAACACCAATCATTTTACAGCATGTACTGAGAGCTTAGTTTCTATAGTTGATACCCTTTCTAACACCAATTACTTTACACCATGTACTGAGAGGTTAGTTTCTATAGTTGATACCCTTCCTAACACCAATTACTTTACAGCATGTACTGAGAGTTTAGTTTCTATAGTTGATACCCTTCCTAACACCAATCACTTTACAGCATGTACTGAGAGCTTAGTTTCTATAGTTGATACCCTTCCTAACACCAATCACTTTACAGCATGTGCTGAGAGCTTAGTTTCTATAGTAGATACCCTTCCTAACACCAATTACTTTACACCATGTACTGAGAGGTTAGTTTCTATAGTTGATACCTTTCCTAACACCAATTACTTTACAGCATGTACTGAGAGCTTAGTGTCTATAGTTGATACCCTTCTTAACACCAATTACTTTACAGCAGGTACTGAGAGCTTAGTTTCTATAGGTGATACCCTTCCTAACACCAATCACTTTACAGCATGTACTGAAAGCTTAGTTTCTATAGTTGATACCCTTCCTAACACCAATCACTTTACAGCATGTACTGAGAGCTTAGTTTCTATAGTTGATACCCTTCCTAACACCAATCACTTTACAGCAGGTACTGAGAGCTTAGTTTCTATAGTTGATACCCTTCCTAACACCAATTACTTTACAGCATGTACTGAGATCTTAGTGTCTATAGTTGATACCCTTCCTAACACCAATTACCTTACAGCATGTACTGAGAGCTTAGTTTCTATAGTTGATACCCTTCCTAACACCAATCACTTTACAGCATGTACTGAGAGCTTAGTTTCTATAGTTGATACCCTTCCTAACACCAATTACTTTACACCATGTACTGAGAGGTTAGTTTCTATAGTTGATATCCTTCCTAACACCAATCATTTTACAGCATGTACTGAGAGCTTAGTTTCTATAGTAGATACCCTTCCTAACACCAATTACTTTACACCATGTACTGAGAGGTTAGTTTCTATAGTTGATACCCTTCCTAACACCAATTACTTTACACCATGTACTGAGAGGTTAGTTTCTATAGTTGATACCCTTCCTAACACCAATTACTTTACAGCATGTACTGAGAGCTTAGTTTCTATAGTTGATACCCTTCCTAACACCAATTACTTTACAGCATGTACTGAGAGCTTAGTTTCTATAGTTGATACCCTTCCTAACACCTATTACGTTACAGCAGGTACTGAGAGCTGAGTTTCTATAGTTGATACCCTTCCTAACACCTATTACTTTACAGCATGTACTGAGAGCTTAGTTTCTATAGTTGATACCCTTCCTAACACCAATCACTTTACAGCAGGCACTGAGAGCTTAGTTTCTATAGTTGATACCCTTCCTAACACCAATCACTTTACAGCATGTACTGAGAGCTTAGTTTCTATAGTTGATACTCTTCCTAACACCAATTACTTTACAGCAGGTACTGAGAGCTTAGTTTCTATAATTGATACCCTTCCTAACACCAATTACTTTACAGCATGTACTGTGAGCTTAGTTTCTATAGTTGATACCCTTCCTAACACCTATTACTTTACAGCATGTACTGAGAGCTTAGTTTCTATAGTTGATACCCTTCCAAACACCTATTACTTTACAGCAGGTACTGAGAGCTGAGTTTCTATAGTTGATACCCTTCCTAACACCTATTACTTTACAGCATGTACTGAGAGCTTAGTTTCTATAGTTGATACCCTTCCTAACACCAATTACTTTACAGCAGGTACTGAGAGCTTAGTTTCTATAGTTGATACCCTTCCTAACACCAATCACTTTACAGCAGGTACTGAGAGCTTAGTTTCTATAGTTGATACCCTTCCTAACACCAATTACTTTACAGCATGTACTGAGAGCTTAGTTTCTATAGTTGATACCCTTCCTAACACCAATTACTTTACAGCATGTACTGAGAGCTTAGTTTCTATAGTTGATACCCTTCCTAACACCAATTACTTTACAGCAGGTACTGAGAGCTTAGTTTCTATAGTTGATACCGTTCCTAACACCAATTACTTTACAGCAGGTAATGAGAGCTTACTGTCTATAGTTGATACCCTTCCTAACACCAATTACTTTACAGCAGGTACTGAGAGCTTAGTTTCTATAGTTGATACCCTTCCTAACACCAATCACTTTACAGCATGTACTGAAAGCTTAGTTTCTATAGTTGATACCCTTCCTAACACCAATCCCTTTACAGCAGGTACTGAGAGCTTAGTTTCTATAGTTGATACCCTTCCTAACACCAATCACTTTACAGCATGTACTGAAAGCTTAGTTTCTATAGTTGATACCCTTCCTAACACCAATCCCTTTACAGCAGGTACTGAGAGCTTAGTTTCTATAGTTGATACCCTTCCTAACACCAATCACTTTACAGCATGTACTGAAAGCTTAGTTTCTATAGTTGATACCCTTCCTAACACCAATCCCTTTACAGCAGGTACTGAGAGCTTAGTTTCTATAGTTGATACCCTTCCTAACACCAATCACTTTACAGCATGTACTGAAAGCTTAGTTTCTATAGTTGATACCCTTCCTAACACCAATCCCTTTACACCATGTACTGAGAGCTTAGTTTCCATAGATGATACCCTTCCTAACACCAATCACTTTACAGCATGTACTGAGAGCTTAGTTGCTATAGTTGATACCCTTCCTAACACCAATTACTTTACAGCATGTACTGAGAGCTTAGTTTCTATAGTTGATACCCTTCCTAACACCAATTACTTTACAGCATGTACTGAGAGCTTAGTTTTTATAGTTGATACCCTTCCTAACACCAATTACTTTACAGCATGTACTGAGATCTTAGTGTCTATAGTTGATACCCTTCCTAAAACCAATTACTTTACAGCAGGTACTGAGAGCTTAGTTTCTATAGTTCATACCCTTCCTAACACCAATTACTTTACACCATGTACTGAGAGGTTAGTTTCTATAGTTGATATCCTTCCTAACACCAATCATTTTACACATGTACTGAGAGCTTAGTTTCTATAGTAGATACCCTTCCTAACACCAATTATTTTACACCATGTACTGAGAGGTTAGTTTCTATAGTTGATACCCTTCCTAACACCAATTACTTTACACCATGTACTGAGAGGTTAGTTTCTATAGTTGATACCCTTCCTAACACCAATTACTTTACAGCATGTACTGAGAGCTTAGTTTCTATAGTTGATACCCTTCCTAACACCAATTACTTTACAGCATGTACTCAGAGCTTAGTTTCTATAGTTGATACCCTTCCTAACACCTATTACGTTACAGCAGGTACTGAGAGCTGAGTTTCTATGGTTGATACCCTTCCTAACACCTATTACTTTACAGCATGTACTGAGAGCTTAGTTTCTATAGTTGATACCCTTCCTAACACCAATCACTTTACAGCAGGCACTGAGAGCTTAGTTTCTATAGTTGATACCCTTCCTAACACCAATTACTTTACAGCAGGTACTGAGATCTTAGTGTCTATAGTTGATACCCTTCCTAAAACCAATTACTTTACAGCAGGTACTGAGAGCTTAGTTTCTATAGTTCATACCCTTCCTAACACCAATCACTTTATAGCATGTACTGGAAGCTTAGTTTCTATAGTTGATACCCTTCCTAACACCAATCACTTTACAGCATGTACTGAGAGCTTAGTTTCTATAGTTGATACCCTTCCTAACACCAATCCCTTTACAGCAGGTACTGAGAGCTTAGTTTCTATAGTTGATACCCTTCCTAACACCAATCACTTTACAGCATGTACTGAAAGCTTAGTTTCTATAGTTGATACCCTTCCTAACACCAATCCCTTTACAGCAGGTACTGAGAGCTTAGTTTCTATAGTTGATACCCTTCCTAACACCAATCACTTTACAGCATGTACTGAAAGCTTAGTTTCTATAGTTGATACCCTTCCTAACACCAATCCCTTTACACCATGTACTGAGAGCTTAGTTTCCATAGATGATACCCTTCCTAACACCAATCACTTTACAGCATGTACTGAGAGCTTAGTTGCTATAGTTGATACCCTTCCTAACACCAATTACTTTACAGCATGTACTGAGAGCTTAGTTTCTATAGTTGATACCCTTCCTAACACCAATTACTTTACAGCATGTACTGAGAGCTTAGTTTTTATAGTTGATACCCTTCCTAACACCAATTACTTTACAGCATGTACTGAGATCTTAGTGTCTATAGTTGATACCCTTCCTAAAACCAATTACTTTACAGCAGGTACTGAGAGCTTAGTTTCTATAGTTCATACCCTTCCTAACACCAATTACTTTACACCATGTACTGAGAGGTTAGTTTCTATAGTTGATATCCTTCCTAACACCAATCATTTTACACATGTACTGAGAGCTTAGTTTCTATAGTAGATACCCTTCCTAACACCAATTATTTTACACCATGTACTGAGAGGTTAGTTTCTATAGTTGATACCCTTCCTAACACCAATTACTTTACACCATGTACTGAGAGGTTAGTTTCTATAGTTGATACCCTTCCTAACACCAATTACTTTACAGCATGTACTGAGAGCTTAGTTTCTATAGTTGATACCCTTCCTAACACCAATTACTTTACAGCATGTACTCAGAGCTTAGTTTCTATAGTTGATACCCTTCCTAACACCTATTACGTTACAGCAGGTACTGAGAGCTGAGTTTCTATGGTTGATACCCTTCCTAACACCTATTACTTTACAGCATGTACTGAGAGCTTAGTTTCTATAGTTGATACCCTTCCTAACACCAATCACTTTACAGCAGGCACTGAGAGCTTAGTTTCTATAGTTGATACCCTTCCTAACACCAATTACTTTACAGCAGGTACTGAGATCTTAGTGTCTATAGTTGATACCCTTCCTAAAACCAATTACTTTACAGCAGGTACTGAGAGCTTAGTTTCTATAGTTCATACCCTTCCTAACACCAATCACTTTATAGCATGTACTGGAAGCTTAGTTTCTATAGTTGATACCCTTCCTAACACCAATCACTTTACAGCATGTACTGAGAGCTTAGTTTCTATAGTTGATACCCTTCCTAACACCAATCACTTTAAAGCAGGTACTGAGAGCTTAGTTTCTATAGTTGATACCCTTCCTAACACCAATTACTTTACAGCATGTACTGAAAGCTTAGTTTCTATAGTTGATACTCTTCCTAACACCAATTACTTTACAGCAGGTACTGAGAGCTTAGTTTCTATAGTTGATACCCTTCCTAACACCAATGACCTTACAGCATGTACTGAGAGCTTAGTTTCTATAGTTGATACCCTTCCTAACACCAATCACTTTACAGCATGTACTGAGAGCTTAGTTTCTATAGTTGATACCCTTCCTAACACCAATTACTTTACACCATGTACTGAGAGGTTAGTTTCTATAGTTGATATCCTTCCTAACACCAATCATTTAACAGCATGTACTGAGAGCTTAGTTTCTATAGTAGATAACCTTCCTAACACCAATTACTTTACACCATGTACTGAGAGCTTAGTTTCTATAGTTGATACCCTTCCTAACACCAATTACTTTACACCATGTACTGAGAGGTTAGTTTCTATAGTTGATACCCTTCCTAACACCAATTACTTTACAGCATGTACTGAGAGCTTAGTTTCTATAGTTGATACCCTTCCTAACACCAATTACTTTACAGCATGTACTCAGAGCTTAGTTTCTATAGTTGATACCCTTCCTAACACCTATTACGTTACAGCAGGTACTGAGAGCTGAGTTTCTATAGTTGATACCCTTCCAAACACCTATTACTTTACAGCATGTACTGAGAGCTTAGTTTCTATAGTTGATACCCTTCCTAACACCAATCACTTTACAGCAGGCACTGAGAGCTTAGTTTCTATAGTTGATACCCTTCCTAACACCAATCACTTTACAGCATGTACTGAGAGCTTAGTTTCTATAGTTGATACTCTTCCTAACACCAATTACTTTACAGCAGGTACTGAGAGCTTAGTTTCTATAGTTGATACCCTTCCTAACACCAATTACTTTACAGCATGTACTGTGAGCTTAGTTTCTATAGTTGATACCCTTCCTAACACCTATTACTTTACAGCATGTACTGAGAGCTTAGTTTCTATAGTTGATACCCTTCCTAACACCTATTACTTTACAGCAGGTACTGAGAGCTGAGTTTCTATAGTTGATACCCTTCCTAACACCTATTACTTTACAGCATGTACTGAGAGCTTAGTTTCTATAGTTGATACCCTTCCTAACACCAATTACTTTACAGCAGGTACTGAGAGCTTAGTTTCTATAGTTGATACCCTTCCTAACACCAATTACTTTACATCATGTACTGAGAGCTTAGTTTCTATAGTTGATACCCTTCCTAACACCAATTACTTTACAGCAGGTACTGAGAGCTTAGTTTCTATAGTTGATACCGTTCCTAACACCAATTACTTTACAGCAGGTAATGAGAGCTTAGTGTCTATAGTTGATACCCTTCCTAACACCAATTACTTTACAGCAGGTACTGAGAGATTAGTTTCTATAGTTGATACCCTTCCTAACACCAATCACTTTACAGCATGTACTGAAAGCTTAGTTTCTATAGTTGATACCCTTCCTAACACCAATCCCTTTACAGCAGGTACTGAGAGCTTAGTTTCTATAGTTGATACCCTTCCTAACACCAATCACTTTACAGCATGTACTGAAAGCTTAGTTTCTATAGTTGATACCCTTCCTAACACCAATCCCTTTACAGCAGGTACTGAGAGCTTAGTTTCTATAGTTGATACCCTTCCTAACACCAATCACTTCACAGCATGTACTGAAAGCTTAGTTTCTATAGTTGATACCCTTCCTAACACCAATCCCTTTACAGCAGGTACTGAGAGCTTAGTTTCTATAGTTGATACCCTTCCTAACACCAATCACTTTACAGCATGTACTGAAAGCTTAGTTTCTATAGTTGATACCCTTCCTAACACCAATCCCTTTACACCATGTACTGAGAGCTTAGTTTCTATAGTTGATACCCTTCCTAACACCAATCACTTTACAGCATGTACTGAGAGCTTAGTTGCTATAGTTGATACCCTTCCTAACACCAATTACTTTACAGCATGTACTGAGAGCTTAGTTTCTATAGTTGATACCCTTCCTAACACCAATTACTTTACAGCATGTACTGAGAGCTTAGTTTTTATAGTTGATACCATTCCTAACACCAATTACTTTACAGCATGTACTGAGATCTTAGTGTCTATAGTTGATACCCTTCCTAAAACCAATTACTTTACAGCAGGTACTGAGAGCTTAGTTTCTATAGTTCATACCCTTCCTAACACCAATCACTTTATAGCATGTACTGGAAGCTTAGTTTCTATAGTTGATACCCTTCCTAACACCAATCACTTTACAGCATGTACTGAGAGCTTAGTTTCTATAGTTGATACCCTTCCTAACACCAATCACTTTACAGCAGGTACTGAGAGCTTAGTTTCTATAGTTGATACCCTTCCTAACACCAATTACTTTACAGCATGTACTGAGAGCTTAGTTTCTATAGTTGATACTCTTCCTAACACCAATTACTTTACAGCAGGTACTGAGAGCTTAGTTTCTATAGTTGATACCCTTCCTAACACCAATTACCTTACAGCATGTACTGAGAGCTTAGTTTCTATAGTTGATACCCTTCCTAACACCAATAACTTAACAGCATGTACTGAGAGCTTAGTTTCTATAGTTGATACCCTTCCTAACACCAATTACTTTACAGCATGTACTGAGAGCTTAGTTTTTATAGTTGATACCATTCCTAACACCAATTACTTTACAGCATGTACTGAGATCTTAGTGTCTATAGTTGATACCCTTCCTAAAACCAATTACTTTACAGCAGGTACTGAGAGCTTAGTTTCTATAGTTCATACCCTTCCTAACACCAATCACTTTATAGCATGTACTGGAAGCTTAGTTTCTATAGTTGATACCCTTCCTAACACCAATCACTTTACAGCATGTACTGAGAGCTTAGTTTCTATAGTTGATACCCTTCCTAACACCAATCACTTTACAGCAGGTACTGAGAGCTTAGTTTCTATAGTTGATACCCTTCCTAACACCAATTACTTTACAGCATGTACTGAGAGCTTAGTTTCTATAGTTGATACTCTTCCTAACACCAATTACTTTACAGCAGGTACTGAGAGCTTAGTTTCTATAGTTGATACCCTTCCTAACACCAATTACCTTACAGCATGTACTGAGAGCTTAGTTTCTATAGTTGATACCCTTCCTAACACCAATAACTTAACAGCATGTACTGAGAGCTTAGTTTCTATAGTTGATACCCTTCCTAACACCAATTACTTTACACCATGTACTGAGAGGTTAGTTTCTATAGTTGATATCCTTCCTAACACCAATAATTTTTACAGCATGTACTGAGAGCTTAGTTTCTATAGTAGATACCCTTCCTAACACCAATTACTTTACACCATGTACTGAGAGGTTACTTTCTATAGTTGATACCCTTCCTAACACCAATTACTTTACACCATGTACTGAGAGGTTAGTTTCTATAGTTGATACCCTTCCTAACACCAATTACTTTACAGCATGTACTGAGAGCTTAGTTTCTATAGTTGATACCCTTCCTAACACCTATTACGTTACAGCAGGTACTGAGAGCTGAGTTTCTATAGTTGATACCCTTCCTAACACCTATTACTTTACAGCATGTACTGAGAGCTTAGTTTCTATAGTTGATACCCTTCCTAACACCAATCACTTTACAGCAGGCACTGAGAGCTTAGTTTCTATAGTTGATACCCTTCCTAACACCAATCACTTTACAGCATGTACTGAGAGCTTAGTTTCTATAGTTGATACTCTTCCTAACACCAATTACTTTACAGCAGGTACTGAGAGCTTAGTTTCTATAGTTGATACCCTTCCTAACACCAATTACTTTACAGCATGTACTGTGAGCTTAGTTTCTATAGTTGATACCCTTCCTAACACCAATTACTTTACAGCAGGTACTGAGAGCTTAGTTTCTATAGTTGATACCCTTCCTAACACCAATTACTTTACAGCATGTACTGAGAGCTTAGTTTCTATAGTTGATACCCTTCCTAACACCTATTACTTTACAGCATGTACTGAGAGCTTAGTTTCTATAGTTGATACCCTTCCTAACACCTATTACTTTACAGCATGTACTGAGAGCTTAGTTTCTATAGTTGATACCCTTCCTAACACCTATTACTTTACAGCATGTACTGAGAGCTTAGTTTCTATAGTTGATACCCTTCCTAACACCAATTACTTTACAGCATGTACTGAGAGCTTAGTTTCTATAGTTGATACCCTTCCTAACACCAATCACTTTACAGCATGTACTGAGAGCTTAGTTTCTATAGTTGATACCCTTCCTAACACCAATCCCTTTACACCATGTACTGAGAGCTTTGTTTCTATAGTTGATACCCTTCCTAACACCAATCACTTTACAGCATGTACTGAGAGCTTAGTTGCTATAGTTGATACCCTTCCTAACACCAATTAATTTACAGAATGTACTGAGAGCTTAGTTTCTATAGTTGATACCCTTCCTAACACCAATTACTTTACAGCAGGTACTGAGAGCTTAGTTTCTATAGTTGATACCCTTCCTAACACCAATTACTTTACAGCATGTACTGAGAGCTTAGTTTCTATAGTTGATACCCTTCCTAACACCAATTACTTTACAGCAGGTACTGAGAGCTTAGTTTCTATAGTTGATACCCTTCCTAACACCAATTACTTTACAGCAGGTACTGAGAGCTTAGTGTCTATAGTTGATACCCTTCCTAACACCAATTACTTTACAGCATGTACTGAGAGCTTAGTTTCTATAGTTGATACCCTTCCTAACACCTATTACTTTACAGCATGTACTGAGAGCTTAGTTGCTATAGTTGATACCCTTCCTAACACCAATTACTTTACAGCATGTACTGAGAGCTTAGTTTCTATAGTTGATACCCTTCCTAACACCAATTACTTTACAGCAGGTACTGAGAGCTTAGTTTCTATAGTTGATACCGTTCCTAACACCAATTACTTTACAGCAGGTAATGAGAGCTTAGTGTCTATAGTTGATACCCTTCCTAACACCAATTACTTTACAGCAGGTACTGAGAGCTTAGTTTCTACAGTTGATACCCTTCCTAACACCAATCACTTTACAGCATGTACTGAGAGCTTAGTTTCTATAGTTGATACCCTTCCTAACACCAATTACTTTACAGCAGGTACTGAGAGCTTAGTGTCTATAGTTGATACCCTTCCTAACACCAATTACTTTACAGCAGGTACTGAAAGCTTAGATTCTATAGTTGATACCCTTCCTAACACCAATCCCTTTACAGCAGGTACTGAGAGCTTAGTTTCTATAGTTGATACCCTTCCTAACACCAATCCCTTTACACCATGTACTGAGAGCTTAGTTTCTATAGTTGATACCCTTCCTAACACCAATCCCTTTACACCATGTACTGAGAGCTTAGTTTCTATAGTTGATACCCTTCCTAACACCAATCACTTTACAGCATGTACTGAGAGCTTAGTTGCTATAGTTGATACCCTTCCTAACACCAATTACTTTACAGCATGTACTGAGAGCTTAGTTTTTATAGTTGATACCCTTCCTAACACCAATTACTTTACAGCATGTACTGAGATCTTAGTGTCTATAGTTGATACCCTTCCTAAAACCAATTACTTTACAGCAGGTACTGAGAGCTTAGTTTCTATAGTTCATACCCTTCCTAACACCAATCACTTTATAGCTTGTACTGGAAGCTTAGTTTCTATAGTTGATACCCTTCCTAACACCAATCACTTTACAGCATGTACTGAGAGCTTAGTTTCTATAGTTGATACCCTTCCTAACACCAATCACTTTACAGCAGGTACTGAGAGCTTAGTTTCTATAGTTGATACCCTTCCTAACACCTATTACTTTACAGCATGTACTGAGAGCTTAGTTTCTATAGTTGATACTCTTCCTAACACCAATTACTTTACAGCAGGTACTGAGAGCTTAGTTTCTATAGTTGATACCCTTCCTAACACCAATTACTTTACAGCATGTACTGTGAGCTTAGTTTCTATAGTTGATACCCTTCCTAACACCTATTACTTTACAGCATGTATTGAGAGCTTAGTTTCTATAGTTGATACCCTTCCTAACACCTATTACTTTACAGCAGGTACTGAGAGCTGAGTTTCTATAGTTGATACCCTTCCTAACACCTATTACTTTACAGCATGTACTGAGAGCTTAGTTTCTATAGTTGATACCCTTCCTAACACCAATTACTTTACAGCAGGTACTGAGAGCTTAGTTTCTATAGTTGATACCCTTCCTAACACCAATTACTTTACAGCATGTACTGAGAGCTTAGTTTCTATAGTTGATACCCTTCCTAACACCAATTACTTTACAGCAGGTACTGAGAGCTTAGTTTCTATAGTTGATACCGTTCCTAACACCAATTACTTTACAGCAGGTAATGAGAGCTTAGTGTCTATAGTTGATACCCTTCCTAACACCAATTACTTTACAGCAGGTACTGAGAGCTTAGTTTCTATAGTTGATACCCTTGCTAACACCAATCACTTTACAGCATGTACTGAGAGCTTAGTTGCTATAGTTGATACCCTTCCTAACACCAATTAATTTACAGAATGTACTGAGAGCTTAGTTTCTATAGTTGATACCCTTCCTAACACCAATTACTTTACAGCAGGTACTGAGAGCTTAGTTTCTATAGTTGATACCCTTCCTAACACCAATTACTTTACAGCATGTACTGAGAGCTTAGTTTCTATAGTTGATACCCTTCCTAACACCAATTACTTTACAGCAGGTACTGAGAGCTTAGTTTCTATAGTTGATACCCTTCCTAACACCAATTACTTTACAGCAGGTACTGAAAGCTTAGTGTCTATAGTTGATACCCTTCCTAACACCAATTACTTTACAGCATGTACTGAGAGCTTAGTTTCTATAGTTGATACCCTTCCTAACACCTATTACTTTACAGCATGTACTGAGAGCTTAGTTGCTATAGTTGATACCCTTCCTAACACCAATTACTTTACAGCATGTACTGAGAGCTTAGTTTCTATAGTTGATACCCTTCCTAACACCAATTACTTTACAGCAGGTACTGAGAGCTTAGTTTCTATAGTTGATACCGTTCCTAACACCAATTACTTTACAGCAGGTAATGAGAGCTTAGTGTCTATAGTTGATACCCTTCCTAACACCAATTACTTTACAGCAGGTACTGAGAGCTTAGTTTCTACAGTTGATACCCTTCCTAACACCAATCACTTTACAGCATGTACTGAAAGCTTAGTTTCTATAGTTGATACCCTTCCTAACACCTATTACTTTACAGCATGTACTGAGAGCTTAGTTGCTATAGTTGATACCCTTCCTAACACCAATTACTTTACAGCATGTACTGAGAGCTTAGTTTCTATAGTTGATACCCTTCCTAACACCAATTACTTTACAGCAGGTACTGAGAGCTTAGTTTCTATAGTTGATACCGTTCCTAACACCAATTACTTTACAGCAGGTAATGAGAGCTTAGTGTCTATAGTTGATACCCTTCCTAACACCAATTACTTTACAGCAGGTACTGAGAGCTTAGTTTCTACAGTTGATACCCTTCCTAACACCAATCACTTTACAGCATGTACTGAGAGCTTAGTTTCTATAGTTGATACCCTTCCTAACACCAATTACTTTACAGCAGGTACTGAGAGCTTAGTGTCTATAGTTGATACCCTTCCTAACACCAATTACTTTACAGCAGGTACTGAAAGCTTAGATTCTATAGTTGATACCCTTCCTAACACCAATCCCTTTACAGCAGGTACTGAGAGCTTAGTTTCTATAGTTGATACCCTTCCTAACACCAATCCCTTTACACCATGTACTGAGAGCTTAGTTTCTATAGTTGATACCCTTCCTAACACCAATCCCTTTACACCATGTACTGAGAGCTTAGTTTCTATAGTTGATACCCTTCCTAACACCAATCACTTTACAGCATGTACTGAGAGCTTAGTTGCTATAGTTGATACCCTTCCTAACACCAATTACTTTACAGCATGTACTGAGAGCTTAGTTTTTATAGTTGATACCCTTCCTAACACCAATTACTTTACAGCATGTACTGAGATCTTAGTGTCTATAGTTGATACCCTTCCTAAAACCAATTACTTTACAGCAGGTACTGAGAGCTTAGTTTCTATAGTTCATACCCTTCCTAACACCAATCACTTTATAGCTTGTACTGGAAGCTTAGTTTCTATAGTTGATACCCTTCCTAACACCAATCACTTTACAGCATGTACTGAGAGCTTAGTTTCTATAGTTGATACCCTTCCTAACACCAATCACTTTACAGCAGGTACTGAGAGCTTAGTTTCTATAGTTGATACCCTTCCTAACACCTATTACTTTACAGCATGTACTGAGAGCTTAGTTTCTATAGTTGATACTCTTCCTAACACCAATTACTTTACAGCAGGTACTGAGAGCTTAGTTTCTATAGTTGATACCCTTCCTAACACCAATTACTTTACAGCATGTACTGTGAGCTTAGTTTCTATAGTTGATACCCTTCCTAACACCTATTACTTTACAGCATGTATTGAGAGCTTAGTTTCTATAGTTGATACCCTTCCTAACACCTATTACTTTACAGCAGGTACTGAGAGCTGAGTTTCTATAGTTGATACCCTTCCTAACACCTATTACTTTACAGCATGTACTGAGAGCTTAGTTTCTATAGTTGATACCCTTCCTAACACCAATTACTTTACAGCAGGTACTGAGAGCTTAGTTTCTATAGTTGATACCCTTCCTAACACCAATTACTTTACAGCATGTACTGAGAGCTTAGTTTCTATAGTTGATACCCTTCCTAACACCAATTACTTTACAGCAGGTACTGAGAGCTTAGTTTCTATAGTTGATACCGTTCCTAACACCAATTACTTTACAGCAGGTAATGAGAGCTTAGTGTCTATAGTTGATACCCTTCCTAACACCAATTACTTTACAGCAGGTACTGAGAGCTTAGTTTCTATAGTTGATACCCTTGCTAACACCAATCACTTTACAGCATGTACTGAGAGCTTAGTTGCTATAGTTGATACCCTTCCTAACACCAATTAATTTACAGAATGTACTGAGAGCTTAGTTTCTATAGTTGATACCCTTCCTAACACCAATTACTTTACAGCAGGTACTGAGAGCTTAGTTTCTATAGTTGATACCCTTCCTAACACCAATTACTTTACAGCATGTACTGAGAGCTTAGTTTCTATAGTTGATACCCTTCCTAACACCAATTACTTTACAGCAGGTACTGAGAGCTTAGTTTCTATAGTTGATACCCTTCCTAACACCAATTACTTTACAGCAGGTACTGAAAGCTTAGTGTCTATAGTTGATACCCTTCCTAACACCAATTACTTTACAGCATGTACTGAGAGCTTAGTTTCTATAGTTGATACCCTTCCTAACACCTATTACTTTACAGCATGTACTGAGAGCTTAGTTGCTATAGTTGATACCCTTCCTAACACCAATTACTTTACAGCATGTACTGAGAGCTTAGTTTCTATAGTTGATACCCTTCCTAACACCAATTACTTTACAGCAGGTACTGAGAGCTTAGTTTCTATAGTTGATACCGTTCCTAACACCAATTACTTTACAGCAGGTAATGAGAGCTTAGTGTCTATAGTTGATACCCTTCCTAACACCAATTACTTTACAGCAGGTACTGAGAGCTTAGTTTCTACAGTTGATACCCTTCCTAACACCAATCACTTTACAGCATGTACTGAAAGCTTAGTTTCTATAGTTGATACCCTTCCTAACACCAATCCCTTTACAGCAGGTACTGAGAGCTTAGTTTCTATAGTTGATACCCTTCCTAACACCAATCACTTTACAGCATGTACTGAAAGCTTAGTTTCTATAGTTGATACCCTTCCTAACACCAATCCCTTTACACCATGTACTGAGAGCTTAGTTTCTATAGTTGATACCCTTCCTAACACCAATCACTTTACAGCATGTACTGAGAGCTTAGTTGCTATAGTTGATACCCTTCCTAACACCAATTACTTTACAGCATGTACTGAGATCTTAGTGTCTATAGTTGATACCCTTCCTAAAACCAATTACTTTACAGCAGGTACTGAGAGCTTAGTTTCTATAGTTCATACCCTTCCTAACACCAATCACTTTATAGCATGTACTGGAAGCTTAGTTTCTATAGTTGATACCCTTCCTAACACCAATCACTTTACAGCATGTACTGAGAGCTTAGTTTCTATAGTTGATACCCTTCCTAACACCAATCACTTTACAGCAGGTACTGAGAGCTTAGTTTCTATAGTTGATACCCTTCCTAACACCAATTACTTTACAGCATGTACTGAGAGCTTAGTTTCTATAGTTGATACTCTTCCTAACACCAATTACTTTACAGCAGGTACTGAGAGCTTAGTTTCTATAGTTGATACCCTTCCTAACACCAATCACTTTACAGCATGTACTGAGAGCTTAGTTTCTATAGTTGATACCATTCCTAACACCAATTACTTTACACCATGTACTGAGAGGCTAGTTTCTATAGTTGATATCCTTCCTAACACCAATCATTTTACAGCATGTACTGAGAGCTTAGTTTCTATAGTAGATACCCTTCCTAACACCAATTACTTTACACCATGTACTGAGAGGTTAGTTTCTATAGTTGATACCCTTCCTAACACCAATTACTTTACACCATGTACTGAGAGGTTAGTTTCTATAGTTGATACCCTTCCTAACACCAATTACTTTACAGCATGTACTGAGAGCTTAGTTTCTATAGTTGATACCCTTCCTAACACCAATTACTTTACAGCATGTACTCAGAGCTTAGTTTCTATAGTTGATACCCTTCCTAACACCTATTACGTTACAGCAGGTACTGAGAGCTGAGTTTCTATAGTTGATACCCTTCCTAACACCTATTACTTTACAGCATGTACTGAGAGCTTAGTTTCTATAGTTGATACCCTTCCTAACACCAATCACTTTACAGCATGTACTGAGAGCTTAGTTTCTATAGTTGATACCCTTCCTAACACCAATTACTTTACAGCAGGTACTGAGAGCTTAGTTTCTCTAGTTGATACCCTTCCTAACACCAATCACTTTACAGCATGTACTGAAAGCTTAGTTTCTATAGTTGATACCCTTCCTAACACCAATCCCTTCACAGCATGTACTGAGAGCTTAGTTTCTATAGTTGATACCCTTCCTAACACCAATCACTTTACAGCATATACTGAAAGCTTAGTTTCTATAGTTGATACCCTTCCTAACACCAATTACTTTACAGCATGTACTGAGAGCTTAGTTTCTATAGTTGATACCCTTCCTAACACCAATTACTTTACAGCAGGTACTGAGAGCTTAGTTTCTATAGTTGATACCGTTCCTAACACCAATTACTTTACAGCAGGTAATGAGAGCTTAGTGTCTATAGTTGATACCCTTCCTAACACCAACTACTTTACAGCAGGTACTGAGAGCTTAGTTTCTATAGTTGATACCCTTCCTAACACCAATCACTTTACAGCATGTACTGAGAGCTTAGTTGCTATAGTTGATACCCTTCCTAACACCAATTACTTTACAGCATGTACTGAGAGCTTAGTTTCTATAGTTGATACCCTTCCTAACACCAATTACATTACAGCAGGTACTGAGAGCTTAGTTTCTATAGTTGATACCCTTCCTAACACCAATTACTTTACAGTAGATACTGAGAGCTTAGTTTCTATAGTTGATACCCTTCCTAACACCAATTACTTTACAGCAGGTACTGAGAGCTTAGTTTCTCTAGTTGATACCCTTCCTAACACCAATCACTTTACAGCAGGTACTGAGAGCTTAGTTTCTATAGTTGATACCGTTCCTAACACCAATTACTTTACAGCAGGTAATGAGAGCTTAGTGTCTATAGTTGATACCCTTCCTAACACCAACTACTTTACAGCAGGTACTGAGAGCTTAGTTTCTATAGTTGATACCCTTCCTAACACCTATTACTTTACAGCAGGTACTGAGAGCTTAGTTTCTATAGTTGATACCCTTCCTAACACCAATTACATTACAGCAGGTACTGAGAGCTTAGTTTCTATAGTTGATACCCTTCCTAACACCAATTACTTTACAGCAGGTACTGAGAGCTTAGTTTCTATAGTTGATACCCTTCCTAACACCAATTACATTACAGCAGGTACTGAGAGCTTAGTTTCTATAGTTGATACCCTTCCTAACACCAATCACTTTACAGCATGTACTGAGAGCTTAGTTTCTATAGTTGATACCATTCCTAACACCAATTACTTTACACCATGTACTGAGAGGTTAGTTTCTATAGTTGATATCCTTCCTAACACCAATCATTTTACAGCATGTACTGAGAGCTTAGTTTCTATAGTAGATACCCTTCCTAACACCAATTACTTTACACCATGTACTGAGAGGTTAGTTTCTATAGTTGATACCCTTCCTAACACCAATTACTTTACACCATGTACTGAGAGGTTAGTTTCTATAGTTGATACCCTTCCTAACACCAATTACTTTACAGCATGTACTGAGAGCTTAGTTTCTATAGTTGATACCCTTCCTAACACCAATTACTTTACAGCATGTACTCAGAGCTTAGTTTCTATAGTTGATACCCTTCCTAACACCTATTACGTTACAGCAGGTACTGAGAGCTGAGTTTCTATAGTTGATACCCTTCCTAACACCTATTACTTTACAGCATGTACTGAGAGCTTAGTTTCTATAGTTGATACCCTTCCTAACACCAATCACTTTACAGCAGGCACTGAGAGCTTAGTTTCTATAGTTGATACCCTTCCTAACACCAATCACTTTACAGCATGTACTGAGAGCTTAGTTTCTATAGTTGATACTCTTCCTAACACCAATTACTTTACAGCAGGTACTGAGAGCTTAGTTTCTATAGTTGATACCCTTCCTAACACCAATTACTTTACAGCATGTACTGAGAGCTTAGTTTCTATAGTTGATACACTTCCTAACACCAATTACTTTGGTGGGCTTGAGCAAAGAGGAGGTAGGAGAGTTGAGTGTGGGTTGGAGATAGCAGGGGGAAAGAAGTCATGTGATGAAGTGCTTAAGGCAGGAGTGGATGTGGTTGAGGAAGGATTTTGGGTTAAGCAGGTGGGCAAGGAAAGTGACAGGGATGGGGTGCCCTGTAGAGTGACAAGAAAGAAACGGCGTAAAATTTTATATATGTGTGGAGGGAGTAAATGGAAACAATAAACAAACATAACAGTACAATGAAGAAATGTATTAATTTAACGCTTGATATAGTAGGAAAAGAGTTTTTACATTTCAGTCACTAGTCCTTCGTCAGAGGAAAGAATGGATAAATAAAACAAAGAAATAGAAAGATAGAAAGTGAGGAGAAGGAGAAATGATGACATTTGTTTTTGGAGGGAAAAAACACACGTTTAAACAAACATACATTCACATATAATATCGACACTAATACTCACACATTTCACTTTGTGTTCAAAGATCTTTACCAAGACTACCTGACGGTTTGTCTTGTTTACTCACTTGATTTTTGTTGTGTTTTACTTTTCTCTATCTTCCTTTTTGATCCTGTCTCTATTTTTGTACTCCTGAAGAAGGGCTAAAACCTGACATGTCAAACTTTCCCTCTTTCCATAAAGTATGAAACTAATAAGACTTTTTGTACCTCTCTTTGTTGTTTCCTTCAACTATATATATATAATCCATGCTAGCGTGGAAGAACGGACGTAAAACGGTGATGATGATGATATATATATATCATCATCATCATCATCATCATCATCATCATTTTACGTCCGCCTTTCTCTGCTTGCAAGGGTGGGACGGGAACTGATTCTGGCTTGATTTCTACAGCTGGATGCCCTTCCTAACACCAACCTCATTCACAGTGAGTGCTGGGTGCTTTTCTTTTTTTTTGCCGTGGCACCTCCACGACCACTTTGCAGTGGAATGATATGGACCCCAGTCCTATCATCTCATTTCTACAGCTGAGTAAACTGGAGTAATGTGAAATAAAGTGTCTTGCTCAAGGAAACAACACATCACCCAGTCTGAGAATATATATCTATATTTAGGCGGCGTGGTCAGACATTCCGTCTAATTGGATATTATATACTGGCACATGGTCAAACAAGGAAGAAGGAACATACCTCAATATTATGTTATATGAACATTAATTAGAGCAATTAAATAATATAGTTAAATACATCAGTGCTTCTAGGTTGGGTAATTTTCAATCATCAAATTATGCCACGACCGCATGGTGTGATATCGCTGTTTGGGTCACTGCGTGGAAGCACGTCTATTCACTCCAAGGTATTTACCGTTCAAGAGTGATTGTTTCAGCTACTGACGTCAGAACTAAGG
Organism: Eledone cirrhosa; assembly: GCA_964016885.1. NCBI lineage: Eukaryota > Metazoa > Mollusca > Cephalopoda > Octopoda > Eledonidae > Eledone > Eledone cirrhosa. Next base: position 10,782,973 of record OZ024749.1, on the reverse strand, counting down.
GCAATTAATCGGCTGCCTTCAAAGACGACGCTAGATGGCGTGATCTTCTACATGGCCTCCCACCAGATTTTTAGAAAAGTAAATAAAAGTCCGTTCATCGTATCATGTATGTAGAAAAACCGATTAGCAACCAGCAAAAATCCCAAACCAAGGAGCAATCAGCCCAACCGAGCATGAAGGGCACAACAAATTTTAAAAATACATATTAAACAAGCATGCAAGAACGTGAAAGGAAAAAACAAATGTAATAAAATGTAAATACAATTTCCTAAAAGTTCCAAAAGTCACTACAGGATTAAAGCACCGCACAATAGCAGTTTAAAAATATACCGTGCTACACAGTTTTTTGGGCCAATGAACCCTCCGACCGGAACGGGTCATAGTCTTATATCTTGGTGATGGGGAAGACGAAGAAGCAGGTGTGTGTGTGAAAGAAAAAGACGGAGGCGTTTGTGGCTCAGGTGTGATAGCATCTGTATCCAAATGTGCTCGTTTGAGTCTATCAATCGAAACCGTCTCTCTGGAACCCTTAATGTCTACAGTAAAATGTTTCTCTGAACGAGCTAATACACGGTAGGGTCCAGAGTATGGTTGTGTGAGAGGTGGTTTCACGGCATCGTTTCTCACAAACACATGGGTCCACGAGGCAATATCTCTCGGGACAGCATATTTTACAGTTTGCTTCCTCGTATCCATCGGCGGCAAGTCCTGAAAATAAGAACGCAGACGGGACACGTAGGAAAGCGGATCCTGTTCAGCAAGATCGACAGGGGCAAGTATTTGCCCAGGTAATGCTAGAGGAGCACCATATAACAATTCGGCCGGGGAGAACCCAAGGTCCTCCTTTATTGTTGACCGAATCCCCAACAACACAATAGGGAGAGTCAGGAGAAGTCTATAGAGCGGCTTTCAGTTGTCGGTGGAAACGCTCCATCATTCCATTAGAGGCAGGATGATGTGCAGTAGTTGAAACTTCCTTCCACGATCCGTGGTAATTGACGTTGGCACTCCATATCGAGCAATCCATCCAGACACAAGGGCACGCGCTGTGGTCTCAGCAGTGATATCCCTCAAGGGGATGGCTTCAGGCCATCGCGAAAAACGATCGATTACCGTCAATAAGTAATTGTAACCACCGCTGATGGGCCAAGGTCCCACGATGTCCACATGAATGTGGTGAAACCGGGCGTCCGGGTTACTAAAGGTACCAAGAGGAGTCTTAATATATCTATGAACTTTCGATTTCTGGCAAGCAAAACAGGAACGGCACCAGATAGTAATTTCACGTCTCATATTTGGCCAGAAGAATCTAGCTGTTATGAGTTTTACTGTTGCAGAAGATTCAGGATGTGAAATGCCGTGCAAAACAAGAAACACAGTTCGACGATGGTTCAACGGAACAAAAGGGCGTGGCGTATCCAAAGAGACGTCGCAGAGGATCCGTCCGTCTGCGGTCGGTAAAGGTAGGTATTTCATCCTGCAATTCACAAATTCAGGTGATGTAACATCCAACAATTCGAGGGTAGGCTTATCGGCTGCCAAGCGATTCAAATCTATGTCATCGGATGACGAGATCGAAGTAATCGGCAAATGTGACAGGGTGTCAGCCGCTGTATTCATAGAACTCGGAATATGTTGAATATCATTTGTAAACTGAGAGATGAGGTCAAGATGTCTAGTTTCTCTAGGCAAGTATTTGTCTGCCTTTGCTTGCAAGGCGAATGTCAATGGCTTGGGGTCCGTGAAGATGGTAAACGTTCTTCCCTCAAGCATGTGCGAAAAATGTTTCACTGATAAATATATTGCTAGCAACTCCCGTCCAAAGGTGCTGTAGCGGGTTTCGGCAGGTTTCAGCTTCCTGGAGAAAAATTCAAATGGTTGCTGTTGATCGTTCCTACTTTGTTGCAAAACTGCGCCCACGGCAGTATCTGACGCATCAACACAAAGCGAAAGCTTAGCGTTGGACACTGGGTGAGCCAGCAAAGATGCATTGGCTAGAGCAATTTTCGCACTCTCAAAATCCTGGAGCTGAGTTTCATTCAATGAAATGTCTCTATTTTTCTTTCGGCAATTTTTCTAAATTTTTGTCAAAGAGAAGAGCAGCTCAGCGCAATTAGGCACAAACCGCCTATAAAAATTAATCAGCCCCAAGAATTGGCGCAACTGACGAAGTGAGTTTGGTGGAGGCAAATCCTCTATAGCTTTAACTCTCTCAGGAATAGGTCGAATGCCGTCAGCGTCAATGACGTGACCCCAAAAATTCAAAGATTCGGAACCAAAAACACATTTTGATGGATTAATCCGAACATTGTAATTCTTCAAACAACAAAATAGAAGTTCCAGATGGCGCAAATGTTGCTCTGGAGAAGAGCTCGCAACAAGAAGGTCATCAATGTAGGTGTTTACAAAGTCGAGGCCGCGAGTGACCTCATCCATAAATAGCTGGAAGGTGCTAGCAGCATTCCTTAACCCAAAAGGCATGGTGAGAAATTCGAAAGATCCAAATGGCGTAGTTATAGCCGTTTTCGGGATGTCGTCTCTGTTGACAGGAATTTGGTTATAGGCTCGTATCAAATCGAGCTTCGAAAAAATGTTGCAACCTTGCAACAAGGATGCAAAATCCTGCAAATGAAGGATAGCATACCGATCCGGTACGGTCATCGAGTTTAATCTTCTATAATCTCCAGTGGCTCTCCAATCGCCAGAAGATTTTGGCACCATATGTAATGGAGATGCCCACGGGCTCGTGGAAGGACGAATAATTCTGAGCTGTAGTATATGATCGAACTCGGAACGTGCTGCTTTCAGTTTGTCCGCTGGCAATCGATGGGGACGCGAAAAAACCCGAGCGCCAGTTGTAGTAATAAAATCCTCCGTGGCATGGCCTGGATCAGTGACTCTAAAATTTTCATGAGTCAGTTACGGGAATGATTTCAACAATCCATGATATGAGTTTCCGGAGTTAGCAATGAAGAATGTCGGGCTAACTGTAGAAAATTCCGCCGTCCTGCCACAAAGAGAAAAACCAGTAATATCATCGACTAGGCGTAGCTATAACCTAAAAAGAAGAAAAGATCAACGTCATCGGAAACTACTGAGCCGCAGGTTTTATAGCGGAATTATCCCAGTTTCCTGAGTTGCCTTCTCCTAGAAGAATGCCCTGACAAAGGCTAGGGGTCCTTCACTCCCAGTGGTTTAACCGCGCGGTACATGTGTATATACATATTTACACACTTTCGGATGGCCGTTGACTCTTATGAGTTCTTCCGCCCTTTGTCAGGTTTTGTTATTTGTCCTGCAGGGTGTCCAAAATCACCCTCCTCACCAAGTAAACTTGGTGGGGTTGCCGGTTTAGTCGCCGACGACCCGACCATGCGACAGGTTGTACTGGGTTACATGTTACCAGTAGCACGCAAACATACATACTTACATACATACAAACATACACACATACATACATATCTGAGCTATTGTTTTTATATAACAAAGTGAAAATGATGTCTTCCCAGTTGGGAATAATTATAAACGATTTGAGGTGTTCCATGATCAAAGACAGACTGTATGATGCATGTGTACGAAAAGCTATGTTACATGGTAGTGAGACCTGGGCACTGAGTGCAGAAGACTTGCGTAGATTGGAAAGAAATGAAGTCTGCATGCTCCGATGGTTCTGTAATAGTAATATATGAGAACAGCAAACCATAAATAATCTGAGAGACAAACTAGGCATAAGAGGAATCAAATGCTGTGTGCAGAAGAGAAGGTTGCATTGGTATGGACATGTGATGCGTATGAAGGATGACAGCTGCATAAAAAGGTGCAGAGCACTAGAAGTCGATGGAAGCCGCGAAATGGGGAGACCCAGGAAGACCTGGGATGAGGTGATAAAAGCCGACCTTACCCAATTACACCTCTCAAAGGCGATGACATACGACCATGATCTCTGGCGTCACGCAGTAATACAGAAGACCCAACCCTCCACGGGTACAAGCCGAAGCTGAAGCTGAATATATATATATATATATATATACACACACACACATATACATATATATATATATAAGAGAGTATTGAAGTTTGCTTGAAGCATTGTGGAATAATAGGTAAATATCTTTAAGTCGTTTGGAAGCCTCGACAATGCAAATGGGTAAATCTCCGGGTAACAAGATCCGGTGGTGTATGTTGAGATGCGTGGCGTGTATAAGACGTGTAGAGGAATGAAGGAAAGAGTATAAAGGATAAAATTAAAATAACAACACGAGAGAGAGTTACCTTGGGAGAGATTTAATTGTCCCTATATATTTCGGATTCACATCCGTTTGTTTCAAAACAACAAACAGTGGAGGACTCATTTCGCACCTTTCCGACAGACAACCTTTCCCCCACCCCGGAAAAAAAACCCAGTTGATGGATGTGAATCCGAAATATATAGGGACAATTAAATCTCTCCCAAGGTAACTCTCTCTCGTGTTGTTATTTTTATTTTATCCTTTATACTCTTTCCTTCATTCCTCTACACGTCTTATACACGCCACGCATCTCAACGTACACCCACTTACATCTCTCTCTCCACCACCGGATCTTGTTACCCGGAGATTTACCCATTTGCATTGTCGAGGCTTCCAAACGACTTAAAGATATTTATATATATATATCAGATGTTGTTTACTCGAGAGAAGGCTACGTTGGTATGGTCACGTGATGTGCATGAAGGACGATAGCTGTATAACAAAGTGCAGGGCAATAAAGATAGACGGTAGCCACAGAGTAGGCAGAACCAGAAAAACCTGGGACGACATGATAAATTCCGACCTCACACACTTACACCTCTCCAAGACAATGTCACTGGACCGAGACCTTTGGCGGTACTCAGTAATAGAGAAGACCCGCCTTACCTAAATACAAAGTAAAACCTACTACAGTCAGTAGGCATCTCTAACAAAATACACCCCCGTCCCACCACCCCCACCCCATCCACACCGCCCCTTTCAATGTAAAGTTATGTTGGTGCCACAACATCCAGGCCGAAACAAATGAGATCGTGTAGGTGTCACGTCAAAAAAACACACAGTCCACGCTGTAATGTGGCCGTGTAGGCAACACGGTAAAAACCTCCCAGCCCCACACTGTAAATGTGGTTGGTGTTAGGAAGGGCATCCAGCTGTAGAAAACATGCCAGATAGTCCACGTTGTAATGTGGGCGTGTAGGCAACACGGTAAAAACCTCCCAGCCCCACACTGTAAATGTGGTTGGTGTTAGGAAGGGCATCCAGCCGTAGAAAACCCGCCAGACAGTCCTATGCGAGCAAGACAACCACTCTTGCCTCAAGTGGGAAAACCCCCGTCCAAACCCATGCAAGCGTGGAACACGGACGTTAAACGATGATGATGATGATGATGATGATATATATATATATTTGGTTTGTAGAATTGGTTCTATCACACAAGACATTGATTTTGTTTTTTCATTTCAAAACAAGTTTTAGCAGTTTTACTGTTCAATAGAAATAAATAAATGAATATATTAGGAATCAGAAAAAAAAAAGTATATATAAATATATAAGTAAATGAATATATATATATATATATATATATATATATTCTTATTACTATATATATATATATATATATATATAAGTAAATAGAGATTTCATTGATTTGGTTAAGTACTATGAAGATATATATTCATGTGTGTATATTACTGTGTGTGTATAATATTTATAGATGTGTATATATATACACACATCATAATCATCATTTAATTTATATTTTCCTTGCTAGCAAGGTTTATATACAACCACTATAAATGTGAGTGTGTGTGTGTGAAATAACACACTCATATATAGAACATATCTTGTACAGTATTTGATTACATTATTAATATATATATATTCAGCTTCAGCTTCGGCTTGTACCCGTGGAGGGTTGGGTCTTCTGTATTACTGCGTGACGCCAGAGGTCATGGTCGTATGTCATCGCCTTTGAGAGGTGTAATTGGGTAAGGTCGGCTTTTATCACCTCATCCCAGGTCTTCTTGGGTCTCCTCATTCCACAGCTTCCATCGACTTCTAGTGCTCTGCACCTTTTTATGCAGCTGTGATCCTTCATATGCATCACATGTCCATACCAATGCAACCTCCTCTTCTGCACACAGCATTTGATTCCTCTTATGCTCAGTCTCTCTCTCAATTTGTTTATGCTTTGCCGTTCTCGTATATTACTATTACAGAACCATCGGAGCATGCAAGCTTCATTTCTTTCCAATCTACGCAAGTCTTCTGCACTCAGTGCCCAGGTCTCACTACCATGTAACATAGTTTTTCGTACATACGCATCATACAGTCTGTCTTTCATTCTGAGGGAGAAGCCTTTTGTAGCCACCAGTGGTAGTAGCTCCCTCAACTTCCTCCATCTTACTCTAGCTACTGTACTTTCAGAACACCCACCACCGCTACTAATTCGGTCACCTAGGTAGCAGAAGCTGTCTACTGTTTCTACAGAGCCCTCCCTGAATTTGATAGCACTTGTTTCCTGCGGTCATTTGCTGCTTACTGTTCCAGTGCAACTGCTACATGTAAAGCTTACATTCTTAGCAATCTCTACATTCTTGATATCATCATCATCATCGTTTAACGTCCATATTCCATGCTCGCATGGGTTCGGACGGGAGTTTTCCCACTTGAGGCAAGAGTGGTTGTCTTGCTCGCATAGGATTGTCTGGCGGGTTTTCTACGGCTGGATGCCCTTCTTAACACAACCTCGTTTGTTTCGGGCTGGATGTTGTGGTACCAACATAACTTTACATTATATATATATATATATAATAATTGTTTCTACTTTTGGCACAAGGCCGGCAATTACCCAGTACATTACTGGTACTTTATTTTATCAACCCCGTAAGGATGAAAGGCAAAGTGAACCTCAGCGGGATTTGAACTCAAACCGTAAAGGGACGTAACTATGCTGGAAAGCATGGCATCCGACTCTCTAGCGATACTGCCAAATAATAACTAACAGAAAGTTATCACTCTACATGGCTGAATACAATAAATGTAATCTGAGTTTTCGAATATTAATAATAATGTTCAATTCATTTTCAATTATACAAACAGTATCTTTTAAGCCATGTCAGTAGAATGAGCCCCTCATTCTTGCTCTTGTGTTGGCATGTAAACACAAGAGCAAGAATGAGGGGCCCATTCTACATGGCTTAAAAGATACTGTTTGCATAATTGCAAATGAATGGAATATTATTATTAATATTTGAAAAACTCAGATTACATCTATATCTCTCTCTCTCTCTCTCTCTCTCTCTCTCTCTCTATATATATATATATATATATATATATATATATATATATATTCATTAGTTAAGCAAAACAAGACCACAAATTTCACAAGGAAGACATTATTTAAAGATTGTCAACATAGTTGTAGTTTAATGTAAGGAATGTTATATATAGATGATGATGATTGATATATATATATATATATTTCATTTCATTTTACGCCCACTTTTCCCTGCTTGCAAGGGTGGGACGGGAACTGATTCTGGCTTGATTTCTACAGCTGGATGCCCTTCCTAACACCAACCACATTTACAGTGAGTGCTGGGTGGTTTTTTGCCGTGGCACCTCCACGACCACTTTAATGAAATCAAAAATGCAACTGGAGTCTTATTTTTTAAAAAATATATATATTTATTTGGTTCCTTTACCGGTTTCACAGGTCTGTGGCTTTTCAAAAGGTGAGTTGAGATGGAGGGTCTGTGGTTTTTCTCATGTGAGAAAAGCCACAGACCCTCCATCTCAACTCTACTTTTGAAAAGCAGAAGAACTGTGAAACCGGTAAAGGAACCAAATAAATATATATATTTTAAAAAAAATAAGACTCCAATTGCATTTTTGATTTCATCTTTTTTTCTATATACTTTCACTTGTGTAGGACACCTCGGTTATTTTTCATTTTGTAAAACAAACCTCACTTTCTAATATATATATATATATATATATATATATATATATAACATCCATCTTCACTGCTAGCAAGGAGCAAGGATTGGTCTTCCCAGACCAAGTCAGTATTCAAGTGGAGCTACTGATATCTCAGATAAACAATGGGTGTATATCTTACATGACGATGATGATGGTGTTAATACTATATGTGTGTAGAAAGAGAGTAAGCAATGGAAAGCCCAAGAAAAATATGGTTTCCTTTGTCTCATCTGATGGCTTGTTAATGTTATATATGTATGTGGGTTATATGTAAATATATATGTGTGTGAGTGTGTGTGTTTATATATATTTACACACACACAATGCTGTACTAATAGCCAATTGTTTGATAGGGTAGTAGCCAGTATTAATCTACACTATATAATTCTCTCATTAATGTTTACTATTGCTTTTAATGATCTGTTTCATTTGGTTTTCAAATTGGAAATCTATAAAACTAATTTTAATGTTTATATACACATACACATACAAGCATGCATACATACATACATATAACTCAAAACATACACATCTACACATACAATAATATCCATACTTGCACAGACACACACACGTGCATATCTACCTAATTGATGTTGTTTAAATTCCAATGACATAGTCTAGTGTCACATGCATCCATCCATTCATACATACATAATGGCTGCAACTCGATTTTGAGTAATGCCATCACCTGATACTTATACATGAGCATCATGGATGTGGCCTTTTAGTCCTGATAGGGACTTGTCTAAGGTCAGCAATACCATGCATCACAAAAAATGTTATATATCAAGCGATGCCTGTGCTTGAAGCTTTTTTAAGTGAAGAATGGCTTTGCACGGGGCCAATCCCACTCTCTGAACATCAAATACATTTGCCCCAAAAGTAGAACTGATCTACATCATTGGTTGCAAACAAAGTCACAGGTTTTATATCAGAGCGACCTTCTCCTAGAGAGATGTCTTAATGAAGACTAGGAGTCTCTCACTACACACAAAAAAAGAAAAAAATACTTTATGGATGGCCATTGACTCTCTTGAGCTCCTCTGCCCTTTGACAGGTCTTGTTTTTCATCCCACAAGGTGTCCAAAATCACCCTCCTCACAAAGCAAGCTTGGAAGGGTTGCCAGTTTAGTCATCAATGATCCAACCATGCACAGGTTGTACTGGGTTACATGTTACCAGTAGTGCTAAAGAGCGACCTGACAATATATATGTATGTATATACATACATATATATATACATACATATATATATATATACACATACATATATATACATACATATATATACATACATATATATACATACATATATATACATACATATATATACATACATTGGCTTTAAGAATGGAAGAGGCACTGTTGAATGGTCTTCTCGGCCAAACAGCTTCAAGAGAAATGCATTGAGCAGTGCATGGACTTATACCAAGTTTTTGTCGATCTGACACAGTAAATCAGAAGGATTTGAGGATTATTTTGGAGAGATTGGGCTGTCCTGAAAAGTTTGGGAACATACTCAAGCTCTTCCACGATGACATGCAAGAATGGGTAAACATCAGAAGTAAACTGTCTGAGCCAATCTTGGTTGAAAATGGTGTCAAGCAAGGTGATATACCTGCGCCAACTTTGTTTGCCTTGTATTTCGCAATGGTGTTCTTCATGGCCTTCAAGGATTGTCAACACAGTATCTATCTCAGATATTGCACTTCTGGCAAGCTGTTTAACCTCAGGTGTCTCACTGCTGATCAGAGAATTTCTGTATGCAGATGACTGTGATCTCTTTGCACACGCCCAGAGTGACATGCAACACCTTATGGATTCTTTTTCCAATGTGTGCAGTACTTTGGGACTGACAATCAGTCTGAAGAAGACTGTCATCATGTACCAACCTACTCTGGATAAAGTTTTCAATGAACCCTCCATATATATATATACAGTCAAAAGCTGAAGATTGCTGACAGATTTGTGTATTTGGGGTGTACTCTGAGTGTGACCTGCTCTCTGGATGCAGAAGTTGGTCTACATGTTAGTAAAGCAAGTGAGTCATTTGGAAGGCTCAGTGACCGTCTTTGGTGTAGGCGAGGAATCACAATGAAGACCAAGGTGAGAGTGTATACTGCATGTGTGTTAGACATGGGTTGCCTACAAATGGCTTATCAAAAGACTGGAACGATTTCACCAGCAGTGTCTCAGAAAGATGCTTGGTATCAAGTGGCAGATGCATGTGAGTAATGTTGAGGTCCTTGAGAGAAGTGAGTGTCGGAGCATTGAGAGTATCATCCATTAACAGCATTTGCGATGGACTGAACACCTCTGCAGAATGGAGGATGATCAAATCTCGAAACAACTTTTGTATGGCAAGCTTTGTAAAGGTAAGAGACGACCCCACAAGCCAAGGCTCTGATTCAAAGATTGTGTAAAGGACTCATTGAAAAATCTGGTTTGATTGTGGCTGACTGGGAGATAGAAGCTCTTGAAAGAGAAACTTGGCATGGAATGGTGATGATGGGGTCCATAATTTTGAGGACAGATGCATAGAGCACGAGAAGATCAAACTGGATGTGCGTAAGCAATGCCCTGGTGTATCTCACGGAATGATCTCTGTCTCCATTGAATTGAAGTGCCCTGAGTGTGGAAAAATTTGCTTGAACAAATCTGGTCTCAGGAGCCACAGTCACAATCATGTTCAAAGAGAACTAGTGAACTATGATCTCCACAGTATTGTGAAGGTTCACAGACAACCTGATGCAAGACCTGAAACTAGGGAGATTCATAATAGTTGTTGTCAATGTGCGAAGGACTGCAAGTCTCTAGCAGGATTAAAATGCCATATCCGAGCATCACACATCTAAATCTGACAAGCAATTTGGTAAGAGATATATTATACCTTGTGCAAACCAATCAGGGTTTTTCAGGATTGTGCATAATTTCGTTATAACACTTTATCAACATATCATGGGTAGAAGTTAGAGAAGATAACCAGAAGTTTGGCACTTTATCAACTCCGGGAGATTTCCACTTGTTGGCTTTTAGTGCCAACTCCAGTTCTTCCGTAGTTATGTCTTGCTAAGTCTGTCTTTATAAAGTATCATATGTTTCATCCATGTTCTTTACCCATTCTGCAGTTGCATTATGGGATTTTTCTGTACTCCATACTGCTTTCCAGAATTCTTCAATTTCATGAATTGAAGGAGGTTCCTTTACTTGAACTGTGTCCCAATTTCTCTGTAAAACCTTTTTGCATCAAACAAAAACAGCTTATTTTGCCAGTAAAACCTATTTCGTTTTTCAAATTTTCTGATTCTTTGCGCTTTCAACTGAACTTTCTGTTTCAGCGTTTCTTTGATTGATGGAATATCAGGCTTTGAAGTTACATTGTATTTCTTAATCAATGAAAAAGGGCAAATTGGTTGAGATCGATGATATTGAAATGCTTGATGTTGAAAGTATGTCCCAAATTGAAGAAACAGGATATCTAACATTAATTGAAGAACCTCTATTCAGAGAAGTTCTGAAGGAAGACTTTATAAAAGAAAGTCAAGGTGAGAAAGCATGCAACAAAGACTTTAGAGAGAAACAACAATAGGCATGGAAAGAAAAGGCTCTCCATGGCAATTTTCCCTTTGCCATTAAAGACATTGCTTATCCTAGGTCTTGGCTTTGGCTTAGGTGAGGTTGGGTTAAAAAGAGCACCAAGTCTATTATTACTGTCGCACAAGACCAAGCAGTCAGAACCAATTGAGTAAAAGATTACATCAATTGACAAAATTACTCCTCACTCTGCAGAGTATGTCATAAAGCAGACGAATCTGTGACACATATTGCTAGTGGATGTAAGAAATTAGCAAAAAGATGTTATAAAATCTGGCATATTTTTATAGCAAAAAGAGTTTACCATTGGGAGTTGTGCAAAAAATACAACATAAAAACACAATGTCAGTGGTATGACCATACTCCTCTTGAATCTGGCCTATCAGTGAGGGAGTAGAGTTGTTTTAGGACCTTCAGATCAAGACCACACACTAAGTCCAACACAACCCCTCTGATATTGTTGTAAAAACAAACAACTCTCTCCATAATGGACTCTAATTGATATTGTGAGCCCTCAAGACCACAATGTGGCTGAAAAAGAAATGGAAAAGATCAATAAGTATGCAGACATTGCAGGCACTATTAAAACTCATCGCCATGTAGAGACAGAATGTGTGCCAATTGTTATGTGGAGGCACATGGCATAGTGGTTAGAGCATTGGGCTTGCAATCGAAAAGTTGTGAGTTCAATTCTCAGACCAGGTGATGTGTTGTTTCCTTGAGCAAGACACTTTATTTCACATTGCTCCAGTTTACTCAGCTGTAGAAATGAGATGATAGGGACTGGGGTCCCTATCATTCCACTGCAAAGTGGTCGTGGAGGTGCAAAAAAGCACCCAGCACTCACTGTAAATGAGGTTGGTGTTAGGAAGGGCATCCAGCTGTAGAAATCAAGCCAGAATCAGTTCCCGTCCCACCCTTGTAAGCAGGGAAAAGCAGACGTAAAATGATGATGATGATGATGATGTCAACGGAGTGTTAGGCATGGTTCCTAAACATCTTTCATTAAAATCCTTGTGATCCCTGACTCCATAGGCATTGCCCAAATTTCTACCATCAATAGCACTGCCAGAAGCCTACATGATATATTAAGTATCTGAGATCAGCGATTGATCTGAGGCCAATTAACATGCTACACCTAGCAACTGATTGCTAGAGAAACCTTACAAAAGAAAAATAGATATATATTATTATTATTAATATTATTAGTATCATCTTCTGTTCTGTTTTAAGTTTCTGGAGAGTGGAATGACTTTGGTTGAATTATTCAGCAGGGCAATAATTACTTCTTCAGAGGATTTGTGACAAAGCAGTAAAATCACAGCACAGCAGTTAAATAGATAAATATTTTAACTGTTATGTTTAAACAGATGTGAGGACCTATTTCTATATTTATGATGAGGGGGTGGGGAGGCACAAGAGAAGAGGGGATGGAGAGGGAAAAGCAGAGAAACAAGTGGGTGAGGAGGTTGGAAGAGGAGTGAGAGGAACACTTTAACCATTTCATGACCATATTTCTAATGTGATACATTCTATTTCAATTAATTAATGTGTTGTTTCCTTGAGCAAGACACTTTATTTTACATTGCTCCAGTTTACTCAGCTGTAGAAATGAGATGATAGGACTGGTGTCCCTATCATTCCACTGCAAAGTGGTCGTGGAGGTGCCACGGCAAAAAAAGCACCCAGCACTCACTGTAAAGTGGACGTGTAGGCGCCATGGAAAAAAAGCACTCAGCACTCACTGCAAATGAGGTTGGTGTTGGGAAGGGCATCCAGCTGTAGAAATCAAGCCAGAATCAGTTCCCGTCCCACCCTTGTAAGCAGGGAAAAGCAGACGTAAAATGATGATTAATGAAGAATTTTGAGGTATTTACTAAATTTATTAATTACTTTATGACTAACACTAGCAGAAAACCCACCCTTCGGGTGGTTTTCTGCTAGCATGTGTAGTGTGCATATTGAATTTATATGCAAATATATATACATATGATATATCAAATGACATCATAATTGACAACATGCACAGAAATTGAATGAAGTCTGCGTTGCACTGTCTTCTGTAATCAGTAAAGTAATCCATGATACATTAAAAAAAGACGATTTTATATAAACTGCATTAGGAGAAAATTAGCGATGGAAATATATGAATGTTTATAAAAGCGATGTAATAAATGTTATAATATAACAGGCGCTAACCGGAGGTGTTGACATTTGAAAATTTAAAAAAAGTGAATCTTAAAATAAGCAATAAAATTATTTATATTTAATCAAGAGTTACAAAATTTAGTACATAAATTATGTAATATTCATTCATTATTTATTCAAAGTAATCCAACTTATTTTACAAACGGGAATAAAAAAAATATATTCTGGACACAGTCCTGCGCTCCTCTCTTTATTATAGTTAAGATAGTAACTTAAGATTTGGTTCCTGTATAAAATTATGTTGGAATATTTTAATTTGAATAGGAACACTTGAAAATGGACACAGGATAGTATTGGATGGTATTGCCACACCTACTTTACAATGATACACCCTCAAATTTGGAAAACTTTGCCATGGTTTTATTCTAAAACTCCTCCCGAGAATTATCGTGCTTTAGGGTGCCCAC
>OZ024749.1:10726267-10763767 GCA_964016885.1 Eledone cirrhosa | reverse complement strand
TTAATGATCGATTATCTTGATTGAATTTTTTGGTGATTGATAACATAGATTGATTTTTAGCCACACTCTTCAGGTATGAAATAGCGCTATAAGGTTTCACTTATAATTCCACCTGTGTACATATTCTTCTATAGAATATGTATTTGGTATATATACAATATACTGTATTTCTTGTATAGTATATGGCTCTTCCTCTATCTATCTCTCTCTATATAAAATTCTGTCTCTCTGTCTGTCTGTTCCTATGAATTTTCAAATGGCTTGACTAAATCAAATCAAATTTTATAAAGTAATAGTATTAGACCCCGAGATTAACAACATGTAATTTTTATTTTCATTTAGATTAAAATAATATAACATTTTATTTAAAATATTCTACTATAGACTTTAAGTAAACAGCATTTTATATCACGACGACGATGTTATATTTTGTATATGAGTGTCTATGTATCTGTGAGTGTGTGTTTGCGCGTTTGTTACATACATTAGGCCTTATTACATACACATACATCTTCATGTAAATATTTAATCAGATACACAGAGAATTAAACACACACACATACATATGTGATGACTGACAAGTATATGTGTGTGAGGTCGAATTTAAGAGGCTTCAGTTACCAGTCAAAGTTTTGTTATTTCAATTAACAAATCTCAGGGTCAATCCCTCAAGGTAGTTGGACTTGATCTTTCTAGGTCGAAATTGTCAGAGGCAAAGGCCTACAAAAATGGAATGTCCTACTGTGGACTTTGCAATATGGAGTTGCTCCATATTTTAAAATATGACAAAATGCTGCTTAACAGCAAAATTAAACGGTCAATTTTCTGTAGGCATAAACAGCTACTAAATTCGTTAATTTCAAACCAACTTGATTCGACCCAACAATTCCGTAATTCAAATTGTACCACCTGAGTCAATTATAATAACCCATTATTATTATTATTAACCCTTTACGATCTGAGTTCAAATCCTGCCGAGGGTGACTTTGCCTTTCATCCTTACGGGGTCGATAAAATAAAGTACCAGTAATGCACTGGGTAATTGCTGGCCTTGTGCCTAAAGTAGAAACAATTATTATTATTAACTGTCAACTAATCAATGAATCAACATCATAACCTCCTAACTTTTCTCTCTTTCACTTTCTTTCCCTAAATATATTTCACCTCTTACATTATATCCTACGTATTCTCTTCACTTCTAACATAACTTCCAATCTATTAATTTATTAATTTAACTAATACATCATCATCATCATCATCAACGTTTAACGTCCGTGTTCCACGCTTGCATGGGTTTGGACGGGGGTTTTCCCACTTGAGGCAAGAGTGATTGTCTTGCTCGCATAGGACTGTCTGGCGGGTTTTCTACAGCTGGATGCCCTTCCTAACACCAACCACATTTACAGTGTGGGGCTGGGAGGTTTTTACCGTGTTACCTACATGGCCACATTACAGCGTGGACTGTCTGGCAGGTTTTCTACAGCTGGATGCCCTTCCTAACACCAACCACATTTACAGTGTGGGGCTGGGAGGTTTTTACCGTGTTACCTACATGGCCACATTACAGCGTGGACTGTCTGGCAGGTTTTCTACAGCTGGATGCCCTTCCTAACACCAACCACATTTACAGTGTGGGGCTGGGAGGTTTTTACCGTGTTACCTACATGGCCACATTACAGCGTGGACTGTCTGGCAGGTTTTCTACAGCTGGATGCCCTTCCTAACACCAACCACATTTACAGTGTGGGGCTGGGAGGTTTTTACCGTGTTGCCTACACGGCCACATTACAGCGTGGACTGTCTGGCAGGTTTTCTACAGCTGGATGCCCTTCCTAACACCAACCACATTTACAGTGTGGGGCTGGGAGGTTTTTACCGTGTTACCTACATGGCCACATTACAGCGTGGACTGTCTGGCAGGTTTTCTACAGCTGGATGCCCTTCCTAACACCAACCACATTTACAGTGTGGGGCTGGGAGGTTTTTACCGTGTTACCTACACGGCCACATTACAGCGTGGACTATCTGGCAGGTTTTCTACAGTTGGATGCCCTTCCTAACACCAACCACATTTACAGTGTGGGGCTGGGAGGTTTTTACCGTGTTACCTACATGGCCACATTACAGCGTGGACTGTCTGGCAGGTTTTCTACAGCTGGATGCCCTTCCTAACACCAACCACATTTACAGTGTGGGGCTGGGAGGTTTTTACCGTGTTACCTACATGGCCACATTACAGCATGGACTGTCTGGCAGGTTTTCTACAGCTGGATGCCCTTCCTAACACCAACCACATTTACAGTGTGGGGCTGGGAGGTTTTTACCGTGTTACCTACATGGCCACATTACAGCGTGGACTGTCTGGCAGGTTTTCTACAGCTGGATGCCCTTCCTAACACCAACCACATTTACAGTGTGGGGCTGGGAGGTTTTTACCGTGTTACCTACACGGCCACATTACAGCGTGGACTATCTGGCAGGTTTTCTACAGTTGGATGCCCTTCCTAACACCAACCATATTTACAGTGTGGGGCTGGGAGGTTTTTACCGTGTTACCTACATGGCCACATTACAGCGTGGACTGTCTGGCAGGTTTTCTACAGCTGGATGCCCTTCCTAACACCAACCACATTTACAGTGTGGGGCTGGGAGGTTTTTACCGTGTTGCCTACACGGCCACATTACAGCGTGGACTGTCTGGCAGGTTTTCTACAGCTGGATGCCCTTCCTAACACCAACCACATTTACAGTGTGGGGCTGGGAGGTTTTTACCGTGTTACCTACATGGCCACATTACAGCGTGGACTGTCTGGCAGGTTTTCTACAGCTGGATGCCCTTCCTAACACCAACCACATTTACAGTGTGGGGCTGGGAGGTTTTTACCGTGTTACCTACACGGCCACATTACAGCGTGGACTATCTGGCAGGTTTTCTACAGTTGGATGCCCTTCCTAACACCAACCACATTTACAGTGTGGGGCTGGGAGGTTTTTACCGTGTTACCTACATGGCCACATTACAGCGTGGACTGTCTGGCAGGTTTTCTACAGCTGGATGCCCTTCCTAACACCAACCACATTTACAGTGTGGGGCTGGGAGGTTTTTACCGTGTTGCCTACACGGCCACATTACAGCGTGGACTGTCTGGCAGGTTTTCTACAGCTGGATGCCCTTCCTAACACCAACCACATTTACAGTGTGGGGCTGGGAGGTTTTTACCATGTTACCTACATGGCCACATTACAGCGTGGACTGTCTGGCAGGTTTTCTACAGCTGGATGCCCTTCCTAACACCAACCACATTTACAGTGTGGGGCTGGGAGGTTTTTACCGTGTTGCCTACACGGCCACATTACAGCGTGGACTGTGTGTTTGTCGTGACACCTACACGATCTCATTTGTTTCGGCCTGGATTTTCCAGCCGGCCAAGGGGATGTATGTATTTAATATTTTCATGTTTATACCATCACATCTTTATATTTTAACTACCAACGTCAAAACTATTTTCAACAATCATATTATTCACCTCTCTTCACACACATATAAATTTATTTATTTTTTATCATCTTCATTATAACTTATTTATTATTATTTATTTATTATTTATTATTTTAATTTTAATTTTTCTTTATCTTTTTTTATTTTTTATTTTTTCTTCTTTCTTTTTCTCTGTATCTTTTTCTTTTTGTCTTTTTCTTTCTTTATTACTGATGTTGTGATTTGAATTTCCCTAGTATATTACAAACGCTGTGTATAATTTTAATCAGTCCTTCTGATGATTTAGTTAAGCATACATTGTATTTAAAATTGAGTGACACAACTTCAAGTGATTAGCAATTTTAAGACAACTTAATCAATGAAACAATTGTTAAATACTGTAAATAAAACCCTTTTTGTACTGTTGACCATGTTATTCTCCACTCTTTCACTATTATTACTCCAAGATTAACTTACATAGGAATTCCTGAGAACTCACAAACTCGCTACCTAAGGAAACCTCTTGTTGAGTCAAACAACGCTGTACGCTAAAACTGTCCACAATATGGAGTATTCACAACCTCTAATTGGATTAGCTATAACGATAATTTGTTATCCCATATATATATATCATCATCATCATCATCATCAGGTTTAGCGTCCGTGTTCCACGCTTGCATGGGTTTGGACGGGGGTTTTCCCACTTGAGGCAAGAGTGGTTGTCTTGCTCGCATAGGACTGTCTGGCGGGTTTTCTACAGCTGGATGCCCTTCCTAACACCAACCACATTTACAGTGTGGGAGTGGGAGGTTTTTACCGTGTTGCCTACACGGCCACATTACAGTGTGGACTGTCTGGCGGGTTTTCTACAGCTGGATGCCCTTCCTAACACCAACCACATTTACAGTATGGGGCTGGGAGGTTTTTACCGTGTTGCCTACACGGCCACATTACAGCGTGGACTGTTTGGCGGGTTTTCTACAGTTGGATGCCCTTCCTAACACCAACCACATTTACAGTGTGGGGCTGGGAGGTTTTTACCGTGTTGCCTACACGGCCACATTACAGCGTGGACTGTCTGGCAGGTTTTCTACAGCTGGATGCCCTTCCTAACACCAACCACATTTACAGTGTGGGGCTGGGAGGTTTTTACCGTGTTACCTACATGGCCACATTACAGCGTGGACTGTCTGGCAGGTTTTCTACAGCTGGATGCCCTTCCTAACACCAACCACATTTACAGTGTGGGGCTGGGAGGTTTTTACCGTGTTACCTACACGGCCACATTACAGCGTGGACTATCTGGCAGGTTTTCTACAGTTGGATGCCCTTCCTAACACCAACCACATTTACAGTGTGGGGCTGGGAGGTTTTTACCGTGTTACCTACATGGCCACATTACAGCGTGGACTGTCTGGCAGGTTTTCTACAGCTGGATGCCCTTCCTAACACCAACCACATTTACAGTGTGGGGCTGGGAGGTTTTTACCGTGTTGCCTACACGGCCACATTACAGCGTGGACTGTCTGGCAGGTTTTCTACAGCTGGATGCCCTTCCTAACACCAACCACATTTACAGTGTGGGGCTGGGAGGTTTTTACCATGTTACCTACATGGCCACATTACAGCGTGGACTGTCTGGCAGGTTTTCTACAGCTGGATGCCCTTCCTAACACCAACCACATTTACAGTGTGGGGCTGGGAGGTTTTTACCGTGTTGCCTACACGGCCACATTACAGCGTGGACTGTGTGTTTGTCGTGACACCTACACGATCTCATTTGTTTCGGCCTGGATTTTCCAGCCGGCCAAGGGGATGTATGTATTTAATATTTTCATGTTTATACCATCACATCTTTATATTTTAACTACCAACGTCAAAACTATTTTCAACAATCATATTATTCACCTCTCTTCACACACATATAAATTTATTTATTTTTTATCATCTTCATTATAACTTATTTATTATTATTTATTTATTATTTATTATTTTAATTTTAATTTTTCTTTATCTTTTTTTATTTTTTATTTTTTCTTCTTTCTTTTTCTCTGTATCTTTTTCTTTTTGTCTTTTTCTTTCTTTATTACTGATGTTGTGATTTGAATTTCCCTAGTATATTACAAACGCTGTGTATAATTTTAATCAGTCCTTCTGATGATTTAGTTAAGCATACATTGTATTTAAAATTGAGTGACACAACTTCAAGTGATTAGCAATTTTAAGACAACTTAATCAATGAAACAATTGTTAAATACTGTAAATAAAACCCTTTTTGTACTGTTGACCATGTTATTCTCCACTCTTTCACTATTATTACTCCAAGATTAACTTACATAGGAATTCCTGAGAACTCACAAACTCGCTACCTAAGGAAACCTCTTGTTGAGTCAAACAACGCTGTACGCTAAAACTGTCCACAATATGGAGTATTCACAACCTCTAATTGGATTAGCTATAACGATAATTTGTTATCCCATATATATATATCATCATCATCATCATCATCAGGTTTAGCGTCCGTGTTCCACGCTTGCATGGGTTTGGACGGGGGTTTTCCCACTTGAGGCAAGAGTGGTTGTCTTGCTCGCATAGGACTGTCTGGCGGGTTTTCTACAGCTGGATGCCCTTCCTAACACCAACCACATTTACAGTGTGGGAGTGGGAGGTTTTTACCGTGTTGCCTACACGGCCACATTACAGTGTGGACTGTCTGGCGGGTTTTCTACAGCTGGATGCCCTTCCTAACACCAACCACATTTACAGTATGGGGCTGGGAGGTTTTTACCGTGTTGCCTACACGGCCACATTACAGCGTGGACTGTTTGGCGGGTTTTCTACAGTTGGATGCCCTTCCTAACACCAACCACATTTACAGTGTGGGGCTGGGAGGTTTTTACCGTGTTGCCTACACGGCCACATTTACAGCGTGGACTGTGTGTTTTTTTGTCGTGACACCTACACGATCTCATTTGTTTCGGCCTGGATGTTGTGGGACCAACATAACTTTACATTGAAAGGGGCGGTGTGGATGGGGTGGAGGTGATGGGATGGGGGTGTGTTTTGATAGAGATGCCTACTGACTGTAGTAGGTTTTTACTTTGTATTTATGATAGAGATGCCTACTGACTGGTATATATATATATATATATATATATATATATATATACAAGTGGAAGCTTAGTAAAATCGAAGCTTTGGCTGTGGCCAAGCTAACGACCAACAATTAGGAATGAGCAGCAAAGCACTCAATAAGGTAGACCCTTATATATATATTTATGCATATATATATATATACACTCATATACTAGCTGAATTATCCAGCGTTGCCCAGGTTACTGCTGTTCTTGTTCAGATTAGTAAACAATGAATATGAAGACATGTTTTCTTTTCTCCTAATTATTTCAAAATATCTATATCTTATGAAAAAAATATCAAAATTGTAGATAATAGAATTTAGAAATGAAAATCTGTCAATCTTGAAACACCTTAGGGTAAACAATATTCATTGTGTCATCTTTTGTTGGTGTCCAAATGAATAAATTGTTGCTACACATTCACTCACATACACTCTTACATACATATACTAAGACAGACACACACACAGACATGCATTCACGCACACCTATTGTCTGTCACCACACGTGTATCTGTATGTGTAGATGTGTGTGTGTTTAATTGTCTGTGTCTGAAGATAATGTTTATGCAACTTATAAGACTATATGTATGTGTAGATGTGTGTGTGTGTGTGTAATTAATTCTCTGAGGCCTAACGTTAAAATAAAAATTATCACACATACACTCACATACACATGCACATACTAAGACAGACACACAGAGAAATACATTCACGCACATCTATTACATGTCTGTCACCACATGTATAACGTAGGTAACAAACTCGCAAACACACACACACTCACAGACACATACACACTCATATACAAAATGAGACATCATCGTCGTGGTGGTGGTATAAAATGCCCTTTACTATAGTTGACTACTATAGAAAGATTATTTTAGATAAAATGTTATATTGTTTTAATCCAAATGAAAATAAAAATTACATGTTGACACTCCTGGGGTTGAATACCTTGCAAAATTTGATTTGATTTGGTCCAGCCATTTGAGAATGCATAGGAACAGACAGAGAGAGAGAGACAAAGAATTTTATCTATATATCTAAAACAGAGAATGTCTGTCTGACTCCCTAAAACTCGAGAACCACCCAACCGATTGTTTTCAAACTTTACACATGTAATACTTATGATCCTGTGAATGTTTTGAGCAAACAATATTTGAAACTTTCAATGCCCTAGGGCATTAGGCGATTTAGTGATCTCTTTCTATAATTCTTAGTCTTTATTTTATGATAGATACATAGATATAACGTTGCGCCCTTATACTATCTGTCTGTATGTCTGGCTGTCTGCAATACGACATTATGACGTCGCTATCTGTGTGTGTATATATGTATATATAGTGTGTAACGTTTTTCGAAATATTTACTTCTGTGTTCACAGATTGATTTTTTTTAGTTTCAGAAGAACCCGTTAAGGGTGAAAGCAGCGATTCTTTGCTTAAACTTTAATCTGTTATTTTAATATATATATATATATATATATATATATATATATAATCATATATTCGTGTACAGATATTTTTGCATACACAAAAACAAAATATAAACAAACGTATTTATTTCACGAGGCTCGATAAGGATAAATATATATCAAATATATAAGAACCCTAGAGCAAATCCCGAGCAACGCCGGGCCATTCTGCTAGTATATATATATATATATATATATATATATATATATATATATATATATATATACATATGCATCTCTCTCTCTCTCTTTCTCTCTCTCTCTCTCTCTCTCTCTCTCTCTCTCTCTCTCTCTCTCTCTATATATATATATATATATATATATATATATATATATATATATACATATATACATATATATATGTATGTATGCATGTATGCATAAGCATTTCATTGCATGTCTCTGTGCATGCATGTGTGATGGAATATGTGGTTTCAACTATATTCACTACTGATTATATAGTACATAATTCCCACATTTACAAAACCCAAAAAAGAGAAAAGAAAAATGATTTTCTCGATAATATACTCAACTTCAAATGTTTCTTTGAAATTTTTATACAACAATAAAACAAAGTCATACAAAGGAAATATATATATATATATATTTGATCATCATCATCATCAGGATCACCATTTAACATCCATTTTTCCATTCTAGCATGCGTTAGATAGGTTGTCCTGTCTCAGGCAAGTTGTGTCAGGTGACCATGTCTTGCTCACACAGATCTGTTTCTGGCTAAGTTTCTATGGCTGGATGCCCTTCTTAATGCCAACGACATTTATACTGTATGCTGGGTGCTTTTTGTTGTGATATCCACACAACCACTTTAGTGTGGGCTGGGTACATTTTGTCATGACACTTACACGACTACTTTACAGTGTGGGCTGGATACTTTTTGCTATGACATCTACACAACCACTTTACAATGTATGCTGGGTGCTTTTTGTCATGACATCTACATGACCACTTTACAGTGTAGGCTGGGTGTTTTTTACCGTGTCACCTACACGACTACTTTACAATGTATGCTGGGTGCTTTTTGTCGTGACATCTACATGACCACTTTACAGTGTGGGCTGGGTACTTTTTTTCATGACACCTACACAACTACTTTACAGTGCGGGCTGAATGCTTTTTGTCATAACACCTACATGACCACTTTACAGTGTGGGCTGGGTGCTTTTTGTCGTGTCACCATGACGACCACCTTACAGTGTGGGCTGGAGGCTTCACTGGATGTATACTACAGCCTGTCCTCATGAGATATGTATGGGAGGGCAGGGTGGGGTTGGTATATAATATATATATGTATGATTTAGCTTCAACCTGTATATATAATGTATATATGCTTCAGCTTCTGAACATGGAAAGGCGAGACTTCTGTATTACAGCATTACACACACACATACACACTGTGACAATGTTGGTGGTAGTGGTGATGGTTATGATAGTGATGGTAGTGGTGGTGAGGGTGGCGGCTCTGGTTGTCTTTGATAGGTGCAATTGAGCAAGCTCAGCTTTGATCACCTCATCCCAAGTCTTCCTGGGTCTCCCCACTCCAAGGCTTTCATCGACTTCAAGCCCTCTGTACTTTTTTATACAGCTGTCATCCTTCATACCCATCACATGTCCATACCAGTGCAATCTCCTCTCCTGCACATGACATTTGATTCCTCTTATGCCTAGTTTCTGTATCAGTTCGTTCATGCTTTGCCATTCACATAGCACCCAGGTCTCACTACCATGCAACATTGCTGTTCATATGCACGCTTCATACAGCCTGCCTTTCGTTTTGAGGGCAAAGCCTTTTGTAGCACTGATTAACGTATGTGTGCACTCTAATGAGTTTGGTTTGAATTTTAATAATATGTACTTAATTAGATTCCCTTTATACACAAATATACCTAAAAAATATATATTATTTCATTTATCTCTGAAGATTTGCTGAACATGCAAGTGAATAGAAAAATATTCCTGTACTGCTCTCGTAGACGATTACGTAACCAGCAATAAAACCAAATAAACCTTTCTTCAAATTTCTCTTCATTTTTTACCTGTTTTTCCTAATACAATATTTTACATTAAATTACTCCATGAAGTCTTGGAACCTTGAACCATACTCAAAGACTTCACATCTGGATTACATGACTCCATTAACCCTTTAGCATTTACAGTACTCTATATATATTATTCTATTTTCATGGTAAAGGCTTTATCTTACATAATATCTCACATGATATTGAATCTATTTTGATATTTTTTTAGAACAATACCTTAACATCAGTATGTGTGGCCAGTTACGGCAGGTTTTAAAAAAAAGAAGCGAGAGAATTCTGGCCGGATATGGCCGGTTTAAATGCTAATGGGTTAACCATGTCAACATCTGGTAAGCTGGTCCTTCAATGTTGTTTACATATTCATTCCACACAAATATGAATTTACCAAGATAAAGTGAAAACTTCCTTATCTTATATATATACATATATATATGTATATACATATATATGTATGCGTGTGTGCATGTGCATGTATGTGTGTATGGATGTACATGTGTGTAGGTGTGGATGTACATGTGTATGTGTGTGGGGTATCTGTTGTGTGTGTGTATGAGTGTATATGTATGTATGTGTGTGTGTATATATGCATGTGTACAAGTGTGTATGTATATAAGTGTGTATGCATATATGTGTGTGTGGGGTGAGTGTATGTATGTGTGTATGTATGTATATGTGTACGTAACAGCTTAACTGAAGCTAATCAATGTTACTTAAATTAGTTGATTACCTCCCCTTTTATCTGCAGCTTAAATCTCTTCCAAATAATCACAATTCCTATAACAGCAATTATTGTGACTTCTTTATTAAATTATACACCAGGTGGTGGTGGTGGTGTTGGTGGTAGAAGTGATGGTGGTGGTGGTGGTGGTGGTGGTGGTGGTGGCGGTGGTGGCAGCGATGGTTGTGGTGGCAGTGGTAGAAGTGATGGTGGTGGTGGTGGTGGTGGCAGCGATGGTTGTGGTGGTGGTGGCGGTGGTAGAAGTGGTGGTGGTGGTGGTGGCAGCGATGGTTGTGGTGGTGGTGGCGGTGGTAGAAGTGATGGTGGTGGTGGTGGTGGCAGCGATGGTTGTGGTGGTGGTGGCAGTGGTAGAAGTGATGGTGGTAGCAGTGGTAGAAGTGATGGTGGTGGTGGTGGTGGCAGCGATGGTTGTGGTGGTGGTCGCGGTGGTAGAAGTGATGGTGGTGGTGGTGGTGGTGGTAGCAATGGTTGTGGTGGTGGTGGCAGTGGTAGAAGTGATGGTGGTGGTGGTGGTGGCAGCGATGGTTGTGGTGGTGGTGGCAGTGGTAGAAGTGATGGTGGTGGTGGTGGTGGCAGCGATGGTTGTGGTGGTGGTGGCAGTGGTAGTAGTGATGGTGGTGGTGGTGGTGGCAGCGATGGTTGTGGTGGTGGTGGCGGTGGTAGAAGTGATGGTGGTGGTGGTGGTGGCAGCGATGGTTGTGGTGGTGGTGGCAGTGGTAGAAGTGATGGTGGTGGTGGTGGTGGCAGCGATGGTTGTGGTGGTGGTGGCGGTGGTAGAAGTGATGGTGGTGGTGGTGGTGGCAGCGATGGTTGTGATGGTGGTGGCAGTGGTAGAAGTGATGGTGGTGGTGGTGGTGGCAGCGATGGTTGTGGTGGTGGTGGCAGTGGTAGAAGTGATGGTGGTGGTGGTGGTGGCAGCGATGGTTGTGGTGGTGGTCGCGGTGGTAGAAGTGATGGTGGTGGTGGTGGTGGTAGCAATTGTTGTGGTGGTGGTGGTGGCAGCGATGGTTGTGGTGGTGGTGGCAGTGGTAGAAGTGATGGTGGTGGTGGTGGTGGCAGCGATGGTTGTGGTGGTGGTGGCAGTGGTAGAAGTGATGGTGGTGGTGGTGGTGGCAGCGATGGTTGTGGTGGTGGTGGCAGTGGTAGAAGTGATGGTGGTGGTGGTGGTGGCAGCGATGGTTGTGGTGGTGGTGGCAGTGGTAGAAGTGATGGTGGTGGTGGTGGTGGCAGCGATGGTTGTGGTGGTGGTGGCGGTGGTAGAAGTGATGGTGGTGGTGGTGGTGGCAGCGATGGTTGTGATGGTGGTGGCAGTGGTAGAAGTGATGGTGGTGGTGGTGGTGGCAGCGATGGTTGTGGTGGTGGTGGCAGTGGTAGAAGTGATGGTGGTGGTGGTGGTGGCAGCGATGGTTGTGGTGGTGGTCGCGGTGGTAGAAGTGATGGTGGTGGTGGTGGTGGTAGCAATTGTTGTGGTGGTGGTGGTGGCAGCGATGGTTGTGGTGGTGGTGGCAGTGGTAGAAGTGATGGTGGTGGTGGTGGTGGCAGCGATGGTTGTGGTGGTGGTGGCAGTGGTAGAAGTGATGGTGGTGGTGGCAGCGATGGTTGTGGTGGTGGTGGCGGTGGTAGAAGTGGTGGTGATGGTGGTGGCAGCGATGGTTGTGGTGGTGGTGGCAGTGGTAGAAGTGATGGTGGTGATGGTGGTGGCAGTGGTAGAAGTGATGGTGGTGGTGGTGGTGGCAGCGATGGTTGTGGTGGTGGTCGCGGTGGTAGAAGTGATGGTGGTGGTGGTGGTGGTAGCAATGGTTGTGGTGGTGGTGGTGGCAGCGATGGTTGTGATGGTGGTGGCAGTGGTAGAAGTGATGGTGGTGGTGGTGGTGGCAGCGATGGTTGTGGTGGTGGTGGCAGTGGTAGAAGTGATGGTGGTGGTGGTGGTGGCAGCGATGGTTGTGGTGGTGGTCGCGGTGGTAGAAGTGATGGTGGTGGTGGTGGTGGTAGCAATGGTTGTGGTGGTGGTGGTGGCAGCGATGGTTGTGGTGGTGGTGGCAGTGGTAGAAGTTATGGTGGTGGTGGTGGTGGCAGTGGTAGAAGTGATGGTGGTGGTGGTGGTGGCAGCAATGGTTGTGGTAGTGGTGGTGGCAGTGGTAGAAGTGATGGTGGTGGTGGTGGTGGCAGCGATGGTTGTGGTGGTGGTGGCGGTGGTAGAAGTGATGGTGGTGGTGGTGGTGGCAGCGATGGTTGTGATGGTGGTGGCAGTGGTAGAAGTGATGGTGGTGGTGGTGGTGGCAGCGATGGTTGTGGTGGTGGTCGCGGTGGTAGAAGTGATGGTGGTGGTGGTGGTGGTAGCAATGGTTGTGGTGGTGGTGGTGGCAGCGATGGTTGTGGTGGTGGTGGCAGTGGTAGAAGTGATGGTGGTGGTGGTGGTGGCAGCGATGGTTGTGATGGTGGTGGCAGTGGTAGAGGTGATGGTGGTGGTGGTGGTGGCAGTGGTAGAGGTGATGGTGGTGGTGGTGGTGGCAGCAATGGTTGTGGTGGTGGTGGTGGTGGCAGCAATGGTTGTGGTGGTGGTGGTGGTGGCAGTGGTAGAAGTGATGGTGGTGGTGGTGGTGGTGGCAGCGATGGTTGTGGTGGTGGTGGCGGTGGTAGAAGTGATGGTGGTGGTGGTGGTGGCAGCGATGGTTGTGATGGTGGTGGCAGTGGTAGAGGTGATGGTGGTGGTGGTGGTGGCAGCGATGATTGTGGTGGTGGTGGCGGTGGTAGAAGTGATGGTGGTGGTGGTGGTGTCAGCGATGGTTGTGGTGGTGGTGGCAGTGGTAGAGGTGATGGTGGTGGTGGTGGTGGCAGCGATGGTTGTGGTGGTGGTCGCGGTGGTAGAAGTGATGGTGGTGGTGGTGGTGGTAGCAATGGTTGTGGTGGTGGTGGTGGCAGCGATGGTTGTGGTGGTGGTGGCAGTGGTAGAAGTGATGGTGGTGGTGGTGGTGGCAGTGGTAGAAGTGATGGTGGTGGTGGTGGTGGCAGCAATGGTTGTGGTGGTGGTGGTGGCAGTGGTAGAAGTGATGGTGGTGGTGGTGGTGGCAGCGATGGTTGTGGTGGTGGTGGCGGTGGTAGAAGTGATGGTGGTGGTGGTGGTGGCAGCGATGGTTGTGATGGTGGTGGCAGTGGTAGAAGTGATGGTGGTGGTGGTGGTGGCAGCGATGGTTGTGGTGGTGGTCGCGGTGGTAGAAGTGATGGTGGTGGTGGTGGTAGCAATGGTTGTGGTGGTGGTGGTGGCAGCGATGGTTGTGGTGGTGGTGGCAGTGGTAGAAGTGATGGTGGTGGTGGTGGTGGCAGCGATGGTTGTGATGGTGGTGGCAGTGGTAGAGGTGATGGTGGTGGTGGTGGTGGCAGTGGTAGAGGTGATGGTGGTGGTGGCAGTGGTAGAAGTGATGGTGGTGGTGGTGGTGGTGGCAGCGATGGTTGTGGTGGTGGTGGCGGTGGTAGAAGTGATGGTGGTGGTGGTGGTGGCAGCGATGGTTGTGATGGTGGTGGCAGTGGTAGAGGTGATGGTGGTGGTGGTGGTGGCAGCGATGGTTGTGGTGGTGGTGGCGGTGGTAGAAGTGATGGTGGTGGTGGTGGTGGCAGCGATGGTTGTGATGGTGGTGGCAGTGGTAGAGGTGATGGTGGTGGTGGCAGCGATGGTTGTGGTGGTGGTCGCGGTGGTAGAGGTGATGGTGGTGGTGGTGGTGGTGGCAGCGATGGTTGTGGTGGTGGTGGCAGTGGTAGAGGTGATGGTGGTGGTGGTGGTGGCAGCGATGGTTGTGGTGGTGGTCGCGGTGGTAGAAGTGATGGTGGTGGTGGTGGTGGTGGTGGCAGTGGTAGAAGTGATGGTGGTGGTGGTGGTGGCAGCGATGGTTGTGGTGGTGGTGGCGGTGGTAGAAGTGATGGTGGTGGTGGTGGTGTCAGCGATGGTTGTGGTGGTGGTGGCAGTGGTAGAGGTGATGGTGGTGGTGGTGGTGGCAGCGATGGTTGTGGTGGTGGTCGCGGTGGTAGAGGTGATGGTGGTGGTGGTGGTGGCAGCGATGGTTGTGGTGGTGGTGGCAGTGTTAGAGGTGATGGTGGTGGTGGTGGTGGTGGCAGTGGTAGAAGTGATGGTGGTGGTGGTGGTGGCAGCGATGGTTGTGGTGGTGGTGGCGGTGGTAGAATTGATGGTTGTGGTGGTGGTGGTAGCAATGGTTGTGGTGGTGGTCGCGGTGGTAGAAGTGATGGTGGTGGTGGTGGTGTCAGCGATGGTTGTGGTGGTGGTGGTGGCAGCGATGGTTGTGGTGGTGGTCGCGGTGGTAGAAGTGATGGTGGTGGTGGTGGTGTCAGCGACGGTTGTGGTGGTGGTGGTGGCAGCGATGGTTGTGGTGGTGGTCGCGGTGGTAGAAGTGATGGTGGTGGTGGTGGTGGTGGTGGTGATGGTTGTGGTGGTGGTCACGGTGGTAGAAGTGGTGGTGGTGGTGGCAGCGATGGTGGTGGTGGTGGTCGCGGTGGTAGAAGTGATGGTGGTGGTGGTGGTGGTGGTGGTGATGGTTGTGGTAGTGGTCACGGTGGTAGAAGTGATGGTGGTGATGGTGGTGGCAGCGATGGTTGTGGTGGTGCTGGTCGCGGTGGTAGAAGTGATGGTGGTGGTGGTGGTTGCGGTGGTGAAGATGGCAGTGGTAGAGGTGGTGGTGGCGGTGGTGACTGTGACAATGTTGGTGGTAGTGGTGATGGTAGGGGTGGTGGGGGTGGCGGCTCTGGTTGTGGTGAGGGTCTGTGTGGGGGAGAGGGCGCATTGGGGTGTTGATAGTGGTGGTGAGGGGGAATAGGCCATTTTGTGGGAAATGTCTTATTCTTTAAGTCTTGTTTTGTTTCTATTCTCTTGTACTAGTAATCCGTCAGAGCGTACCTTGTATTATACATACATAGATACATCATCATCATCATCATCATCATCATCATCAACGTTTAACGTCCATGTTCCACGCTTGCATGGGTTTGGACGGGGGTAGTCCCACTTGAGGCAAGAGTGATTGTCTTGCTCGCATAGGACTGTCTGGCAGGTTTTCTACAGTTGGATGCCCTTCCTAACACCAACCACATTTACAGTGTGGGTCTGGGAGGTTTTTACCGTGTTGCCTACACGGCCACATTACAGCGTGGACTGTGTGTTTTTTTGTCGTGACACCTACACGATCTCATTTGTTTTGGCATGGATGGCGCGGCACCAACATAACTTTACATAGATATATGTATATATATATATGTATATATATATATATATATATGTGTGTGTGTGTGTGTGTGTGTATATGTGTGTGTGTGTGTATATATATGTGTGTGTGTGTGTGTGTGTATATGTGTGTGTGTATGTGTGTGTGTGTGTATGTATGTGTGTGTGTGTGTGTGTGTATATGTATGTGTGTGTGTGTGTGTATATATGTATGTGTGTGTGTGTGTATATATGTATATGTGTGTGTGTGTGTATATATATGTATATGTGTGTGTGTGTGTATATATATATATGTATGTGTGTGTGTGTATATGTGTGTGTGTATATATATATATATGTGTGTGTGTATATATATATATATGTGTGTGTATATATATATATGTATGTGTGTATATATATCTATGTATGTGTGTGTATGTATTATTATTATTATTATTATTATTATTATATATATATATATATATATACACATGCATATATATACACATATATATATATATAGATGAGATTCTACAGGACTAGAACTATTTCATTCTTTATAAATCATCAGGATTCCTGATGATTTCTAAAGAATGAAACAGTTCTTGTCCTGTAGAATCTCATATATATTAAAACTTTTATACTCTGCTATGTATTGAGTACCTTACTTACTGTGGTTACCTCCGATTCAACACGGAATAACGTGTATATATATATATAGATATATATTATATATACATGCATGCATATTATTTCATATCAATAACATGTATGTATACATATATATATACAGTACATATATACAATATATATATTACACTGGTCTGCTTACTGTTAGTAGCTATCGGTGTAATGATAAAGCATAACATATACACCATATATACACCACATATACACCACATATACACCATATATACAACACATATACACCATATATACACCACAGATACACCACATATACACCACATATACACCACATATACACCACATATACACCACATATGCACCACATATACACCATATATACACCACATATACACCACATATACACCACATATACACCACATATACACCACATATACACCACATATGCACCACATATACACCACATATACACCACATATGCACCACATATACACCACATATACACAACATATACACCATATATAAACCACATATACACCACATATACACCACATATACACCACATATACACCACATATACACCATATATACACCACATATACACCACATATACACCACATATACACCACATATGCACCACATATACACCACATATACACAACATATACACCATATATAAACCACATATACACCACATATACACCTCATATACACCACATATACACCACATATACACCATATATACACCACATATACACCATATATACACCACATATACACCTCATATACACCACATATACACCACATATACACCATATATACACCACATATACACCACATATACACCATATATACACCATATATACACCATATATACACCACATATACACCATATATACACCACATATACACCACATATACACCATATATACACCATATATACACCACATATACACCACATATACACCACATATACACCATATATACACCACATATACACCACATATACACCACATATACACCATATATACACCATATATACACCATATATACAGCACATATACACCATATATACATCACATATACACCATATATACAGCATATATACACCACATATACATCACATATACACCACATATACAGCACATATACACCACATATACAGCATATATACACCACATATACATCACATATACACCACATATACACCATATATACACCACATATACACCACATATACACCATATATACACCATATATACACCACATATACATCACATATACACCACATATACACCATATATACACCACATATACATCACATATACACCACATATACACCACATATACACCATATATACACCACATATACACCACATATACAACATATATACACCACATATACACCATATATACATCACATATACACCAGATATACACCATATATTCACCACATATACACCATATATACACCACATATACACCACATATACACCACATATACACCATATATACACCATATATACACCACATATACACCACATATACACAACATATACACCACATATATATCATATATACACCACATATACATCACATATACACCACATATACACAACATATACACCACATATACAGCACATATACAGCACATACCCCACATATACACCACATATACACCACATATACAGCATATATACACCACATATACACAACATATACACCACATATACAACACATATACACAAAATATACACCATATATACACCACATATACACCACATATACACCATATATACAGCACATATACACCATATATACACCATATATACAGCACATATACACCCGTATACACCACATATACAGCATATATACACCACATATACACCACATATACAGATTATATACACCACATATACACCACATATACACCATATATACACCACATATACACCACATATACACCATATATACACCATATATACATCACATATACACCACATATACACCACATTTACACCATATATACACTACATGTACACCATATATACACCACATATACACCACATATACAACACATATACACCACATATACACCATATATACACCATATATACACCACATATACACCACATATAAACAACATATACACCACATATACATCATATATACACCATATATACACCACATATACAGCACATATACAGTATATATACACCACATATACACAACATATACACCACATATACACCACATATACACAACATATACACCATATATACAGCACATATACACCACGTATACACCACATATACACCATATATACACCACATATACAGCACATATACAGCATATATACACCATATACACACAACATATACACCACATAAACACCACATATACACAACATATACACCATATATACACCACATATACACCACATATACACCATATATACAGCACATATGCACCATATATACACCATATATACAGCACATATACACCACATATACACCACGTATACACCACATATACACCACATATACAGATTATATACACCACATATACAGCAGATATACACCACATATACACAACATATACACCACATATACACAACATATACACCACATATACACCATATATACACCACATATACACCATATATACACCACATATACAGTACATATACACCATATATACACTATATATACACCACATACACACCATATATACACCACATATACACCACATATACACCACTTATACACCACATATACACCATATATACACTACATATACACCATATATACACCACATATACACCACAAATACACAACATATACACCACATACACACCATATATACACCACATATACACCACATATACACCACATATACACCACATATACACCATATATACACCACATATACACCACATATACACAACATATACACCACATATACACCATATATACACCACATATACACCATATATACAGCACATATACACCACATATACACCATATATACACCACGTATACACCACATATACACCACATATACACCATATATACACCACATATACACTACATATACACCACATATACACCACATATACACCATATATACAGCACATACACCACATATACACCATATATACACCACATATACACCATATATACACCACATATACACAACATATACACCACATATACACCATATATACACCACATATACACCATATATACAGCACATATACACCACATATACACCATATATACACCACATATACACCACATATACACCACATATACACAACATATACATCACATATACACCACATATACACCACATATACACAACATATACACCACATATACACAACATATACATCACATATACACCACATATACACCACATATACACCATATATACACCACATATACACAACATATACACCACATATACACCACATATACACAACATATACACCATATATAGACCACATATTCACCATATATACACCACATATACAGATTATATACACCACATATACACCACATATACACCACATATACACCATATATACACCACATATACACCACATATACACAACATATACATCACATATACACCACATATACACCACATATACACAACATATACACCACATATACACAACATATACATCACATATACACCACATATACACCACATATACACCATATATACACCACATATACACAACATATTCACTACATATACACCACATATACACCACATATACACCATATATAGACCACATATTCACCATATATACACCACATATACACCACATATACCGATTATATACACCACATATCAGCATATAGACACCACATATACACCACATATACACAACATATACAACACATATACACCACGTATACACCACATATGCACCATATATACAGCACATATACACCATATATATACCATATATACACCACATATACACCACATATACACCATATATACACCACATATACACCACATATACACAACAAATACACCATATATACACCATATATACACCACATATACACCACATATACACCATATATACACCACATATACACAACAAATACACCACATATACAGCATATATACACCACATATGCAGCATATATACACCACATATACACCATATATACACCACATATACACCACATATACACCACATATACACAACATATACACCATATATACACCACATATACAGCACATATACAGCACATATACACCACATATACAGCACATACACACCATATATGCACCACATATACACCATATATACACCACATATACACCATATATACACCACATATACACTACATATACACCACATATACAGCACATATACACCATATATACACCACATATACAGCATATATACACCATATATACACCACATATACAGATTATATACACCACATATACAGCATATATACACCACATATACACCACATATACACCATATATACACTACATATACACCATATATACACCACATATACACCATATATACACCATATATACACTATATATACACCACATATACAGCATATATACACCACATATACACCATATATACACTACATATACACCATATATACACCACATATACACCATATATACACCACATATACACCACATATACACCACATATACGCCACATATACAGCATATATACACCACATATACAGCATATATACACCACATATACAGCACATATACACCACATATGCAGCATATATACACCACATATACACCATATATACACAATATATACAGCATATATACACCACATATACACCATATATACACCACATATACACCACATATACACCACATATACAGCACATATACACCATATATACACCACATATACAGCATATATACACCATATATACACCACATATACAGATTATATACACCACATATACACCACATATACAGCATATATACACCACATATACACCACATATACACCATATATACACCACATATACACCATATATACACCATATATACACCATATATACACCACATATACAGCATATATACACCACATATACACCATATATACACTACATATACACCATATATACACCACATATACACCACATATACAGCATATATACACCACATATACACCATATATACACCACATATACACCATATATACACCACATATACACCACATATACACCACATATACACCACATATACACCACATATACAGCATATATACACCACATATACAGCATATATACACCACATATACAGCACATATACACCACATATGCAGCATATATACACCACATATGCAGCATATATACACCACGTATACACCACATATGCAGCATATATACACCACATATGCAGCATATATACACCACATATACACCATATATACACCACATACACACCATATATACACCACATTACACCACATATACACCACATATACAGCATATATACACCGCATATACACCACATATGCAGCATATATACACCACATATACACCATATATACACCATATATACAGCATATATACACCACATATACACCAGATATACATCACATATACACGACATATACACCACATATACATCACATATACACAGCATATGCAGCATATATACACCACATATATACCATATATACACCACATATACACCATATATACACCACATATACACCACATATACACAGCATATGCAGCATATATACACCACATATATACCATATATACACCACATATACACCATATATACACCACATATACAGCATATATACACCACGTATACACCACGTATACACCACATATACACCACATATACAGCATATATACACCACATATGCAGCATATATACACCACATATACACAATATATACACCACATATACACCATATATACACCACATATACACCACATATACAGCATATATACACCACATATACACCACATATACAGCATATATACACCACATATACAGCATATATACACCACATATGCAGCATATATACACCACATATACACCATATATACAGCACATGTACACCATATATACACCACATATACACCACAAATACATCACATAAACACCACATATACACCACATATACACCATATATACACCACATATACACTACATATACACCACATATACAGCACATATACACCATATATACACCACATATACAGCATATATACACCATATATACACCACATATACAGCACATATACAGCACATATACACCACATATACAGCACATATACACCATATATACACCACATATACACCATATATACACCACATATACACCATATATACACCACATATACACCATATATACACCACATATACACTACATATACACCACATATACAGCACATATACACCATATATACAGCATATATACACCACATATACACCACATATACACAACATATACACCACATATACACCACGTATACACCACATATACACCATATATACACCACATATACACAACATATACACCACATATACAGCACATATACAGCACATACACCACATATACACCATATATACACCACATATACACCACATATACACCATATATACACCACATATACACCATATATACACCACATATACACCACATATACACCACATATACACCACATATACACCACATATACACAACAAATACACCATATATACACCACATATACACCACATATACAGCACATATACACCACATATACAGCACATATACACCATATATACACCACATATACAGCACATATACAGCACATATACACCACATATACAGCACATATACACCATATATACACCACATATACACCATATATACACCACATATACACAACAAATACACCACATATACAGCATATATACACCACATATGCAGCATATATACACCACATATACACCATATATACACCACATATACACCACATATACACCACATATACACAACATATACACCATATATACACCACATATACAGCACATATACAGCACATATACACCACATATACAGCACATATACACCATATATACACCACATATACACCATATATACACCACATATACATCATATATACACCACATATAGACTACATATACACCACATATACAGCACATATACACCATATATACACCACATATACAGCATATATACACCATATATACACCACATATACACCACATATACACCACATATACAGCATATATACACCACATATACACCACATATACACCATATATACACTACATATACACCATATATACACCACATATACACCATATATACACCATATATACACCATATATACACCACATATACAGCATATATACACCACATATACACCATATATACACTACATATACTCCATATATACACCACATATACACCATATATACACCATATATACACCACATATACACCACATATACGCCACATATACAGCATATATACACCACATATACAGCATATATACACCACATATACAGCACATATACACCACATATGCAGCATATATACACCACATATACACCATATATACACAATATATACAGCATATATACACCACATATACACCATATATACACCACATATACACCACATATACACCACATATACAGCACATATACACCATATATACACCACATATACAGCATATATACACCATATATACACCACATATACAGATTATATACACCACATATACACCACATATACAGCATATATACACCACATATACACCATATATACACTACATATACACCATATATACACCACATATACACCATATATACACCACATATACACCACATATACACCACATATTCACCACATATACACCACATATACAGCATATATACACCACATATACAGCATATATACACCACATATACAGCACATATACACCACATATGCAGCATATATACACCACATATGCAGCATATATACACCACATATACACCATATATACACCATATATACACCACATATACAGCATATATACACCACATATGCAGCATATATACACCACATATACACCATATATACACCACATATACACCATATATACACCACATTACACCACATATACACCACATATACAGCATATATACACCGCATATACACCACATATGCAGCATATATACACCACATATACACCATATATACACCATATATACAGCATATATACACCACATATACACCAGATATACATCACATATACACGACATATACACCACATATACACCACATATACACCATATATACACCACATATACACCACATATACACCACATATACACCACAAATATACCACATATACATCACATATACACATCATATGCAGCATATATACACCACATATATACCATATATACACCACATATACACCATATATACACCACATATACACCACATATACACAGCATATGCAGCATATATACACCACATATATACCATATATACACCACATATACACCATATATACACCACATATACAGCATATATACACCACGTATACACCACGTATACACCACATATACACCACATATACAGCATATATACACCACATATGCAGCATATATACACCACATATACACAATATATACACCACATATACACCATATATACACCACATATACACCACATATACACCACATATACACCACATATACAGCATATATACACCACATATACAGCATATATACACCACATATACACACATATACACCACATATGCAGCATATATACACCACATATACACCATATATACAGCACATGTACACCATATATACACCACATATACACCACATATACATCACATAAACACCACATATACACCACATATACACCATATATACACCACATATACACTACATATACAGCATATATACACCACATATACACCACATATACACAACATATACACCTCATATACACCACGTATACACCACATATACACCATATATACACCACATATACACAACATATACACCACATATACAGCACATATACAGCACATACACCACATATACACCATATATACACCACATATACACCATATATACACCACATATACACCATATATACACCACATATACACAACATATACAGCATATATACACCACATATACACCACATATACACAACATATACACCACATATACACCACGTATACACCACATATACACCACATATACACCACATATACACAACATATACACCACATATACACCACGTATACACCACATATACACCATATATACACCACATATACACCATATATACACCATATATACACCACATATACACCACATATACACCACATATACACCATATATACACTACATATACACCATATATACACCACATATACAGCATATATACACCACGTATACACCACGTATACACCACATATACACCACATATACAGCATATATACACCACATATGCAGCATATATACACCACATATACACAATATATACACCACATATACACCATATATACACCACATATACACCACATATACACCACATATACTCCACATATACAGCATATATACACCACATATACAGCATATATACACCACATATACACACATATACACCACATATGCAGCATATATACACCACATATACACCATATATACAGCACATGTACACCATATATACACCACATATACACCACATATACATCACATAAACACCACATATACACCACATATACACCATATATACACCACATATACACTACATATACAGCATATATACACCACATATACACCACATATACACAACATATACACCACATATACACCACGTATACACCACATATACACCATATATACACCACATATACACAACATATACACCACATATACAGCACATATACAGCACATACACCACATATACACCATATATACACCACATATACACCATATATACACCACATATACACCATATATACACCACATATACACAACATATACAGCATATATACACCACATATACACCACATATACACAACATATACACCACATATACACCACGTATACACCACATATACACCACATATACACCACATATACACAACATATACACAACATATACACCACATATACACCACATATACACCACATATACACCATATATATACTACGTATACACCATATATACACCTTATATACACCACATATACACCACATATACACCACATATACACCATATATACACTACATATACACCATATATACACCACATATACACCATATATAAACCACATATACACCATATATACACCACATATACACCACATATACAGCATATATACACCACATATACACCACATATACACCATATATACACCACATATACACCACGTATACACCACATTTACACCACATATACACCACATATACACAACATATACACCATATATACACCATATATACACCACATATACACCATATATACACCACATATACACCATATATACACCACATATACACCACATATACACCACATATACACTACATATAACCACATATACACCATATATACACCACATATACACCACATATACAGCATATATACACCACATATGCACTATATACACAACATATACACCACATATACACCATATATACACCATATATACACCACATATACACCATATATACACCACGTATACACCACATACACACCACATATACCGCATATATACACCATATATACACCATATATACACCACATATACACCACATATACACCATATATACAGCATATATACACCATATATACACCATATATACACCACATATACACCACATATACACCATATATACACCACATATACACCACATATACAGCACATATACACCATATATACACCACATATACAGCATATATACACCACATATACACAACATATACACCACATATACAGCATATATACACCACATATACAGCATATATACACCACATATACAGCACAATACACCGCATATGCAGCATATATACACCACATATATACCATATATACACCACATATACACCATATATACACCACATATACAGCATATAAACACCACGTATACACCACATATACACCACATATACAGCATATATACACCACATATGCAGCATATATACACCACATATACACCACATATACACCACATATACACCACATATACACCATATATACACCACATATACACCACATATACACAACATATACACCACATATGCAGCATATATACATCACATATATACCATATATACACCACATATACACCATATATACACCACATATACAGCATATATACACCACGTATACACCACATATACAGCATATATACACCACATATGCAGCATATATACACCACATATACACCATATATACACCACATATACAGCATATATACACCACATATACACCACACATACAGCATATATACACCACATATACAGCATATATACACCACATATACACCACATATACAGCACATATACACCACATATGCAGCATATATACACCACATATACACCACATATACACTATAAATACACCACATATACACCATATATACACCACATATACACCCCATATACATCACATAAACACCACATATACACCACATATACACCACATATACACCACATATACACCATATATACACCACATATACACCATATATACACATCATATACACCACATATACACCACATATACACCACATATACACCATATATACAGCAGATATACAGCATATATACACCACATATACACCACATATACACCACATACACCACATATACACTACATATACACCATATATACACCACATATACACCACATATACCCCATATATACACCACATATACACTATATATACACTACATATACAGCATATATACACCACATATACACCACATATACACAACATATAATCACATATACACCACATATACACCACATATACGCAACATATAATCACATATACACCATATATACAGCACATATGCACCACATATACACCACATATACCCCATATATACACCACATATACACTATATATACACCACATATACAGCATATATACACCACATATACACAACATATACAGCACATAT
Organism: Eledone cirrhosa; assembly: GCA_964016885.1. Lineage (NCBI taxonomy): Eukaryota > Metazoa > Mollusca > Cephalopoda > Octopoda > Eledonidae > Eledone > Eledone cirrhosa. Next base: position 10,734,812 of record OZ024749.1, on the reverse strand, counting down.
ACACCACATATAACCACATATACACCATATATACAGCACATATACACCACATATACAGCATATATACACCACATATACACTATATATACACCACATATACAGCATATATACACCACATATGCACCATATATACACCACATATAACCACATATACACCACATATACACCACATATACACTATATATACACCACATATACACCACATATACACCACATATACACCACATATACAGCATATATACACCACATATACACCACATATACACCACATATACAGCATATATACACCACATATACACCACATATACACCACATATACACCACATATACACCACATATACACCACATATACACTACATATACACCATATATACACCACATATACACCATATATACACCACATATACACCACATATACACCACATATACACCACATATACACCACATATACACTACATATACACCATATATACACCACATGTACACCACATATACACCACATATACACCACATATACACTACATATACACCACATATACACTACATATACACCACATATACACCACATGTACACCACATATACACCACATATACACCACATATACCCCATATATACACCACACATACACTATATATACACCACATATGCACCATATATACACCACATATACACCACATATACACCACATATACACCATATATACACCACATATACACCACATGTACACCACATATACACCACATATACACCACATGTACACCACATGTACACCACATGTACACCACATGTACACCACATATACACTACATACCATTGATTAGTGGATGCTGTTAAAAACTATAAGGAAAGAGAAATAAATAAAAAAACTCTACCATTACATAAATCAATGTGTGATGGTGGTGGGGGGAGGAGTAAGGATATATGGTGTATATGTGTGGTGGGAGGTAAGGATATATATGTGTGTGGTGTTGGTGATGGTGGGGGTATATGCGTGTGTGTGGGTGGGGGTGGGGGGTAAGGATATATATGTGGGTGGGTGGGGGTGTACGGATATATATATATGTGGTGGTGTGGTAAGGATATATATACGTGGTGGTGGTGTGGTAAGGATATATATATGGTGGTGTGGTAAGGATATATATGTGTGGTGGTGTGGTAAGGATATATATGTGTGGTGGTGTGGTAAGGATATATATATGTGGTGGTGTGGTAAGGTTATAAATGTTTGGTGGTGTGGTAAGGATATATATATGGTGGTGTGGTAAGGATATATATATATGTGGTGGTGTGGTAAGGATATATATATGTGGTGGTGTGGTAAGGATATATATACGTGGTGGTGGTGTGGTAAGGATATATATATGTGGTGCTGTGGTAAGGATATATATATGGTGGTGTGGTAAGGATATATGTGTGGTGCTGTGGTAAGGATATATATGTGTGGTGGTGTGGTAAGGATATATATGTGGTGGTGTGGTAAGGATATATATATGTGGTGGTGTGGTAAGGATATATATATGTGGTGGTGTGGTAAGGATATATATATGTGGTGGTGTGGTAACGTTATAAATGTTTGGTGGTGTGGTAAGGATATATATGTGTGGTGGTGTGGTAAGGATATATATGTGTGGTGGTGTGGTAAGGATATATATGTGTGGTGTGGTAAGGATATATATATGTGTGGTGGTGTGGTAAGGATATATATATGTGGTGGTGGTGTGGTAAGGATATATATATGTGTGGTGGTGTGGTAAGGATATATATATGTGGTGGTGGTGTGGTAAGGATATATATATGTGTGGTGGTGTGGTAAGGATATATATGTGTGGTGTGGTAAGGATATATATATGTGGTAAGGATATATATATATGTGGTGGTGTGGTAAGGATATATATGTGTGGTGTGGTAAGGATATATATGTGGTGGTGGTGTGGTAAGGATATATATATATGTGGTGGTGTGGTAAGGATATATATATGCGGTGGTGTGGTAAGGATATATATGTGTGGTGTGGTAAGGATATATATATGTGGTGGTGGTGGTGTGGTAAGGATATATATATGTGGTGGTGGTGGTGTGGTAAGGATATATATATGTGGTGGTGTGGTAAGGATATATATATGTGGTGGTGTGGTAAGGATATATATATGTGGTGGTGTGGTAAGGATATATATATGTGGTGGTGTGGTAAGGATATATATATATGTGGTGGTGTGGTAAGGATATATATGTGTGGTGTGGTAAGGATATATATATGTGGTGGTGGTGTGGTAAGGATATATATATTGTGGTGGTGTGGTAAGGATATATATACGTGGTGGTGCTGTGGTAAGGATATATATATGTGGTGGTGTGGTAAGGATATATATATTGTGGTGTGGTAAGGATATATATATTGTGGTGTGGTAAGGATATATATATGTGTGGTGGTGTGGTAAGGATATATATGGTGGTGTGGTAAGGATATATATATGTGGTGGTGTGGTAAGGATATATATATGTGGTGGTGTGGTAAGGATATATATATTGTGGTGTGGTAAGGATATATATATTGTGGTGTGGTAAGGATATATATATGGTGGTGTGGTAAGGATATATATATTGTGGTGGTGTGGTAAGGATATATATATTGTGGTGGTGTGGTAAGGATATATATATTGTGGTGGTGTGGTAAGGATATATATATTGTGGTGGTGTGGTAAGGATATATATATTGTGGTGGTGTGGTAAGGATATATATATTGTGGTGGTGTGGTAAGGATATATATGTTTGGTGGTGTGGTAAGGATATATATGTTTGGTGGTGGTGTGGTAAGGATATATATATTGTGGTGGTGTGGTAAGGATATATATATGTGGTGGTGTGGTAAGTGATATATATATGTGGTGGTGTGGTAAGGATATATATATGGTGGTGGTGTGGTAAGTGATATATATATGTGGTGGTGTGGTAAGGATATATATATGTGGTGGTGTGGTAAGGATATATATATGTGGTGGTGTGGTAAGGATATATATATGCTGGTGGTGTGGTAAAGATATATATACGTGGTGGTGTGGTAAGGAGATATATATGGTGGTGTGGTAAGGATATATATACGTGGTGGTGTGGTAAGGATATATATATTGTGGTGGTGTGGTAAGGATATATATATGGTGGTGGTGTGGTAAGGATATATATATGTGGTGGTGGTGTGGTAAGGATATATATGTGGTGGTGTGGTAAGGATATATATATGTGGTGGTGTGGTAAGGATATATATGTGTGGTGGTGTGGTAAGGATATATATATGTGGTGGTGTGGTAAGGATATATATATGTGGTGGTGGTGTGGTAAGGATATATATGTGTGGTGGTGTGGTAAGGATATCTATATGTGGTGGTGTGGTAAGGATATATATGTGTGGTGGTGTGGTAAGGATATATATATATGTGGTGGTGGTGTGGTAAGGATATATATATGTGTGGTGGTGTGGTAAGGATATATATATATGTGGTGGTGGTGTGGTAAGGATATATATATATGTGGTGGTGGTGTGGTAAGGATATATATATGTGTGGTGGTGTGGTAAGGATATATATATGGTGGTGGTGTGGTAAGGATATATATACGTGGTGGTGTTGTGGTAAGGATATGTATGTGTGGTGGTGTGGTAAGGATATATATATGTGTGGTGGTGTGGTAAGGATATATATATGTGGTGGTGTGGTAAGGATATATATATGGTGGTGGTGTGGTAAGTGATATATATATGTGGTGGTGTGGTAAGGATATATATATGTGGTGGTGTGGTAAGGATATACATATGGTGGTGGTGTGGTAAGGATATATATACGTGGTGGTGATCTGGTAAGGATATATATATGTGGTAAGGATATATATGTTTGGTGGTGTGGTAAGGATATATATATGGTGGTGGTGTGGTAAGGATATATATATGGTGGTGGTGTGGTAAGGATATATATATGGTGGTGGTGTGGTAAGTGATATATATATGGTGGTGGTGTGGTAAGTGATATATATATGGTGGTGTGTGAGGAGTGGAGAGGGGAGAGAGTGAAGAGAGGAGAGAGTGGGGAGTGGGGGTGAGGGTGGAGAGAGTGGGGAGTTGAAGGGGGTGAGGGTGGAGAGAGTGGGTAGTGGAAGGGGGAGTTGAGTGGAGAGGGGGGTGAGTGTTAGGAGATATATGTGTGGTGAGGGGGTAAGGATATATATATATGTGATGGGATGGTGGGAGGTAAGGATATATATGTGTGTAGGGGGGGGGTGGTAAGGATATATAATTGGTTCCATATTAAGTCATGTGACTCCACACAAAAGGAGGGAAGTAAAGCAGACAGAGATTAAAAGCAAGTTTAAAAGTTATTGAAAAATTGTTGCACTAGTGCAGCTATTGATATTTCATATGGAGAAAGAGGAGAGAGTGTGGGAGGGTGTTTGGTGGGGTGGGAGGGAGAGAGAGTGAAGAGAGGAGAGATTGGAAAGAGTGGGGAGGAGACTGAATAGAGAGGAGAGAGTGGGGACAGTGGGGAGTGGAGAGTATGGAGACAGTGGAGAGTGGAGAAAGAGGGGAGTGTGGGGAGAGTAGAGAGTGGGGAAAGAGGGGAGTGTGGGGAGAGTAGAGAGAGTGGGGAGTGGAGAGTGGGGAAAGAGGGGAGTGTGGGGAGAGTAGAGAGAGTAGAGAGAGTGGAGAGTGAGTAGAGGGAGAGTGGTGAGTGGAGAGAGAGTGGGGAGTGGTGAGTGGAGAGTGAGTAGAGGGAGTGGTGAGTGGAGAGAGAGTGGGGAGTGGTGAGTGGAGGGGGAGTGAGTGGAGAGAGTGGGGTAGAAGGAAAAAGTTGAGAGAATTGGAGGTGTTGGTGGTGGGAGAGAGGGAGGTGGTGATGGTGGGAGAGAGGGTGGAGGAAGGAGAGTTGGAGGTGGAGGGAAGAATAAGACAAAGATGAAAAAGAAAAACAATGGGTGGAGAAGAAGATGGAGGAGGCGGAGGATAAAAGAAAAGTTGGATTTTCAAAATTCCTTGATAGATATTTAGCAAATCTGGTTTTTAGATAGAATTGTTGGTTAAAACAACAATGTTTATATTGTGGTGCGGTGGTGTGGTGGTGTGGTGTGGTGGTGTGTTGTGGTGGTGTGGTGTGGTGTGGTCGTGTGGTGTGGTGTGGTGGTGTGGTGTGGTGGTGTGTGGTGGTGTGGTGTGTTGTGGTGGTGTGTTGTGGTGGTGTGGTGTGGTGTGGTGTGGTGTGGTGTGGTGGTGTGGTGTGGTGGTGTGGTGTGGTGGTGTGTGGTGGTGTGTTGTGGTGGTGTGGTGTGGTGGTGTGGTGTGGTGTGGTGGTGTGGTGGTGTGGTGGTGTGGTGTGGTGGTGGTGTGGTGGTGTGGTGGTGGTGGTGGTGTGTTGTGGTGGTGTGGTGTGGTGTGGTGTGGTGTGGTGTGGTGGTGTGGTGTGGTGGTGTGGTGTGGTGGTGTGTGGTGGTGTGGTGTGGTGTGGTGGTGTGTGGTGGTGTGGTGTGTTGTGGTGGTGTGTTGTGGTGGTGTGGTGTGGTGTGGTGTGGTGTGGTGTGGTGGTGTGGTGTGGTGGTGTGGTGTGGTGGTGTGTGGTGGTGTGGTGTGGTGTGGTGGTGTGGTGTGGTGGTGTGGTGTGGTGGTGTGTGGTGGTGTGTTGTGGTGGTGTGGTGTGGTGGTGTGGTGTGGTGTGGTGTGTTGTGGTGGTGTGTTGTGGTGGTGTGGTGTGGTGTGGTGGTGGTAGTGTGGTGGTGGTAGTGTGGTGGTGTGGTGGTGTGGTGGTGGTGTGGTGTGGTGTGGTGGTGGTGTGGTGTGGTGGTGTGTTGTGGTGGTGTGGTGTGGTGGTGTGGTGTGGTGGTGTGTTGTTGTGTGGCGTGGTGTGGTGTGTGGTGGTGTGGTGGTGTGGTGTGGTGGTGTGGTGTGGTGGTGTGGTGTGGTGGTGTGGTGGTGGTAGTGTGGTGGTGGTGTGGTGTGGTAGTGTGGTAGTGTAGTGTGGTGGTGTGTTGGTGTGGTGTGGCGTGGTGTGGTGTGGTGTGGTATGGTGGTGTAGTGGTGTGGTGTGGTGGTGTGGTGGTGTGGTGTGGTGTGGTGGTGTGGTGGTGTGGTGGTGGTGGCGTGGTGGTGTGGTGGTGTGGTGTGGTGGTGTGGTGTGGTGTGGTGGTGTGGTGGTGTGGTGGTGTGGTGTGGTGGTGGTGTGGTGGTGTGGTGGTGGTGGTGTGGTGTGGTGTGGTGGTGTGGTGTGGTGGTGGTGTGGTGGTAGTGGTGTGGTGTGGTGGTGGTGTGGTGTGATGCTGTGGTGGTGTGGTGTGGTGGTTTGGTGGTGTGGTGTGGTGTGGTGTGGTGGTGGTGTGGTGGTGTGGTGTGGTGGTGTGTTGTGGTGTGGTGGTGTGTTGGTGTGGTGGTGTGTTGGTGTGGTGTGGTGTGGTGGTGTGTTGTGGTGGTGTGGTGTGGTCGTGATGGTGTGGTCGTGATGGTGTGGTGGTGTGGTGTGGCAGTGTGGTGTGGTGGTGTGGCGGTGTGGTGTGGTGGTGGTGTGGTGGTGTGGTGTGGTGGTGTGGTGTGGTGGTGTGGTGGTGTGGTGTGTTGTGGTGTGGTGTGGTGGTGGTGTGGTGGTGTGATGGTGTGGTGTGGTGTGGTGGTTTGGTGGTGTGGTGGTGTGGTGTGGTGGTAGTGTGGTGGTGTGGTAGTGTGGTGGTGTGGTAGTGTGGTGGTGTGGTGTTGTGGTGGTGTGGTGGTGTGGTGTGGTGGTGTGGTCGTGTGGTAGTGTGGTGGTGTGGTGTTGTGGTAGTGTGGTGTGGTGGTAGTGTGGTGGTGTGGTGTGGTGGTGTGGTGTGGTGATGTGGTGGTGGTGTGGTGTGGTCGTGTGGTGTGGTGGTAGTGTGGTGGTGTGGTGGCGTGATGGTGTGGTGGTGTGATAGTGTGGTGTGGTGGTAGTGTGGTGGTGTGGTGGTGTGGTGTGGTGTGGTCGTGTGGTAGTGTGGTGGTGTGGTGGTGTGGTAGTGTGGTGTGGTGATGTGGTGGTGGTGTGGTGTGGTGGTAGTGTGGTAGTGTAGTGTGGTGGTGTGGTGGTGTGGTAGTGTGGTGGTGCGGTAGTGTGGTGGTGGTGTGGTGGTGTGGTGGTGTGGTAGTGTGATGTGGGGGTGGTGGTGTGCTGGTGTGGTGTGCTGGTGTGGTAGTGTGGTGGTGTGGTAGTGTGGTAGTGGTGGTGTTGGTCCGTCAAAGGTGCCCTCTCTCCTCCCTTCTGTTTGTATTAACTCTCGAGCTTCTACTGCGGAAGCTGGAGCTGTTGCAGAGCCTCCTGCTCGAACCAGGACACACAAAGGCTGTGTCGGCACCTGGAGAGGCAAGTCCATGTCGTCCAACAACATCGTTGGGTGCTGGACAGACAGACTGGTAAAGTTGCTTGGGGTTTGGTTCAGACCAGACCTCCAGGTGGATAAGAATTGGGATAAGGTGATGATCAGGGTAGCCAATCGCACCCAGAAATGGGCTGCGAGGAAGCTAGTACTGAAAGGTCAGGCGGAGGTGGAAAATGATGCGTACATCGCATCTGTCATCTACTACCACCTGACACTTGTGCCTTGCCCTCATCTACACCTTGGCAACTCTTGTGGAAGGGACAGGTTCTGTTGGTGAGGCGGTCCATCTGCTGCCAGCACCTTCTATGTAGAGGGCTGGGCATGCCATGGCTAATGATGCGCAAACATGCGCTGAGGCTGCAGTATCTCCAGGTATTCTGCCTAAATGGCGAACAGTTGTGATTGCCGTTTGTCAGGCGGGCGTTTCCGCAGCTTGTATCTTTGACTGAGCTGGAGTCCTGAGTCAAGAAGAGACCGAGACTGGGTGACTAGCATCTGGAATGTTACCAGGCACTCACTACCCTCTACCAGGCAGGCACTACAGTCAGTGGAACTTCCACTCTCAAGTTCTATAGAGAATTAGTGGTGGGCAAGTGCAACAACGTACTCAGAGAGGCACTGGGTGTCGACAAAATCAAACTAACCAGTCTGTTCCGGATGACCTTTGAGCCGTGGATGATGGATAACTTCCAAAAATCCCTCGCTTGGCTGTGCTACTGGGGGGCACTGCTGGTTTGAGATAAACTCTACAGGCACCGAAGTGCTGTAAGATGGACTTGCCCAAGATGTGTGCAGAGCGACAAAACCATTCTGCACGCACTCATCCAGTGTCCGTGCATGACTGACTTGTGGAGTTATGTCGAACAGCTATTGTCACGTGTTGAAGGGGACCGGCTATCGGCCGAGTCCATAGTGAAGGTCGACCCGTTGATTTCTTTTGGCCAGGAAGGGCAGGCAATTTTCCTCTGTCTGGTGGCAGTAGCAAAAGAGGTTGTATGGTGGACCAGGTTGAAAGGACTGAAGAAAGACACTTTTCTCTTAGGCCAATCCCTCAGCAACTTTTTCAGAGGGTTGATAAAAAAGTGCTGCCCCCCAGTTTATATTCTGAAAGGTGGGTGAGTGTGGAAAGAATGCCCCGTGTAAGTGGACCTACTCTGATCATGCACCTGTAGGCTGGTGAATTT
>OZ024749.1:10688767-10716267 GCA_964016885.1 Eledone cirrhosa | reverse complement strand
CCTTGGGCAGGTCCGACTGAAGGCATTTCCATGCCTGTAGAGTTTATCCTGAATTGGCAAAGCTCCTCGGTGACACTGCCAGGCCAGAGATTTCTGGAAATTGACTATGGGCCTCGGGCCGAAAATTCTCCAGAAGAGATTGATTAATTGATTCTCGTCGATGCCCGGAGTCTCTTCTAGGATGTCATCGCTCTTACCCTCTACTAGAACACCAAAGTGGAGTTTCCACTGATTGTAGTGTCCGATTGGCCGAGGACTGTGAGCACCTGAAGACATTCCAGTCTTCAAGCACTCCCTCTCAGTCTTCAGTTGATCCAGGACTGTAGATCCATTAGGGTCAGTAAGGCTTACTGAACCTAATGGACTCTATTCTAATCACCCTTTTCAAGGCAAACCACCATTTGTTGTTGACCATTGCCCCATCAACTCCTGTTTAACTAATTCTCTAATCCGGTCACTGTAGGCTTTGCATGCCATGAGTGATGCATTCAGCTTCCAGTTGCCGGATCCCTGTCTATGAAGCCTATCTAAGTCAACAACATAGATCACAAATTTGTGGTCTGTGTAGTCAATTATCTTGAATTGTAGACAATCTATGCTAGAACTATCTATTTCCCAACAAAATACCTTATCTAGACACAATCTGGATGACCCGATGTGGTTTGTCCATGTCTACATTGGCACATTTGGGAAATCCAGACGGTTGGAAACATCTGAGCAGGTTTGTGAGGCTTTAACACCCTCCTCCCCTATTTATTAGTCCCACACAGTCTCAGCATGCATCCAAGATCCCATTCCAGTCACCCACTAACATTAAAGAATGGGACGTTCCTAGGACGGTCTCCAGTCACCTGATGAAATCAGGCCATCCTGCCCATCCACCCACACTCAAACATACCCAATTAACAAATCTGTAAAGTGGCAGTACTGGTACAACAATAAAACACACCCAACCCACCTTGTAAAGTGGCAGTACTGGTCCCACAATAAAACCCACCCAACCCACCCTGTAAAGTGGTAGTACTGGTGCCACAATAAAACACACCCAACCCACCTTGTAAAGTGGTAGTACTGGTGCCACAATAAAACACACACAACGCACCCTGTAAAGTTGTAGTACTGGTACCACAATAAAACACATCCAACCCACCTTGTAAGGTGGTAGTACTGGTGCCACAATAAAACACACCCAACCCACCTTGTAAAGTGGTAGTACTGGTACCACAATAAAACACACCCAACCCACCTTGTAAAGTGGTAGTACTGGTCCCACAATAAAACACACCCAACCTACCCTGTAAAGTGGTAGTATTGGTCCCACAATAAAACACATCCAACCCACCCTGTAAAGTGGTAGTACTGGTGCCACAATAAAACACACCCAACCCACCTTGTAAAGTGGTAGTACTGGTGCCACAATAAAACACACCCAACCCACCTTGTAAAGTGGTAGTACTGGTGCCACAATAAAACAAACCCAACCCACCTTGTAAAGTGGTAGTACTGGTGCCACAATAAAACACACCCAACCCACCTTGTAAAGTGGTAGTACTGGTGCCACAATAAAACAAACCCAACCCACCTTGTAAAGTGGTAGTACTGGTGCCACAATAAAACACACCCAACCCACCTTGTAAAGTGGTAGTACTGGTGCCACAATAAAACAAACCCAACCCACCTTGTAAAGTGGTAGTACTGGTGCCACAATAAAACACACCCAACCCACCTTGTAAAGTGGTAGTACTGGTTCCACAATAAAACACACCCAACCCACCTTGTAAAGTGGTAGTACTGGTGCCACAATAAAACACACCCAACCCACCTTGTAAAGTGGTAGTACTGGTGCCACAATAAAACACACCCAACCCACCTTGTAAAGTGGTAGTACTGGTGCCACAATAAAACACACCCAACCCACCTTGTAAAGTGGTAGTACTGGTGCCACAATAAAACACACCCAACCCACCTTGTAAAGTGGTAGTACTGGTGCCACAATAAAACACACCCAACCCACCTTGTAAAGTGGTAGTACTGGTGCCACAATAAAACACACCCAACCCACCTTGTAAAGTGGTAGTACTGGTGCCACAATAAAACAAACCCAACCTACCCTGTAAAGTGGTAGTACTGGTGCCACAATAAAACACACCCAACCCACCTTGTAAAGTGGTAGTACTGGTGGCACAATAAAACACACCCAACCTACCCTGTAAAGTGGTAGTACTGGTGCCACAATAAAACACACCCAACCTACCCTGTAAAGTGGTAGTACTGGTGCGACAATAAAACACACCCGACCCACCTTGTAAAGTGGTAGTACTGGTTCCACAATAAAACACACCCAACCCACCTTGTAAAGTGGTAGTACTGGTGCCACAATAAAACACACCCAACCCACCTTGTAAAGTGGTAGTACTGGTGCCACAATAAAACACACCCAACCCACCCTGTAAAGTGGTAGTACTGGTGGCACAATAAAACACACCCAACCCACCTTGTAAAGTGGTAGTACTGGTGGCACAATAAAACACACCCAACCCACCCTGTAAAGTGGTAGTACTGGTGCCACAATAAAACACACCCAACCCACCCTGTAAAGTGGTAGTACTGGTGCCACAATAAAACACACCCAACCCACCTTGTAAAGTGGTAGTACTGGTGCCACAATAAAACACACCCAACCCACCTTGTAAAGTGGTAGTACTGGTGCCACAATAAAACACACCCAACCCACCCTGTAAAGTGGTAGTACTGGTGCCACAATAAAACACACCCAACCGACCCTGTAAAGTGGTAGTACTGGTGGCACAATAAAACACACCCAACCCACCTTGTAAAGTGGTAGTACTGGTGCCACAATAAAACACACCCAACCCACCCTGTAAAGTGGTAGTACTGGTGCCACAATAAAACACACCCAACCCACCCTGTAAAGTGGTAGTACTGGTGCCACAATAAAACACACCCAACCCACCCTGTAAAGTGGTAGTACTGGTGCCACAATAAAACACACCCAACCCACCCTGTAAAGTGGTAGTACTGGTGGCACAATAAAACACACCCAACCTACCCTGTAAAGTGGTAGTACTGGTGCCACAATAAAACACACCCAACCCACCCTGTAAAGTGGTAGTACTGGTGGCACAATAAAACACACCCAACCTACCCTGTAAAGTGGTAGTACTGGTGCCACAATAAAACACACCCAACCCACCCTGTAAAGTGGTAGTACTGGTGGCACAATAAAACACACCCAACCCACCCTGTAAAGTGGTAGTACTGGTGTCACAATAAAACACACCCAACCCACCCTGTAAAGTGGTAGTACTGGTGCCACAATAAAACACACCCAACCCACCTTGTAAAGTGGTAGTACTGGTGCCACAATAAAACACACCCAACCCACCTTGTAAAGTGGTAGTACTGGTGCCACAATAAAACACACCCAACCCACCTTGTAAAGTGGTAGTACTGGTGCCACAATAAAACACACCCAACCCACCTTGTAAAGTGGTAGTACTGGTGCCACAATAAAACAAACCCAACCTACCCTGTAAAGTGGTAGTACTGGTGCCACAATAAAACACACCCAACCCACCTTGTAAAGTGGTAGTACTGGTGGCACAATAAAACACACCCAACCTACCCTGTAAAGTGGTAGTACTGGTGCCACAATAAAACACACCCAACCCACCTTGTAAAGTGGTAGTGCTGGTGCCACAATAAAACACACCCAACCTACCCTGTAAAGTGGTAGTACTGGTGCGACAATAAAACACACCCGACCCACCTTGTAAAGTGGTAGTACTGGTTCCACAATAAAACACACCCAACCCACCTTGTAAAATGGTAGTACTGGTGCCACAATAAAACACACCCAACCCACCTTGTAAAGTGGTAGTACTGGTGCCACAATAAAACACACCCAACCCACCCTGTAAAGTGGTAGTACTGGTGGCACAATAAAACACACCCAACCCACCTTGTAAAGTGGTAGTACTGGTGGCACAATAAAACACACCCAACCCACCCTGTAAAGTGGTAGTACTGGTGCCACAATAAAACACACCCAACCCACCCTGTAAAGTGGTAGTACTGGTGCCACAATAAAACACACCCAACCCACCTTGTAAAGTGGTAGTACTGGTGCCACAATAAAACACACCCAACCCACCTTGTAAAGTGGTAGTACTGGTGCCACAATAAAACACACCCAACCCACCCTGTAAAGTGGTAGTACTGGTGCCACAATAAAACACACCCAACCGACCCTGTAAAGTGGTAGTACTGGTGGCACAATAAAACACACCCAACCCACCTTGTAAAGTGGTAGTACTGGTGCCACAATAAAACACACCCAACCCACCCTGTAAAGTGGTAGTACTGGTGCCACAATAAAACACACCCAACCCACCCTGTAAAGTGGTAGTACTGGTGCCACAATAAAACACACCCAACCCACCCTGTAAAGTGGTAGTACTGGTGCCACAATAAAACACACCCAACCCACCCTGTAAAGTGGTAGTACTGGTGGCACAATAAAACACACCCAACCTACCCTGTAAAGTGGTAGTACTGGTGCCACAATAAAACACACCCAACCCACCCTGTAAAGTGGTAGTACTGGTGTCACAATAAAACACACCCAACCTACCCTGTAAAGTGGTAGTACTGGTGCCACAATAAAACACACCCAACCCACCCTGTAAAGTGGTAGTACTGGTGGCACAATAAAACACACCCAACCCACCCTGTAAAGTGGTAGTACTGGTGTCACAATAAAACACACCCAACCCACCCTGTAAAGTGGTAGTACTGGTGGCACAATAAAACACACCCAACCCACCCTGTAAAGTGGTAGTACTGGTGCCACAATAAAACACACCCAACCCACCCTGTAAAGTGGTAGTACTGGTGGCACAATAAAACACACCCAACCCACCCTGTAAAGTGGTTGTACTGGTCCCACAATAAAACACACCCAACCCACCCTGTAAAGTGGTAGTACTGGTGCCACAATAAAACACACCCAACCCACCCTGTAAAGTGGTAGTACTGGTGGCACAATAAAACACACCCAACCCACCTTGTAAAGTGGTAGTGCTGGTCCCACAATAAAACACACCCAACCCACCCTGTAAAGTGGTAGTACTGGTGCCACAATAAAACACACCCAACCCACCCTGTAAAGTGGTAGTACTGGTGCCACAATAAAACACACCCAACCCACCCTGTAAAGTGGTAGTACTGGTGCCACAATAAAACACACCCAACCTACCCTGTAAAGTGGTAGTACTGGTGGCACAATAAAACACACCCAACCTACCCTGTAAAGTGGTAGTACTGGTGGCACAATAAAACACACCCAACCCACCTTGTAAAGTGGTAGTACTGGTGGCACAATAAAACACACCCAACCCACCCTGTAAAGTGGTAGTACTGGTGGCACAATAAAACACACCCAACCCACCCTGTAAAGTGGTAGTATTGGTCCCACAATAAAACCCACCCTGTAAAGTGGTAGTATTGGTCCCACAATAAAACATACCCAACCCACCCTGTAAAGTGGTAGTACTGGTGGCACAATAAAACACACCCAACCCACCCTGTAAAGTGGTAGTACTGGTGGCACAATAAAACACACCCAACCCACCCTGTAAAGTGGTAGTACTGGTGGCACAATAAAACACACCCAACCCACCCTGTAAAGTGGTAGTATTGGTCCCACAATAAAACACACCCAACCCACCCTGTAAAGTGGTAGTATTGGTCCCACAATAAAACACACCCAACCCACCCTGTAAAGTGGTAGTATTGGTCCCACAATAAAACACACCCAACCCACCCTGTAAAGTGGTAGTATTGGTCCCACAATAAAACACACCCAACCCACCCTGTAAAGTGGTAGTACTGGTGCCACAATAAAACACACCCAACCCACCCTGTAAAGTGGTAGTATTGATGCCACAATAAAACACACCCAACCCACCCTGTGAAGTGGTAGTACTGGTGGCACAATAAAACACACCCAACCCACCCTGTAAAGTGGTAGTATTGATGCCACAATAAAACACACCCAACCCACCCTGTAAAGTGGTAGTACTGGTGCCACAATAAAACACACCCAACCCACCCTGTAAAGTGGTAGTACTGGTGCCACAATAAAACACACCCAACCCACCCTGTAAAGTGGTAGTATTGATGCCACAATAAAACACACCCAACCTACCCTGTAAAGTGGTAGTACTGGTGGCACAATAAAACACACCCAACCCACCTTGTAAAGTGGTAGTACTGGTGGCACAATAAAACACACCCAACCCACCCTGTAAAGTGGTAGTACTGGTGGCACAATAAAACAAACCCAACCCACCTTGTAAAGTGGTAGTACTGGTGCCACAATAAAACACACCCAACCCACCTTGTAAAGTGGTAGTACTGGTGCCACAATAAAACAAACCCAACCCACCTTGTAAAGTGGTAGTACTGGTGCCACAATAAAACACACCCAACCCACCTTGTAAAGTGGTAGTACTGGTGCCACAATAAAACAAACCCAACCCACCTTGTAAAGTGGTAGTACTGGTGCCACAATAAAACACACCCAACCCACCTTGTAAAGTGGTAGTACTGGTTCCACAATAAAACACACCCAACCCACCTTGTAAAGTGGTAGTACTGGTGCCACAATAAAACACACCCAACCCACCTTGTAAAGTGGTAGTACTGGTGCCACAATAAAACACACCCAACCCACCTTGTAAAGTGGTAGTACTGGTGCCACAATAAAACACACCCAACCCACCTTGTAAAGTGGTAGTACTGGTGCCACAATAAAACACACCCAACCCACCTTGTAAAGTGGTAGTACTGGTGCCACAATAAAACACACCCAACCCACCTTGTAAAGTGGTAGTACTGGTGCCACAATAAAACACACCCAACCCACCTTGTAAAGTGGTAGTACTGGTGCCACAATAAAACAAACCCAACCTACCCTGTAAAGTGGTAGTACTGGTGCCACAATAAAACACACTCAACCCACCTTGTAAAGTGGTAGTACTGGTGGCACAATAAAACACACCCAACCTACCCTGTAAAGTGGTAGTACTGGTGCCACAATAAAACACACCCAACCCACCTTGTAAAGTGGTAGTGCTGGTGCCACAATAAAACACACCCAACCTACCCTGTAAAGTGGTAGTACTGGTGCGACAATAAAACACACCCGACCCACCTTGTAAAGTGGTAGTACTGGTTCCACAATAAAACACACCCAACCCACCTTGTAAAGTGGTAGTACTGGTGCCACAATAAAACACACCCAACCCACCTTGTAAAGTGGTAGTACTGGTGCCACAATAAAACACACCCAACCCACCCTGTAAAGTGGTAGTACTGGTGGCACAATAAAACACACCCAACCCACCTTGTAAAGTGGTAGTACTGGTGGCACAATAAAACACACCCAACCCACCCTGTAAAGTGGTAGTACTGGTGCCACAATAAAACACACCCAACCCACCCTGTAAAGTGGTAGTACTGGTGCCACAATAAAACACACCCAACCCACCTTGTAAAGTGGTAGTACTGGTGCCACAATAAAACACACCCAACCCACCTTGTAAAGTGGTAGTACTGGTGCCACAATAAAACACACCCAACCCACCCTGTAAAGTGGTAGTACTGGTGCCACAATAAAACACACCCAACCGACCCTGTAAAGTGGTAGTACTGGTGGCACAATAAAACACACCCAACCCACCTTGTAAAGTGGTAGTACTGGTGCCACAATAAAACACACCCAACCCACCCTGTAAAGTGGTAGTACTGGTGCCACAATAAAACACACCCAACCCACCCTGTAAAGTGGTAGTACTGGTGCCACAATAAAACACACCCAACCCACCCTGTAAAGTGGTAGTACTGGTGCCACAATAAAACACACCCAACCCACCCTGTAAAGTGGTAGTACTGGTGGCACAATAAAACACACCCAACCTACCCTGTAAAGTGGTAGTACTGGTGCCACAATAAAACACACCCAACCCACCCTGTAAAGTGGTAGTACTGGTGGCACAATAAAACACACCCAACCTACCCTGTAAAGTGGTAGTACTGGTGCCACAATAAAACACACCCAACCCACCCTGTAAAGTGGTAGTACTGGTGGCACAATAAAACACACCCAACCCACCCTGTAAAGTGGTAGTACTGGTGTCACAATAAAACACACCCAACCCACCCTGTAAAGTGGTAGTACTGGTGCCACAATAAAACACACCCAACCCACCTTGTAAAGTGGTAGTACTGGTGCCACAATAAAACACACCCAACCCACCTTGTAAAGTGGTAGTACTGGTGCCACAATAAAACACACCCAACCCACCTTGTAAAGTGGTAGTACTGGTGCCACAATAAAACACACCCAACCCACCTTGTAAAGTGGTAGTACTGGTGCCACAATAAAACAAACCCAACCTACCCTGTAAAGTGGTAGTACTGGTGCCACAATAAAACACACCCAACCCACCTTGTAAAGTGGTAGTACTGGTGGCACAATAAAACACACCCAACCTACCCTGTAAAGTGGTAGTACTGGTGCCACAATAAAACACACCCAACCCACCTTGTAAAGTGGTAGTGCTGGTGCCACAATAAAACACACCCAACCTACCCTGTAAAGTGGTAGTACTGGTGCGACAATAAAACACACCCGACCCACCTTGTAAAGTGGTAGTACTGGTTCCACAATAAAACACACCCAACCCACCTTGTAAAGTGGTAGTACTGGTGCCACAATAAAACACACCCAACCCACCTTGTAAAGTGGTAGTACTGGTGCCACAATAAAACACACCCAACCCACCCTGTAAAGTGGTAGTACTGGTGGCACAATAAAACACACCCAACCCACCTTGTAAAGTGGTAGTACTGGTGGCACAATAAAACACACCCAACCCACCCTGTAAAGTGGTAGTACTGGTGCCACAATAAAACACACCCAACCCACCCTGTAAAGTGGTAGTACTGGTGCCACAATAAAACACACCCAACCCACCTTGTAAAGTGGTAGTACTGGTGCCACAATAAAACACACCCAACCCACCTTGTAAAGTGGTAGTACTGGTGCCACAATAAAACACACCCAACCCACCCTGTAAAGTGGTAGTACTGGTGCCACAATAAAACACACCCAACCGACCCTGTAAAGTGGTAGTACTGGTGGCACAATAAAACACACCCAACCCACCTTGTAAAGTGGTAGTACTGGTGCCACAATAAAACACACCCAACCCACCCTGTAAAGTGGTAGTACTGGTGCCACAATAAAACACACCCAACCCACCCTGTAAAGTGGTAGTACTGGTGCCACAATAAAACACACCCAACCCACCCTGTAAAGTGGTAGTACTGGTGCCACAATAAAACACACCCAACCCACCCTGTAAAGTGGTAGTACTGGTGGCACAATAAAACACACCCAACCTACCCTGTAAAGTGGTAGTACTGGTGCCACAATAAAACACACCCAACCCACCCTGTAAAGTGGTAGTACTGGTGTCACAATAAAACACACCCAACCTACCCTGTAAAGTGGTAGTACTGGTGCCACAATAAAACACACCCAACCCACCCTGTAAAGTGGTAGTACTGGTGGCACAATAAAACACACCCAACCCACCCTGTAAAGTGGTAGTACTGGTGTCACAATAAAACACACCCAACCCACCCTGTAAAGTGGTAGTACTGGTGGCACAATAAAACACACCCAACCCACCCTGTAAAGTGGTAGTACTGGTGCCACAATAAAACACACCCAACCCACCCTGTAAAGTGGTAGTACTGGTGGCACAATAAAACACACCCAACCCACCCTGTAAAGTGGTTGTACTGGTCCCACAATAAAACACACCCAACCCACCCTGTAAAGTGGTAGTACTGGTGCCACAATAAAACACACCCAACCCACCCTGTAAAGTGGTAGTACTGGTGGCACAATAAAACACACCCAACCCACCTTGTAAAGTGGTAGTGCTGGTCCCACAATAAAACACACCCAACCCACCCTGTAAAGTGGTAGTACTGGTGCCACAATAAAACACACCCAACCCACCCTGTAAAGTGGTAGTACTGGTGCCACAATAAAACACACCCAACCCACCCTGTAAAGTGGTAGTACTGGTGCCACAATAAAACACACCCAACCTACCCTGTAAAGTGGTAGTACTGGTGGCACAATAAAACACACCCAACCTACCCTGTAAAGTGGTAGTACTGGTGGCACAATAAAACACACCCAACCCACCTTGTAAAGTGGTAGTACTGGTGGCACAATAAAACACACCCAACCCACCCTGTAAAGTGGTAGTACTGGTGGCACAATAAAACACACCCAACCCACCCTGTAAAGTGGTAGTATTGGTCCCACAATAAAACCCACCCTGTAAAGTGGTAGTATTGGTCCCACAATAAAACATACCCAACCCACCCTGTAAAGTGGTAGTACTGGTGGCACAATAAAACACACCCAACCCACCCTGTAAAGTGGTAGTACTGGTGGCACAATAAAACACACCCAACCCACCCTGTAAAGTGGTAGTACTGGTGGCACAATAAAACACACCCAACCCACCCTGTAAAGTGGTAGTATTGGTCCCACAATAAAACACACCCAACCCACCCTGTAAAGTGGTAGTATTGGTCCCACAATAAAACACACCCAACCCACCCTGTAAAGTGGTAGTATTGGTCCCACAATAAAACACACCCAACCCACCCTGTAAAGTGGTAGTATTGGTCCCACAATAAAACACACCCAACCCACCCTGTAAAGTGGTAGTACTGGTGCCACAATAAAACACACCCAACCCACCCTGTAAAGTGGTAGTATTGATGCCACAATAAAACACACCCAACCCACCCTGTGAAGTGGTAGTACTGGTGGCACAATAAAACACACCCAACCCACCCTGTAAAGTGGTAGTATTGATGCCACAATAAAACACACCCAACCCACCCTGTAAAGTGGTAGTACTGGTGCCACAATAAAACACACCCAACCCACCCTGTAAAGTGGTAGTACTGGTGCCACAATAAAACACACCCAACCCACCCTGTAAAGTGGTAGTATTGATGCCACAATAAAACACACCCAACCTACCCTGTAAAGTGGTAGTACTGGTGGCACAATAAAACACACCCAACCCACCTTGTAAAGTGGTAGTACTGGTGGCACAATAAAACACACCCAACCCACCCTGTAAAGTGGTAGTACTGGTGGCACAATAAAACACACCCAACCCACCCTGTAAAGTGGTAGTATTGGTCCCACAATAAAACCCACCCTGTAAAGTGGTAGTATTGGTCCCACAATAAAACATACCCAACCCACCCTGTAAAGTGGTAGTACTGGTGGCACAATAAAACACACCCAACCCACCCTGTAAAGTGGTAGTACTGGTGGCACAATAAAACACACCCAACCCACCCTGTAAAGTGGTAGTACTGGTGGCACAATAAAACACACCCAACCCACCCTGTAAAGTGGTAGTATTGGTCCCACAATAAAACACACCCAACCCACCCTGTAAAGTGGTAGTATTGGTCCCACAATAAAACACACCCAACCCACCCTGTAAAGTGGTAGTATTGGTCCCACAATAAAACACACCCAACCCACCCTGTAAAGTGGTAGTATTGGTCCCACAATAAAACACACCCAACCCACCCTGTAAAGTGGTAGTACTGGTGCCACAATAAAACACACCCAACCCACCCTGTAAAGTGGTAGTATTGATGCCACAATAAAACACACCCAACCCACCCTGTGAAGTGGTAGTACTGGTGGCACAATAAAACACACCCAACCCACCCTGTAAAGTGGTAGTATTGATGCCACAATAAAACACACCCAACCCACCCTGTAAAGTGGTAGTACTGGTGCCACAATAAAACACACCCAACCCACCCTGTAAAGTGGTAGTACTGGTGCCACAATAAAACACACCCAACCCACCCTGTAAAGTGGTAGTATTGATGCCACAATAAAACACACCCAACCCACCCTGTAAAGTGGTAGTACTGGTGGCACAATAAAACACACCCAACCCACCCTGTAAAGTGGTAGTACTGGTGCCACAATAAAACACACCCAACCCACCCTGTAAAGTGGTAGTATTGATGCCACAATAAAACACACCCAACCCACCGTGTAAAGTGGTAGTACTGGTGCCACAATAAAACACACCCAACCCACCCTGTAAAGTGGTAGTACTGGTGGCACAATAAAACACACCCAACCCACCCTGTAAAGTGGTAGTACTGGTGCCACAATAAAACACACACAACGCACCCTGTAAAGTGGTAGTACTGGTCCCACAATAAAACACACCCAACCTACCCTGTAAAGTGGTAGTACTGGTGCCACAATAAAACACACACAACGCACCCTGTAAAGTGGTAGTACTGGTCCCACAATAAAACACACCCAACCCACCCTGTAAAGTGGTAGTACTGGTCTCACAATAAAACACACCCAACCCACCCTGTAAAGTGGTAGTACTGGTGGCACAATAAAACACACCCAACCCACCCTGTAAAGTGGTAGTACTGGTGGCACAATAAAACACACCCAACCCACCCTGTAAAGTGGTAGTACTGGTGGCACAATAAAACACACCCAACCCACCCTGTAAAGTGGTATAACTGGTGCCACAATAAAACACACACAACGCACCCTGTAAAGTGGTAGTACTGGTCCCACAATAAAACACACCCAACCTACCCTGTAAAGTGGTAGTGCTGGTCCCACAATAAAACACACCCAACCCACCCTGTAAAGTGGTAGTGCTGGTGCCACAATAAAACACACCCAACCTACCCTGTAAAGTGGTAGTACTGGTGCCACAATAAAACACACCCAACCCACCCTGTAAAGTGGTAGTACTGGTGCCACAATAAAACACACCCAACCCACCCTGTAAAGTGGTAGTACTGGTGCCACAATAAAACACACCCAACCCACCTTGTAAAGTGGTAGTACTGGTGCCACAATAAAACACACCCAACCCACCCTGTAAAGTGGTAGTACTGGTGCCACAATAAAACACACCCAACCCACCCTGTAAAGTGGTAGTACTGGTGCCACAATAAAACACACCCAACCCACCCTGTAAAGTGGTAGTACTGGTGCCACAATAAAACACACCCAACCCACCTTGTAAAGTGGTTGGTATTAGGAAGGGCATCCAGCTGTATAGACCATCTCAAAATATATAAATTATGGCAGGATGTGGTCACCTGACTGGTCTAACCTCAGAATGAGACAACCTGTCCAACCCATGCCAGCGTGGAAAGCAGACATAAGGATGATGGTGAGCATGGTTGTGGTGGTGGTGGGGGGGGGGGATAAAGATGATGATGATGATGTCAATGATGAGGATGAGGAGGAGGAGGATGGTGGTAGTGATGATGGTGATGATGATGATGAGGTGGCTGGTGGCAGTGGAGGTGGCGATGATGATAGTGATGATGAGAATGATGGGGATGATGATGGTGATGGGGATGATGAGGATGGTAGTGGCGGTGAAGGTGGTGATGATAATGAGGAGGAGGGGTTGATGATGATGATGCTGATCATCTCTCAGGATGAAGTAACATACACAAAAGTATTTATTGAAAGATGCTGCACTGATCCTTCAGACCCCAGCCATCACCCTCACTATATATTGATTAAATCAATACAAAATATTGATCTGTACAGTATATCTCCAAATACAAGTATTTCATTGAAGTGTTGAGAAGATTAGTGTCCAGAAATGTAGAATATATATATTGCCTTCAACTAGAATATCTGACAGACCTCTTTAGATACACATATTACCATCTTATGGTTGTTGGCTTGCTCTTGTTGTTGTTGTCTTGTTGTTGTCTTGTTGTTGTTGTTGTTGTCTTGCTCTTGTTGTTGTTGTCTTGTTGTTGTTGTTGTTGTCTTGCTCTTGTTGTTGTTGTCTTGTTGTTGTTGTTGTTGTCTTGTTGTTGTTGTTGTCTTGTTGTTGTTGTCTTGCTCATGTTGTTGTTGTCTTGTTGTTGTTGTTGTCTTGCTCTTGTTGTTGTTGTTGTCTTCTTGTTGTTGTTGTTGTCTTGCTGTTGTTGTCTTGTTGTTGTTGTTGTCTTGTTGTTGTTGTTGTTGTATTGTTGTTGTTGTTGTCTTGCTCTTGTTGTTGGTGTTGTTGTTTTGCTCTTGTTGTTGTTGTTGTTGTCTTGCTGTTGTTGTTGTCTTGTTGTTGTTTTGCTCTTGTTGTTGTTGTTGTCTTGCTCTTGTTGTTGTTGTTGTTGTTTTCTTGTTGTTGTTGTTGTTGTTGTCTTGTTGTTGGTGTTGTCTTGTTCTTGTCATCTTGTTGTTGTCTTGCTGCTGTTGTTGTCTTGTTCTTGTCATCTTGTTGTTGTCTTGCTGCTGTTGTTGTCTTGTTCTTGTCATCTTGTTGTTGTCTTGCTGCTGTTGTTGTCTTGTTCTTGTCATCTTGTTGTCTTGCTGCTGTTGTTGTCTTGTTCTTGTCATCTTGTTGTCTTGTTGTTGTTTTGCTCTTGTTGTTGTTGTTGTTGTCTTGCTCTTGTTGTTGTTGTTGTTGTTGTTTTCTTGTTGTTGTTGTTGTCTTGTTGTTGTTGTTGTCTTGTTGTTGGTGTTGTCTTGCTCTTGTTGTTGTTGTTGTTGTCTTGTTTTTGTCATCTTGTTGTTGTCTTGCTGCTGTTGTTGTCTTGTTCTTGTCATCTTGTTGTTGTCTTGCTGCTGTTGTTGTCTTGCTCTTGTTGTTGTTGTCTTGTTTTTGTTATTGTTGTTGTCTTACTTTTGTTGCTGTTGTCTTGTTGTTGTTGTTGTCTTGCTCTTGTTGTTGTTGTTGTTGTCTCGTTGTTGTTGTTGTTGTCTGTTGTCTTGTTGTTGTTGTTGTTGCCTTGTTGTTCTCTTGTTGTTGTTGTTGTCTTGTTGTTGTTGTGTTGTTGTTGTCTGTTTTCTTGTTGTTGTTGTTGTTGTTGTTGTTGTTGTTTTGTTGTTGTTGTTGTTGTCTTGTTGTTGTTGTTATTGTTGTTGGCTTGTTGTTGTCATCTTGTTGTTGTCTTGCTGTTATTGTTGTTGTCATCTTCTTGTTGTTATTGTTGTTGTCTTGTCGTCTTTCTGTTGTTGTCGTCATCTTGTTGTTATTGTTGTTGTCTTGTAGTTGTCGTTGTTGTCTTGCTGTTGTTTTTGTTGTCATCTTGTTGTTGTTGTTGTTGTTGTTGTCTTTCTGTTGTTATTGTTGTTGTCTTGTTGTCGTCTTTCTGTTGTTGTCGTCATCTTGTTGTTATTGTTGTTGTCTTGTAGTTGTCGTTGTTGTCTTGCTGTTGTTTTTGTTGTCATCTTGTTGTTGTTGTTATTATCTTGCTGTTGTTGTTGTTGTTGTCTTGTTGTTGTTTTTGTTGTTGTCTTGTTGTCGTCTTTCTGCTGTTGTCGTCATCTTGTTGTTATTGTTGTTGTCTTGTAGTTGTCGTTGTTGTCTTGCTGTTGTTTTTGTTGTCATCTTGTTGTTGTTGTTGTTGTCTTGCTGTTGTTGTTGTTGTTGTCTTGTTGTTGTTATTGTTGTTGTCTTGTTGTTGTTATTGTCATCATCATCTTGTTGTTATTATTGTCATCATCATCTTGTTGTTGTTATTATTGTCATCATCATTATCATCTTTATCATCATCATTGTTGGTGGTGACGACATTGTTGTCATCATCATCATCATCATCATTGTCATCATCATCATAATCATCATAATAATTTCTACTATAGGCACAAGGCCAGCAATTACCCCAGTGCATTACTGCTACTTTATTTTATCGACCCCCCATCAGGATGAAAGGCAAAGTTAACCTTGGCAGGATTTGAACTCAGATCATAAAGGGCCGTAACTCTATGCTGCACGGCGTGGCGTCCGACCCTCTACCGATACTGCCAATCCACCGCCCATCATAATTGTTTCTACTTTTAGGCACAAGGCCAGCAATTATCTCAGTGTATTACTGGTACTTTATTTTATCGACCCCGTAAGGATGAAAGGCAAAGTTAACCTCGGCGGGATTTGAAAGACAATGTCATCATCTTCATCATCGTTTTCTCTTCTTATGTATTAATTAGTGTCAGGTTGGCATCCTCTCTCCAGGTCTGAACACAGCTGAGAAGGAGAGAGAAGGGGGGGGGGAGGAAGTGAGAAAGAGATATAGAGGAAGAATTAGTCCCACTACTGGACTCATACGTTTTATTTATCAACCTTGAAAGGATGAAAGGTAAAGTTGACCTTGACATGATTTAAAGTGAGAGACTATAGAGCTGGAATGAACACGACAAAGCATTCTATCTGACATTCTAACAACTCTGTCAATTTGCTGTCTTGATAGTTAGCTTACTATAAGATGTAACTACAAATCGTTTATGTCAGCTTTCTATGATAGTATGGTTTATATGGGTTGTTATACCCTGAGCCAGTTCTTATTCAGAGTTACTGCCCTTCTAGACAGGATCTTGGTTTATATGGGTTGTTACACCCTGAGCCAAGTCTTATTCAGAGTTACTGGCCTTCTAGACAGGATCCTGGTTTATATGGGTTGTTATACCCTGAGCCAGTTCTTATTCAGAGTTACTGCCCTTCTAGACAGGATCCTGGTTTATATGGGTTGTTATACCCTGAGCCAGTTCTTATTCAGAGTTACTGCCCTTCTAGACAGGATCCTGGTTTATATGGGTTGTTATACTCTGAGCCAGTTCTTATTCAGAGTTACTGCCCTTCTAGACAGGATCCTGGTTTATATGGGTTGTTATACCCTGAGCCAGTTCTTATTTAGAGTTACTGCCCTTTTAGACAGGATCCTGGTTTATATGGGTTGTTACACCCTGAGCCAGGTCTTATCTCCCTCCTAGATTGGTCTCAAGACCCTGTCTTGCTCATCATGACATTTTAGAGCATGATATTTATGGCTGGGTACCCTTCTTAACATCAAATATTTAACAGTCTGCTGGGTACATTTTATTGTGGCATGGATGCTAGACAAGTTGTCATGTCTTTGGTAAGATTAAAGGGTTCTCTTAACACTACATTGTTTCTCTCTGCCCATTCACCAATAATTTTACTGAGTGTACTGGGTGCATTTTATCAATGCCCCAAAACTAATGAGATTGCCTTGGACCCCACAAAGTTAAAAAGTTATCACTACCCTAAAGTGTTTCCGTTTGCATATCTATCTGCCAGTCTGTTTGTTTATCAATCTACCTACCTGTGTGTTTATCCATCTATCTACCTAGCTATTTCATTTCATTTTACGTCCGCTTTTTCCTGCTTGCAAGGGTGGGACAGGAACTGGCTTGATTTCTACAGCTGGATGCCCTTCCTAACACCAACCTCATTTACAGTGAGTGCTGGGTGATTTTTTGCCGTGGCATCTCCACGTCCACGTTACAGTGGAATGATAGGGACCCCAGTCCCTATCATCTCATTTCTACAGCTGAGTAAACTGGAGCAATGTGAAATAAAGTGTCTTGCTCAAGGAAACAACACATCACCCGGTCTGAGAATTGAACTCACAACCTTTTGATTGCAAGGCCAATGCTCTAACCACTAAGCCATGTGCCTCCATCTATCCTATCTATTTATCTATTTACCTATTTATTTTTCTAGCTATCTGTCTGCCTGTTTGTCTGACTATCTATCTATCTATCTGTCTGTTTTTCAATCTATTTTTCTATCTCTCTATCTATCCCTATACATGTATATCATCATCATCACTGTTTAACGTCTATTTTTCCATGCTTGCATGGGTTGGACAGGTCGTCCATGTTATGAGACAAGTCTGGCCAGCCGGCCGCGCCATACCTTGCTCAAACTGAATTGTATTTGGGTAGGGAATTTTTACAGTTGGATGCTCTTCCTAACATCAACCACATTTACAGGTATATTCACACACACACATATATATATATATATTCAGCCCAACCCTACAGGGGAGGAGGGCATGATTCATGCAATCTATGTGTCACCGAGATTATGGAGATAATTGGGAGGGGAACACAGGTTATCAATAAAAGGAGAAACCTGTTCAGCACCTGCCACCACAGATCAACTGGAACCTTCCTTAGACTGTACGGATTAACAACATAGTTGTACTGGTTGAGGGCCAGTGCAAAGCTTGACCCTGGGAGTTGGACGTGGCCACACAATGACCCCAGCATCAGGCATTCCCTGGATAGCTTGTATGCATGCATGGGATCTTATGAGGGTCCGTGTTTTATATCCCTTTGTTCCTTGTTCTCCGTATGTATACCTACTTTTGTATTTATGTATAATCTTTGTTCCATTTGTTCCTATGTTCTCCATATGTGTACCTGAATTTATATCTCTATGTTTTTCTGTTCCTATATTCGCTTCCTACAGCTCACTTCCACAGTCTAGCAGCCCTTTTTGTCGGACATGGTTGCCACCATTGATAGTAATGATACCAATGTAGTTACAACTGACTACTATTGTGGTTATTATTCTGCACTGTAATTATTGCTGGCCTTGTGCCATAGGGTGGAAGTGATGATTGTCATGATTATTATGTTAGGACTTTTATTAATGCAATAATTTGTTTACAGCAACCCGCACCACCATTGCCGTGTTGGTTCATTACTGTTGTTGCTGTTGTTAGTGTACTGCTGCCACTAGCTTGGTACTGTATCACTACTACTGTGACGACCAGTGTGGGCAGTGTTGCTGTTGTTAGTGTACTAGCTGCCACTAGCTTGGTACTATATCACTACTACTGTGACGACCAGTGTGGGCAGTGTTGCTGTTGTTAGTGTACTAGCTGCCACTAGCTTGGTACTATATCACTACTACTGTGACGACCAGTGTGGGCAGTGTTGCTGTTGTTAGTGTACTGCTGCCACTAGCTTAGTACTATATCACTACTACTGTGACGACCAGTGTGGGCAGTGTTGCTGTTGTTAGTGTACTGCTGCCACTAGCTTGGTACTATATCACTACTACTGTGACGACCAGTGTGGGCAGTGTTGCTGTTGTTAGTGTACTGCTGCCACTAACTTGGTACTATATCACTACTACTGTGACGACCAGTGTGGGCAGTGTTGCTGTTGTTAGTGTACTGCTGCCACTAGCTTGGTACTATATCACTACTACTGTGACGACCAGTGTGGGCAGTGTTGCTGTTGTTAGTGTACTGCTGCCACTAACTTGGTACTATATCACTACTACTGTGACGACCAGTGTGGGCAATGGGCAGTGTTGCTGTTGTTAGTGTACTGCTGCCACTAGCTTGGTACTATATCACTACTACTGTGACGACCAGTGTGGACAATGGGCAGTGTTGCTGTTGTTAGTGTACTGCTGCCACTAGCTTGGTACTATATCACTACTACTGTGACGACCAGTGTGGGCAATGGGCAGTGTTGCTGTTGTTAGTGTACTGCTGCCACTAGCTTGGTACTATATCACTACTACTGTGACGACCAGTGTGGGCAATGGGCAGTGTTGCTGTTGTTAGTGTACTAGCTGCCACTAGCTTGGTACTATATCACTACTACTGTGACGACCAGTGTGGGTGGTGTTGCTGTTGTTAGTGTACTGCTGCCACTAGCTTGGTACTATATCACTACTACTGTGACGACCAGTGTGGGCAATGGGCAGTGTTGCTGTTGTTAGTGTACTGCTGCCACTAGCTTGGTACTATATCACTACTACTGTGACGACCAGTGTGGGCAGTGTTGCTGTTGTTAGTGTACTGCTGCCACTAGCTTGGTACTATATCACTACTACTGTGACGACCAGTGTGGGCAGTGTTGCTGTTGTTAGTGTACTGCTGCCACTAGCTTGGTACTATATCACTACTACTGTGACGACCAGTGTGGGCAGTGTTGCTGTTGTTAGTGTACTGCTGCCACTAGCTTGGTACTATATCACTACTACTGTGACGACCAGTGTGGGCAGTGTTGCTGTTGTTAGTGTACTGCTGCCACTAGCTTGGTACTGTATCACTACTACTGTGACGACCAGTGTGGGCAATGGGCAGTGTTGCTGTTGTTAGTGTACTGCTGCCACTAGCTTGGTACTATATCACTACTACTGTGACGACCAGTGTGGGCAGTGTTGCTGTTGTTAGTGTACTGCTGCCACTAGCTTGGTACTATATCACTACTACTGTGACGACCAGTGTGGGCAGTGTTGCTGTTGTTAGTGTACTGCTGCCACTAGCTTGGTACTGTATCACTACTACTGTGACGACCAGTGTGGGCAATGGGCAGTGTTGCTGTTGTTAGTGTACTGCTGCCACTAGCTTGGTACTATATCACTACTACTGTGACGACCAGTGTGGGCAGTGTTGCTGTTGTTAGTGTACTGCTGCCACTAGCTTGGTACTATATCACTACTACTGTGACGACCAGTGTGGGCAGTGTTGCTGTTGTTAGTGTACTGCTGCCACTAGCTTGGTACTGTATCACTACTACTGTGACGACCAGTGTGGGCAGTGTTGCTGTTGTTAGTGTACTGCTGCCACTAGCTTGGTACTATATCACTACTACTGTGACGACCAGTGTGGGCAGTGTTGCTGTTGTTAGTGTACTGCTGCCACTAGCTTGGTACTATATCACTACTACTGTGACGACCAGTGTGGGCAGTGTTGCTGTTGTTAGTGTACTGCTGCCACTAGCTTGGTACTATATCACTACTACTGTGACGACCAGTGTGGGCAGTGTTGCTGTTGTTAGTGTACTGCTGCCACTAGCTTGGTACTGTATCACTACTACTGTGACGACCAGTGTGGGCAATGGGCAGTGTTGCTGTTGTTAGTGTACTGCTGCCACTAGCTTGGTACTATATCACTACTACTGTGACGACCAGTGTGGGCAGTGTTGCTGTTGTTAGTGTACTGCTGCCACTAGCTTGGTACTATATCACTACTACTGTGACGACCAGTGTGGGCAGTGTTGCTGTTGTTAGTGTACTGCTGCCACTAGCTTGGTACTGTATCACTACTACTGTGACGACCAGTGTGGGCAATGGGCAGTGTTGCTGTTGTTAGTGTACTGCTGCCACTAGCTTGGTACTATATCACTACTACTGTGACGACCAGTGTGGGCAGTGTTGCTGTTGTTAGTGTACTGCTGCCACTAGCTTGGTACTATATCACTACTACTGTGACGACCAGTGTGGGCAGTGTTGCTGTTGTTAGTGTACTGCTGCCACTAGCTTGGTACTGTATCACTACTACTGTGACGACCAGTGTGGGCAGTGTTGCTGTTGTTAGTGTACTGCTGCCACTAGCTTGGTACTATATCACTACTACTGTGACGACCAGTGTGGGCAGTGTTGCTGTTGTTAGTGTACTGCTGCCACTAGCTTGGTACTATATCACTACTACTGTGACGACCAGTGTGGGCAGTGTTGCTGTTGTTAGTGTACTGCTGCCACTAGCTTGGTACTGTATCACTACTACTGTGACGACCAGTGTGGGCAGTGTTGCTGTTGTTAGTGTACTGCTGCCACTAGCTTGGTACTATATCACTACTACTGTGACGACCAGTGTGGGCAGTGTTGCTGTTGTTAGTGTACTGCTGCCACTAGCTTGGTACTATATCACTACTACTGTGACGACCAGTGTGGGCAGTGTTGCTGTTGTTAGTGTACTGCTGCCACTAGCTTGGTACTATATCACTACTACTGTGACGACCAGTGTGGGCAGTGTTGCTGTTGTTAGTGTACTGCTGCCACTAGCTTGGTACTATATCACTACTACTGTGACGACCAGTGTGGGCAGTGTTGCTGTTGTTAGTGTACTGCTGCCACTAGCTTGGTACTATATCACTACTACTGTGACGACCAGTGTGGGCAGTGTTGCTGTTGTTAGTGTACTGCTGCCACTAGCTTGGTACTGTATCACTACTACTGTGACGACCAGTGTGGGCAGTGTTGCTGTTGTTAGTGTACTGCTGCCACTAGCTTGGTACTATATCACTACTACTGTGACGACCAGTGTGGGCAGTGTTGCTGTTGTTAGTGTACTGCTGCCACTAGCTTGGTACTGTATCACTACTACTGTGACGACCAGTGTGGGCAGTGTTGCTGTTGTTAGTGTACTGCTGCCACTAGCTTGGTACTATATCACTACTACTGTGACGACCAGTGTGGGCAGTGTTGCTGTTGTTAGTGTACTGCTGCCACTAGCTTGGTACTATATCACTACTACTGTGACGACCAGTGTGGGCAGTGTTGCTGTTGTTAGTGTACTGCTGCCACTAGCTTGGTACTATATCACTACTACTGTGACGACCAGTGTGGGCAGTGTTGCTGTTGTTAGTGTACTGCTGCCACTAGCTTGGTACTATATCACTACTACTGTGACGACCAGTGTGGGCAGTGTTGCTGTTGTTAGTGTACTGCTGCCACTAGCTTGGTACTATATCACTACTACTGTGACGACCAGTGTGGGTGGTGTTGCTGTTGTTAGTGTACTGCTGCCACTAGCTTGGTACTATATCACTACTACTGTGACGACCAGTGTGGGCAGTGTTGCTGTTGTTAGTGTACTGCTGCCACTAGCTTGGTACTATATCACTACTACTGTGACGACCAGTGTGGGCAGTGTTGCTGTTGTTAGTGTACTGCTGCCACTAGCTTGGTACTATATCACTACTACTGTGACGACCAGTGTGGGCAGTGTTGCTGTTGTTAGTGTACTGCTGCCACTAGCTTGGTACTATATCACTACTACTGTGACGACCAGTGTGGGTGGTGTTGCTGTTGTTAGTGTACTGCTGCCACTAGCTTGGTACTATATCACTACTACTGTGACGACCAGTGTGGGCAGTGTTGCTGTTGTTAGTGTACTGCTGCCACTAGCTTGGTACTATATCACTACTACTGTGACGACCAGTGTGGGCAGTGTTGCTGTTGTTAGTGTACTGCTGCCACTAGCTTGGTACTATATCACTACTACTGTGACGACCAGTGTGGGCAGTGTTGCTGTTGTTAGTGTACTGCTGCCACTAGCTTGGTACTGTATCACTACTACTGTGACGACCAGTGTGGGCAGTGTTGCTGTTGTTAGTGTACTGCTGCCACTAGCTTGGTACTATATCACTACTACTGTGACGACCAGTGTGGGCAGTGTTGCTGTTGTTAGTGTACTGCTGCCACTAGCTTGGTACTATATCACTACTACTGTGACGACCAGTGTGGGCAGTGTTGCTGTTGTTAGTGTACTGCTGCCACTAGCTTGGTACTATATCACTACTACTGTGACGACCAGTGTGGGCAGTGTTGCTGTTGTTAGTGTACTGCTGCCACTAGCTTGGTACTATATCACTACTACTGTGACGACCAGTGTGGGTGGTGTTGCTGTTGTTAGTGTACTGCTGCCACTAGCTTGGTACTATATCACTACTACTGTGACGACCAGTGTGGGCAGTGTTGCTGTTGTTAGTGTACTGCTGCCACTAGCTTGGTACTATATCACTACTACTGTGACGACCAGTGTGGGTGGTGTTGCTGTTGTTAGTGTACTGCTGCCACTAGCTTGGTACTATATCACTACTACTGTGACGACCAGTGTGGGCAATGGGCAGTGTTGCTGTTGTTAGTGTACTGCTGCCACTAGCTTGGTACTATATCACTACTACTGTGACGACCAGTGTGGGCAGTGTTGCTGTTGTTAGTGTACTGCTGCCACTAGCTTGGTACTATATCACTACTACTGTGACGACCAGTGTGGGCAATGGGCAGTGTTGCTGTTGTTAGTGTACTGCTGCCACTAGCTTGGTACTATATCACTACTACTGTGACGACCAGTGTGGGTGGTGGGCAGTGTTGCTGTTGTTAGTGTACTGCTGCCACTAGCTTGGTACTATATCACTACTACTGTGACGACCAGTGTGGGTAATGGGCAGTGTTGCTGTTGTTAGTGTACTGCTGCCACTAGCTTGGTACTATATCACTACTACTGTGACGACCAGTGTGGGCAGTGTTGCTGTTGTTAGTGTACTGCTGCCACTAGCTTGGTACTATATCACTACTACTGTGACGACCAGTGTGGGTAATGGGCAGTGTTGCTGTTGTTAGTGTACTGCTGCCACTAACTTGGTACTATATCACTACTACTGTGACGACCAGTGTGGGTGGTGGGCAGTGTTGCTGTTGTTAGTGTACTGCTGCCACTAGCTTGGTACTATATCACTACTACTGTGACGACCAGTGTGGGTAATGGGCAGTGTTGCTGTTGTTAGTGTACTGCTGCCACTAGCTTGGTACTATATCACTACTACTGTGACGACCAGTGTGGGTGGTGGGCAGTGTTGCTGTTGTTAGTGTACTGCTGCCACTAGCTTGGTACTATATCACTACTACTGTGACGACCAGTGTGGGTAATGGGCAGTGTTGCTGTTGTTAGTGTACTGCTGCCACTAGCTTGGTACTATATCACTACTACTGTGACGACCAGTGTGGGCAGTGTTGCTGTTGTTAGTGTACTGCTGCCACTAGCTTGGTACTATATCACTACTACTGTGACGACCAGTGTGGGTAATGGGCAGTGTTGCTGTTGTTAGTGTACTGCTGCCACTAACTTGGTACTATATCACTACTACTGTGACGACCAGTGTGGGTAATGGGCAGTGTTGCTGTTGTTAGTGTACTGCTGCCACTAACTTGGTACTATATCACTACTACTGTGACGACCAGTGTGGGTAATGGGCAGTGTTGCTGTTGTTAGTGTACTGCTGCCACTAACTTGGTACTATATCACTACTACTGTGACGACCAGTGTGGGTAATGGGCAGTGTTGCTGTTGTTAGTGTACTGCTGCCACTAACTTGGTACTATATCACTACTACTGTGACGACCAGTGTGGGTAATGGGCAGTGTTGCTGTTGTTAGTGTACTGCTGCCACTAACTTGGTACTATATCACTACTACTGTGACGACCAGTGTGGGCAGTGTTGCTGTTGTTAGTGTACTGCTGCCACTAGCTTGGTACTATATCACTACTACTGTGACGACCAGTGTGGGCAATGGGCAGTGTTGCTGTTGTTAGTGTACTGCTGCCACTAGCTTGGTACTATATCACTACTACTGTGACGACCAGTGTGGGCAATGGGCAGTGTTGCTGTTGTTAGTGTACTAGCTGCCACTAGCTTGGTACTATATCACTACTACTGTGACGACCAGTGTGGGTGGTGTTGCTGTTGTTAGTGTACTGCTGCCACTAACTTGGTACTATATCACTACTACTGTGACGACCAGTGTGGGCAGTGTTGCTGTTGTTAGTGTACTGCTGCCACTAGCTTGGTACTATATCACTACTACTGTGACGACCAGTGTGGGCAATGGGCAGTGTTGCTGTTGTTAGTGTACTGCTGCCACTAGCTTGGTACTATATCACTACTACTGTGACGACCAGTGTGGGCTGTGTTGCTGTTGTTAGTGTACTGCTGCCACTAGCTTGGTACTATATCACTACTACTGTGACGACCAGTGTGGGCAATGGGCAGTGTTGCTGTTGTTAGTGTACTGCTGCCACTAGCTTGGTACTATATCACTACTACTGTGACGACCAGTGTGGGCAGGGATGTTGCTGTTGTTAGTGTACTGCTGCCACTAGCTTGGTACTATATCACTACTACTGTGACGACCAGTGTGGGTGGTGTTGCTGTTGTTAGTGTACTGCTGCCACTAACTTGGTACTATATCACTACTACTGTGACGACCAGTGTGGGCAATGGGCAGTGTTGCTGTTGTTAGTGTACTGCTGCCACTAGCTTGGTACTATATCACTACTACTGTGACGACCAGTGTGGGCAATGGGCAGTGTTGCTGTTGTTAGTGTACTGCTGCCACTAACTTGGTACTATATCACTACTACTGTGACGACCAGTGTGGGCAATGGGCAGTGTTGCTGTTGTTAGTGTACTGCTGCCACTAGCTTGGTACTATATCACTACTACTGTGACGACCAGTGTGGGCAATGGGCAGTGTTGCTGTTGTTAGTGTACTGCTGCCACTAACTTGGTACTATATCACTACTACTGTGACGACCAGTGTGGGCAATGGGCAGTGTTGCTGTTGTTAGTGTACTGCTGCCACTAGCTTGGTACTATATCACTACTACTGTGACGACCAGTGTGGGCAATGGGCAGTGTTGCTGTTGTTAGTGTACTGCTGCCACTAACTTGGTACTATATCACTACTACTGTGACGACCAGTGTGGGCAATGGGCAGTGTTGCTGTTGTTAGTGTACTGCTGCCACTAGCTTGGTACTATATCACTACTACTGTGACGACCAGTGTGGGCAATGGGCAGTGTTGCTGTTGTTAGTGTACTGCTGCCACTAACTTGGTACTATATCACTACTACTGTGACGACCAGTGTGGGCAATGGGGCAGTGTTGCTGTTGTTAGTGTACTGCTGCCACTAGCTTGGTACTATATCACTACTACTGTGACGACCAGTGTGGGCAATGGCAGTGTTGCTGGTTGTTAGTGTACTGCTGCCACTAATTGGTACTATATCACTACTACTGTGACGACCAGTGTGGGCAATGGGCAGTGTTGCTTGTTGTTAGTGTACTGCTGCCACTAGCTTGGTACTATATCACTACTACTGTGACGACCAGTGTGGGCAATGGGCAGTGTTGCTGTTGTTAGTGTACTGCTGCCACTAGCTTGGTACTATATCACTACTACTGTGACGACCAGTGTGGGCAATGGGCAGTGTTGCTGTTGTTAGTGTACTGCTGCCACTAACTTGGTACTATATCACTACTACTGTGACGACCCAGTGTGGGCAATGGGCAGTGTTGCTGTTGTTAGTGTACTGCTGCCACTACTTGGTACTATATCACTACTACTGTGACGACCCAGTGTGGGCAATGGGGGCAGTGTTGCTGTTGTTAGTGTACTGCTGCCACTAACTTGGTACTATATCACTACTACTGTGACGACCAGTGTGGGCAATGGGCAGTGTTGCTGTTGTTAGTGTACTGCTGCCACTACTTGGTACTATATCACTACTACTGTGACGACCAGTGTGGGCAATGGGCAGTGTTGCTGTTGTTAGTGTACTGCTGCCACTAGCTTGGTACTATATCACTACTACTGTGACGACACAGTGTGGGCAATGGGCAGTGTTGCTGTTGTTAGTGTACTGCTGCCACTAGCTTGTTACTATATCCAACTACTTGTGACGACCAGTGTGGGCAATGGCAGTGTTGCTGTTGTAGTGTACTGCTGCACTAGCTTGGTACTATATCACTACTACTGTGACGACCAGTGTGGGCAATGGGCAGTGTTGCTGTTGTTAGTGTACTGCTTGCCACTAGCTTTGGTACATATCACTACTACTGTGACGACCAGTGTGGGTGAGTGGGCAGTGTTGCTGTTGTTAGTGTACTGGCTGCCACTTAGCTTGGTACTATATCACTACTACTGTGACGACGAGTG
>OZ024749.1:10553502-10688567 GCA_964016885.1 Eledone cirrhosa | reverse complement strand
GACGACCAGTGTGGGCAGGTGTTGCTGTTGTTAGTGTACTGCTGCCACTAGCTTGGTACTATATCACTACTACTGTGACGACCAGTGTGGGCAATGGGCAGTGTTGCTGTTGTTAGTGTACTGCTGCACTAGCTTGGTACTATATCACTACTACTGTGACGACCAGTGTGGGCAGTGTTGCTGTTGTTAGTGTACTGCTGCCACTAGCTTGGTACTATATCACTACTACTGTGACGACCAGTGTGGGTAGGTGTTGCTGTTGTTAGTGTACTGCTGCACTAGCTTGGTACTATATCACTACTACTGTGACGACCAGTGTGGGCAGTGTTGCTGTTGTTAGTGTACTGCTGCCACTAGCTTGGTACTATATCACTACTACTGTGACGACCAGTGTGGGCAGTGTTGCTGTTGTTAGTGTACTGCTGCCACTAGCTTGGTACTATATCACTACTACTGTGACGACCAGTGTGGGATGGTGTTGCTGTTGTTAGTGTACTGCTGCCACTAGCTTGGTACTATATCACTACTACTGTGACGACCAGTGTGGGCAGTGTTGCTGTTGTTAGTGTACTGCTGCCACTAGCTTGGTACTATATCACTACTACTGTGACGACCAGTGTGGGCAGTGTTGCTGTTGTTAGTGTACTGCTGCCACTAACTTGGTACTATATCACTACTACTGTGACGACCAGTGTGGGCAGTGTTGCTGTTGTTAGTGTACTGCTGCCACTAGCTTGGTACTATATCACTACTACTGTGACGACCAGTGTGGGGCTGGTGTTGCTGTTGTTAGTGTACTGCTGCCACTAGCTTGGTACTATATCACTACTACTGTGACGACCAGTGTGGGTGGGCAGTGTTGCTGTTGTTAGTGTACTGCTGCCACTAGCTTGGTACTATATCACTACTACTGTGACGACCAGTGTGGGCAATGTTGCTGTTGTTAGTGTACTGCTGCCACTAGCTTGGTACTATATCACTACTACTGTGACGACCAGTGTGGGCAATGGGCAGTGTTGCTGTTGTTAGTGTACTGCTGCCACTAGCTTGGTACTATATCACTACTACTGTGACGACCAGTGTGGGCAGTGTTGCTGTTGTTAGTGTACTGCTGCCACTAGCTTGGTACTATATCACTACTACTGTGACGACCAGTGTGGGTAATGGGCAGTGTTGCTGTTGTTAGTGTACTGCTGCCACTAGCTTGGTACTATATCACTACTACTGTGACGACCAGTGTGGGGCAGTGTTGCTGTTGTTAGTGTACTGCTGCCACTAACTTGGTACTATATCACTACTACTGTGACGACCAGTGTGGGCAATGGGCAGTGTTGCTGTTGTTAGTGTACTGCTGCCACTAGCTTGGTACTATATCACTACTACTGTGACGACCAGTGTGGGCAGTGTTGCTGTTGTTAGTGTACTGCTGCCACTAACTTGGTACTATATCACTACTACTGTGACGACCAGTGTGGGCAGTGTTGCTGTTGTTAGTGTACTGCTGCCACTAGCTTGGTACTATATCACTACTACTGTGACGACCAGTGTGGTCAATGGGCAGTGTTGCTGTTGTTAGTGTACTGCTGCCACTAGCTTGGTACTATATCACTACTACTGTGACGACCAGTGTGGGCAATGGGCAGTGTTGCTGTTGTTAGTGTACTGCTGCCACTAGCTTGGTACTATATCACTACTACTGTGACGACCAGTGTGGGCAGTGTTGCTGTTGTTAGTGTACTGCTGCCACTAACTTGGTACTATATCACTACTACTGTGACGACCAGTGTGGGATGGCAGTGTTGCTGTTGTTAGTGTACTGCTGCCACTAGCTTGGTACTATATCACTACTACTGTGACGACCAGTGTGGGCAATGGGCAGTGTTGCTGTTGTTAGTGTACTGCTGCCACTAGCTTGGTACTATATCACTACTACTGTGACGACCAGTGTGGGCAATGGGCAGTGTTGCTGTTGTTAGTGTACTGCTGCCACTAGCTTGGTACTATATCACTACTACTGTGACGACCAGTGTGGGCAGTGTTGCTGTTGTTAGTGTACTGCTGCCACTAGCTTGGTACTATATCACTACTACTGTGACGACCAGTGTGGGCAATGGCAGTGTTGCTGTTGTTAGTGTACTGCTGCCACTAGCTTGGTACTATATCACTACTACTGTGACGACCAGTGTGGGCAGTGTTGCTGTTGTTAGTGTACTGCTGCCACTAGCTTGGTACTATATCACTACTACTGTGACGACCAGTGTGGGCAATGGGCAGTGTTGCTGTTGTTAGTGTACTGCTGCCACTAGCTTGGTACTATATCACTACTACTGTGACGACCAGTGTGGGCAGTGTTGCTGTTGTTAGTGTACTGCTGCCACTAACTTGGTACTATATCACTACTACTGTGACGACCAGTGTGGGCAGTGTTGCTGTTGTTAGTGTACTGCTGCCACTAACTTGGTACTATATCACTACTACTGTGACGACCAGTGTGGTCAATGGGCAGTGTTGCTGTTGTTAGTGTACTGCTGCCACTAGCTTGGTACTATATCACTACTACTGTGACGACCAGTGTGGGCAATGGGCAGTGTTGCTGTTGTTAGTGTACTGCTGCCACTAGCTTGGTACTATATCACTACTACTGTGACGACCAGTGTGGGCAGTGTTGCTGTTGTTAGTGTACTGCTGCCACTAACTTGGTACTATATCACTACTACTGTGACGACCAGTGTGGGAATGGGCAGTGTTGCTGTTGTTAGTGTACTGCTGCCACTAGCTTGGTACTATATCACTACTACTGTGACGACCAGTGTGGGCAATGGGCAGTGTTGCTGTTGTTAGTGTACTGCTGCCACTAGCTTGGTACTATATCACTACTACTGTGACGACCAGTGTGGGCAATGGGCAGTGTTGCTGTTGTTAGTGTACTGCTGCCACTAACTTGGTACTATATCACTACTACTGTGACGACCAGTGTGGGCAGTGTTGCTGTTGTTAGTGTACTGCTGCCACTAGCTTGGTACTATATCACTACTACTGTGACGACCAGTGTGGGCAATGGGCAGTGTTGCTGTTGTTAGTGTACTGCTGCCACTAGCTTGGTACTATATCACTACTACTGTGACGACCAGTGTGGGCAGTGTTGCTGTTGTTAGTGTACTGCTGCCACTA
Organism: Eledone cirrhosa; assembly: GCA_964016885.1. Lineage (NCBI taxonomy): Eukaryota > Metazoa > Mollusca > Cephalopoda > Octopoda > Eledonidae > Eledone > Eledone cirrhosa. The sequence continues at coordinate 10,685,396 of OZ024749.1, read as the reverse complement.
GCTTGGTACTATATCACTACTACTGTGACGACCAGTGTGGGCAATGGGCAGTGTTGCTGTTGTTAGTGTACTGCTGCCACTAGCTTGGTACTATATCACTACTACTGTGACGACCAGTGTGGGCAGTGTTGCTGTTGTTAGTGTACTGCTGCCACTAACTTGGTACTATATCACTACTACTGTGACGACCAGTGTGGGCAATGGGCAGTGTTGCTGTTGTTAGTGTACTGCTGCCACTAGCTTGGTACTATATCACTACTACTGTGACGACCAGTGTGGGTAATGGGCAGTGTTGCTGTTGTTAGTGTACTGCTGCCACTAACTTGGTACTATATCACTACTACTGTGACGACCAGTGTGGGCAGTGTTGCTGTTGTTAGTGTACTGCTGCCACTAGCTTGGTACTATATCACTACTACTGTGACGACCAGTGTGGGCAATGGGCAGTGTTGCTGTTGTTAGTGTACTGCTGCCACTAGCTTGGTACTATATCACTACTACTGTGACGACCAGTGTGGGCAAGTGTTGCTGTTGTTAGTGTACTGCTGCCACTAGCTTGGTACTATATCACTACTACTGTGACGACCAGTGTGGGTAATGGGCAGTGTTGCTGTTGTTAGTGTACTGCTGCCACTAACTTGGTACTATATCACTACTACTGTGACGACCAGTGTGGGCAGTGTTGCTGTTGTTAGTGTACTGCTGCCACTAACTTGGTACTATATCACTACTACTGTGACGACCAGTGTGGGCAATGTTGCTGTTGTTAGTGTACTGCTGCCACTAACTTGGTACTATATCACTACTACTGTGACGACCAGTGTGGGTAATGGGCAGTGTTGCTGTTGTTAGTGTACTGCTGCCACTAGCTTGGTACTATATCACTACTACTGTGACGACCAGTGTGGGCAATGGGCAGTGTTGCTGTTGTTAGTGTACTGCTGCCACTAACTTGGTACTATATCACTACTACTGTGACGACCAGTGTGGGCAATGTTGCTGTTGTTAGTGTACTGCTGCCACTAACTTGGTACTATATCACTACTACTGTGACGACCAGTGTGGGCAATGTTGCTGTTGTTAGTGTACTGCTGCCACTAGCTTGGTACTATATCACTACTACTGTGACGACCAGTGTGGGCAGTGTTGCTGTTGTTAGTGTACTGCTGCCACTAGCTTGGTACTATATCACTACTACTGTGACGACCAGTGTGGGCAATGGGCAGTGTTGCTGTTGTTAGTGTACTGCTGCCACTAACTTGGTACTATATCACTACTACTGTGACGACCAGTGTGGGCAATGGGCAGTGTTGCTGTTGTTAGTGTACTGCTGCCACTAACTTGGTACTATATCACTACTACTGTGACGACCAGTGTGGGCAATGGCAGTGTTGCTGTTGTTAGTGTACTGCTGCCACTAGCTTGGTACTATATCACTACTACTGTGACGACCAGTGTGGGCAGTGTTGCTGTTGTTAGTGTACTGCTGCCACTAACTTGGTACTATATCACTACTACTGTGACGACCAGTGTGGGCAATGGTTGCTGTTGTTAGTGTACTGCTGCCACTAACTTGGTACTATATCACTACTACTGTGACGACCAGTGTGGGCAATGTTGCTGTTGTTAGTGTACTGCTGCCACTAGCTTGGTACTATATCACTACTACTGTGACGACCAGTGTGGGCAGTGTTGCTGTTGTTAGTGTACTGCTGCCACTAGCTTGGTACTATATCACTACTACTGTGACGACCAGTGTGGGCAATGGGCAGTGTTGCTGTTGTTAGTGTACTGCTGCCACTAGCTTGGTACTATATCACTACTACTGTGACGACCAGTGTGGGCAATGTTGCTGTTGTTAGTGTACTGCTGCCACTAACTTGGTACTATATCACTACTACTCTGTGACGACCAGTGTGGCAGTGGGGTGTTGCTGTTGTTAGTGTACTGCTGCCACTAACTTGGTACTATATCACTACTACTGTGACGACCAGTGTGGGGCAGTGTTGCTGTTGTTAGTGTACTGCTGCCACTAGCTTGGTACTATATCACTACTACTGTGACGACCAGTGTGGGCAATGTTGCTGTTGTTAGTGTACTGCTGCCACTAGCTTGGTACTATATCACTACTACTGTGACGACCAGTGTGGGCAATGGGCAGTGTTGCTGTTGTTAGTGTACTGCTGCCACTAGCTTGGTACTATATCACTACTACTGTGACGACCAGTGTGGGCAGTGTTGCTGTTGTTAGTGTACTGCTGCCACTAGCTTGGTACTATATCACTACTACTGTGACGACCAGTGTGGGCAATGGGCAGTGTTGCTGTTGTTAGTGTACTGCTGCCACTAGCTTGGTACTATATCACTACTACTGTGACGACCAGTGTGGGCAGGTGTTGCTGTTGTTAGTGTACTGCTGCCACTAGCTTGGTACTATATCACTACTACTGTGACGACCAGTGTGGGCAGTGTTGCTGTTGTTAGTGTACTGCTGCCACTAGCTTGGTACTATATCACTACTACTGTGACGACCAGTGTGGCAATGGGCAGTGTTGCTGTTGTTAGTGTACTGCTGCCACTAACTTGGTACTATATCACTACTACTGTGACGACCAGTGTGGGCATGGTGTTGCTGTTGTTAGTGTACTGCTGCCACTAGCTTGGTACTATATCACTACTACTGTGACGACCAGTGTGGGCAATGTTGCTGTTGTTAGTGTACTGCTGCCACTAGCTTGGTACTATATCACTACTACTGTGACGACCAGTGTGGGCTGGTGTTGCTGTTGTTAGTGTACTGCTGCCACTAGCTTGGTACTATATCACTACTACTGTGACGACCAGTGTGGGCAGTGTTGCTGTTGTTAGTGTACTGCTGCCACTAACTTGGTACTATATCACTACTACTGTGACGACCAGTGTGGCAGGCAGTGTTGCTGTTGTTAGTGTACTGCTGCCACTAGCTTGGTACTATATCACTACTACTGTGACGACCAGTGTGGGCAGGTGTTGCTGTTGTTAGTGTACTGCTGCCACTAGCTTGGTACTATATCACTACTACTGTGACGACCAGTGTGGGCAGTGTTGCTGTTGTTAGTGTACTGCTGCCACTAGCTTGGTACTATATCACTACTACTGTGACGACCAGTGTGGGCAATGTTGCTGTTGTTAGTGTACTGCTGCCACTAACTTGGTACTATATCACTACTACTGTGACGACCAGTGTGGGCAATGTTGCTGTTGTTAGTGTACTGCTGCCACTAGCTTGGTACTATATCACTACTACTGTGACGACCAGTGTGGGCTGGTGTTGCTGTTGTTAGTGTACTGCTGCCACTAGCTTGGTACTATATCACTACTACTGTGACGACCAGTGTGGGCGTTGGGCAGTGTTGCTGTTGTTAGTGTACTGCTGCCACTAGCTTGGTACTATATCACTACTACTGTGACGACCAGTGTGGGCAATGTTGCTGTTGTTAGTGTACTGCTGCCACTAGGTACTATATCACTACTACTGTGACGACCAGTGTGGGCAATGGGCAGTGTTGCTGTTGTTAGTGTACTGCTGCACTAGCTTGGTACATATACACTACTACTGTGACGACCAGTGTGGGCAGTGTTGCTGTTGTTAGTGTACTAGCTGCCACTAGCTTGTACTATATCACTACTACTGTGGACGACCAGTGTGGGTAATGGGCAGTGTTGCTGTTGTTAGTGTACTGCTGCCACTAGCTTGGTACTATATCACTACTACTGTGACGACCAGTGTGGCAATGGCAGTGTTGCTGTTGTTAGTGTACTGCTGCCACTAGCTTGGTACTATATCACTACTACTGTGACGACCAGTGTGGGCAATGGGCAGTGTTGCTGTTGTTAGTGTACTGCTGCCACTAACTTGGTACTATATCACTACTACTGTGACGACCAGTGTGGAGGGCAGTGTTGCTGTTGTTAGTGTACTGCTGCCACTAACTTGGTACTATATCACTACTACTGTGACGACCAGTGTGGGCAGTGTTGCTGTTGTTAGTGTACTGCTGCCACTAACTTGGTACTATATCACTACTACTGTGACGACCAGTGTGGGCAATGGGCAGTGTTGCTGTTGTTAGTGTACTGCTGCCACTAGCTTGGTACTATATCACTACTACTGTGACGACCAGTGTGGGCAATGGGCAGTGTTGCTGTTGTTAGTGTACTGCTGGCCACTAGCTTGGTACTATATCACTACTACTGTGACGACCAGTGTGGGCAGTGTTGCTGTTGTTAGTGTACTGCTGCCACTAACTTGGTACTATATCACTACTACTGTGACGACCAGTGTGGGCAATGGGCAGTGTTGCTGTTGTTAGTGTACTGCTGCCACTAGCTTGGTACTATATCACTACTACTGTGACGACCAGTGTGGGCAATGGGCAGTGTTGCTGTTGTTAGTGTACTGCTGCACTAGCTTGGTACTATATCACTACTACTGTGACGACCAGTGTGGGCAATGGGCAGTGTTGCTGTTGTTAGTGTACTGCTGCCACTAACTTGGTACTATATCACTACTACTGTGACGACCAGTGTGGGCAGTGTTGCTGTTGTTAGTGTACTGCTGCCACTAGCTTGGTACTATACACTACTACTGTGACGACCAGTGTGGGCAATGGGCAGTGTTGCTGTTGTTAGTGTACTGCTGCCACTAGCTTGGTACTATATCACTACTACTGTGACGACCAGTGTGGGCAGTGTTGCTGTTGTTAGTGTACTAGCTGCCACTAAGCTTGGTACTATATCACTACTACTGGACGACCAGTGGGGTAATGGGCAGTGTTGCTGTTGTTAGTGTACTGCTGCCACTAGCTTGGTACTATATCACTACTACTATGACGACCAGTGTGGGGCAGTGTTGCTGTTGTTAGTGTACTGCTGCCACTAACTTGGTACTATATCACTACTACTGTGACGACCAGTTGTGGGGCAGTGTTGCTGTTGTTAGTGTACTGCTGCCACTAACTTGGTACTATATCACTACTACTGTGACGACCAGTGTGGTCAATGGGCAGTGTTGCTGTTGTTAGTGTACTGCTGCCACTAGCTTGGTACTATATCACTACTACTGTGACGACCAGTGTGGGCAATGGGCAGTGTTGCTGTTGTTAGTGTACTGCTGCCACTAGCTTGGTACTATATCACTACTACTGTGACGACCAGTGTGGGCAGTGTTGCTGTTGTTAGTGTACTGCTGCCACTAACTTGGTACTATATCACTACTACTGTGACGACCAGTGTGGGCAATGGGCAGTGTTGCTGTTGTTAGTGTACTGCTGCCACTAGCTTGGTACTATATCACTACTACTGTGACGACCAGTGTGGGCAATGGGCAGTGTTGCTGTTGTTAGTGTACTGCTGCCACTAACTTGGTACTATATCACTACTACTGTGACGACCAGTGTGGGCAGTGTTGCTGTTGTTAGTGTACTGCTGCCACTAGCTTGGTACTATATCACTACTACTGTGACGACCAGTGTGGGCAATGGGCAGTGTTGCTGTTGTTAGTGTACTGCTGCCACTAGCTTGGTACTATATCACTACTACTGTGACGACCAGTGTGGGCAGTGTTGCTGTTGTTAGTGTACTAGCTGCCACTAGCTTGGTACTATATCACTACTACTGTGACGACCAGTGTGGGTAATGGGCAGTGTTGCTGTTGTTAGTGTACTGCTGCCACTAGCTTGGTACTATATCACTACTACTATGACGACCAGTGTGGGCAGTGTTGCTGTTGTTAGTGTACTGCTGCCACTAACTTGGTACTATATCACTACTACTGTGACGACCAGTGTGGGCAGTGTTGCTGTTGTTAGTGTACTGCTGCCACTAACTTGGTACTATATCACTACTACTGTGACGACCAGTGTGGTCAATGGGCAGTGTTGCTGTTGTTAGTGTACTGCTGCCACTAGCTTGGTACTATATCACTACTACTGTGACGACCAGTGTGGGCAATGGGCAGTGTTGCTGTTGTTAGTGTACTGCTGCCACTAGCTTGGTACTATATCACTACTACTGTGACGACCAGTGTGGGCAGTGTTGCTGTTGTTAGTGTACTGCTGCCACTAACTTGGTACTATATCACTACTACTGTGACGACCAGTGTGGGCAATGGGCAGTGTTGCTGTTGTTAGTGTACTGCTGCCACTAGCTTGGTACTATATCACTACTACTGTGACGACCAGTGTGGGCAATGGGCAGTGTTGCTGTTGTTAGTGTACTGCTGCCACTAGCTTGGTACTATATCACTACTACTGTGACGACCAGTGTGGGCAATGGGCAGTGTTGCTGTTGTTAGTGTACTGCTGCCACTAGCTTGGTACTATATCACTACTACTGTGACGACCAGTGTGGGCAATGGGCAGTGTTGCTGTTGTTAGTGTACTGCTGCCACTAACTTGGTACTATATCACTACTACTGTGACGACCAGTGTGGGCAATGGGCAGTGTTGCTGTTGTTAGTGTACTGCTGCCACTAGCTTGGTACTATATCACTACTACTGTGACGACCAGTGTGGGCAGTGTTGCTGTTGTTAGTGTACTAGCTGCCACTAGCTTGGTACTATATCACTACTACTGTGACGACCAGTGTGGGCAGTGTTGCTGTTGTTAGTGTACTGCTGCCACTAGCTTGGTACTATATCACTACTACTGTGACGACCAGTGTGGGCAATGGGCAGTGTTGCTGTTGTTAGTGTACTGCTGCCACTAGCTTGGTACTATATCACTACTACTGTGACGACCAGTGTGGGCAGTGTTGCTGTTGTTAGTGTACTAGCTGCCACTAGCTTGGTACTATATCACTACTACTGTGACGACCAGTGTGGGCAATGGGCAGTGTTGCTGTTGTTAGTGTACTGCTGCCACTAACTTGGTACTATATCACTACTACTGTGACGACCAGTGTGGGCAATGGGCAGTGTTGCTGTTGTTAGTGTACTGCTGCCACTAGCTTGGTACTATATCACTACTACTGTGACGACCAGTGTGGGCAGTGTTGCTGTTGTTAGTGTACTAGCTGCCACTAGCTTGGTACTATATCACTACTACTGTGACGACCAGTGTGGGCAGTGTTGCTGTTGTTAGTGTACTGCTGCCACTAGCTTGGTACTATATCACTACTACTGTGACGACCAGTGTGGGCAATGGGCAGTGTTGCTGTTGTTAGTGTACTGCTGCCACTAGCTTGGTACTATATCACTACTACTGTGACGACCAGTGTGGGCAGTGTTGCTGTTGTTAGTGTACTAGCTGCCACTAGCTTGGTACTATATCACTACTACTGTGACGACCAGTGTGGGTAATGGGCAGTGTTGCTGTTGTTAGTGTACTGCTGCCACTAGCTTGGTACTATATCACTACTACTATGACGACCAGTGTGGGCAGTGTTGCTGTTGTTAGTGTACTGCTGCCACTAACTTGGTACTATATCACTACTACTGTGACGACCAGTGTGGGCAATGGGCAGTGTTGCTGTTGTTAGTGTACTGCTGCCACTAGCTTGGTACTATATCACTACTACTGTGACGACCAGTGTGGGTAATGGGCAGTGTTGCTGTTGTTAGTGTACTGCTGCCACTAACTTGGTACTATATCACTACTACTGTGACGACCAGTGTGGGCAGTGTTGCTGTTGTTAGTGTACTGCTGCCACTAGCTTGGTACTATATCACTACTACTGTGACGACCAGTGTGGGCAATGGGCAGTGTTGCTGTTGTTAGTGTACTGCTGCCACTAGCTTGGTACTATATCACTACTACTGTGACGACCAGTGTGGGCAATGTTGCTGTTGTTAGTGTACTGCTGCCACTAGCTTGGTACTATATCACTACTACTGTGACGACCAGTGTGGGTAATGGGCAGTGTTGCTGTTGTTAGTGTACTGCTGCCACTAACTTGGTACTATATCACTACTACTGTGACGACCAGTGTGGGCAATGTTGCTGTTGTTAGTGTACTGCTGCCACTAACTTGGTACTATATCACTACTACTGTGACGACCAGTGTGGGCAATGTTGCTGTTGTTAGTGTACTGCTGCCACTAGCTTGGTACTATATCACTACTACTGTGACGACCAGTGTGGGTAATGGGCAGTGTTGCTGTTGTTAGTGTACTGCTGCCACTAGCTTGGTACTATATCACTACTACTGTGACGACCAGTGTGGGCAATGGGCAGTGTTGCTGTTGTTAGTGTACTGCTGCCACTAACTTGGTACTATATCACTACTACTGTGACGACCAGTGTGGGCAATGTTGCTGTTGTTAGTGTACTGCTGCCACTAACTTGGTACTATATCACTACTACTGTGACGACCAGTGTGGGCAATGTTGCTGTTGTTAGTGTACTGCTGCCACTAGCTTGGTACTATATCACTACTACTGTGACGACCAGTGTGGGCAGTGTAGCTGTTGTTAGTGTACTGCTGCCACTAGCTTGGTACTATATCACTACTACTGTGACGACCAGTGTGGGCAATGGGCAGTGTTGCTGTTGTTAGTGTACTGCTGCCACTAACTTGGTACTATATCACTACTACTGTGACGACCAGTGTGGGCAATGGGCAGTGTTGCTGTTGTTAGTGTACTGCTGCCACTAACTTGGTACTATATCACTACTACTGTGACGACCAGTGTGGGCAATGGGCAGTGTTGCTGTTGTTAGTGTACTGCTGCCACTAACTTGGTACTATATCACTACTACTGTGACGACCAGTGTGGGCAATGTTGCTGTTGTTAGTGTACTGCTGCCACTAACTTGGTACTATATCACTACTACTGTGACGACCAGAGTGGGCAATGTTGCTGTTGTTAGTGTACTGCTGCCACTAGCTTGGTACTATATCACTACTACTGTGACGACCAGTGTGGGCAGTGTAGCTGTTGTTAGTGTACTGCTGCCACTAGCTTGGTACTATATCACTACTACTGTGACGACCAGTGTGGGCAATGTTGCTGTTGTTAGTGTACTGCTGCCACTAACTTGGTACTATATCACTACTACTGTGACGACCAGTGTGGGCAGTGTAGCTGTTGTTAGTGTACTGCTGCCACTAGCTTGGTACTATATCACTACTACTGTGACGACCAGTGTGGGCAATGGGCAGTGTTGCTGTTGTTAGTGTACTGCTGCCACTAGCTTGGTACTATATCACTACTACTGTGACGACCAGTGTGGGCAATGGGCAGTGTTGCTGTTGTTAGTGTACTGCTGCCACTAGCTTGGTACTATATCACTACTACTGTGACGACCAGTGTGGGCAATGTTGCTGTTGTTAGTGTACTGCTGCCACTAACTTGGTACTATATCACTACTACTGTGACGACCAGTGTGGGCAATGTTGCTGTTGTTAGTGTACTGCTGCCACTAACTTGGTACTATATCACTACTACTGTGACGACCAGTGTGGGCAATGGGCAGTGTTGCTGTTGTTAGTGTACTGCTGCCACTAGCTTGGTACTATATCACTACTACTGTGACGACCAGTGTGGGCAGTGTTGCTGTTGTTAGTGTACTAGCTGCCACTAGCTTGGTACTATATAACTACTACTGTGACGACCAGTGTGGGTGGTGTTGCTGTTGTTAGTGTACTGCTGCCACTAGCTTGGTACTATATCACTACTACTGTGACGACCAGTGTGGGCAGTGTTGCTGTTGTTAGTGTACTAGCTGCCACTAGCTTGGTACTATATCACTACTACTGTGACGACCAGTGTGGGTGGTGTTGCTGTTGTTAGTGTACTGCTGCCACTAGCTTGGTACTATATCACTACTACTGTGACGACCAGTGTGGGCAATGGGCAGTGTTGCTGTTGTTAGTGTACTGCTGCCACTAACTTGGTACTATATCACTACTACTGTGACGACCAGTGTGGGCAATGGGCAGTGTTGCTGTTGTTAGTGTACTGCTGCCACTAACTTGGTACTATATCACTACTACTGTGACGACCAGTGTGGGCAATGGGCAGTGTTGCTGTTGTTAGTGTACTGCTGCCACTAGCTTGGTACTATATCACTACTACTGTGACGACCAGTGTGGGCAATGGGCAGTGTTGCTGTTGTTAGTGTACTGCTGCCACTAGCTTGGTACTATATCACTACTACTGTGACGACCAGTGTGGGCAATGTTGCTGTTGTTAGTGTACTGCTGCCACTAGCTTGGTACTATATCACTACTACTGTGACGACCAGTGTGGGCAATGGGCAGTGTTGCTGTTGTTAGTGTACTGCTGCCACTAACTTGGTACTATATCACTACTACTGTGACGACCAGTGTGGGCAGTGTAGCTGTTGTTAGTGTACTGCTGCCACTAGCTTGGTACTATATCACTACTATTGTGACGACCAGTGTGGGCGGTGTTGCTGTTGTTAGTGTACTGCTGCCACTAGCTTGGTACTATATCACTACTACTGTGACGACCAGTGTGGGCAATGGGCAGTGTTGCTGTTGTTAGTGTACTGCTGCCACTAGCTTGGTACTATATCACTACTACTGTGACGACCAGTGTAGGCAATGGGCAGTGTTGCTGTTGTTAGTGTACTGCTGCCACTAGCTTGGTACTATATCACTACTACTGTGACGACCAGTGTGGGCAATGTTGCTGTTGTTAGTGTACTGCTGCCACTAGCTTGGTACTATATCACTACTACTGTGACGACCAGTGTGGGCAATGTTGCTGTTGTTAGTGTACTGCTGCCACTAGCTTGGTACTATATCACTACTACTGTGACGACCATTGTGGGCAGTGTTGCTGTTGTTAGTGTACTGCTGCCACTAACTTGGTACTATATCACTACTACTGTGACGACCAGTGTGGGCAATGTTGCTGTTGTTAGTGTACTGCTGCCACTAGCTTGGTACTATATCACTACTACTGTGACGACCAGTGTGGGCAATGGGCAGTGTTGCTGTTGTTAGTGTACTGCTGCCACTAGCTTGGTACTATATCACTACTACTGTGACGACCAGTGTGGGTGGTGTTGCTGTTGTTAGTGTACTGCTGCCACTAGCTTGGTACTATATCACTACTACTGTGACGACCAGTGTGGGCAGTGTTGCTGTTGTTAGTGTACTGCTGCCACTAACTTGGTACTATATCACTACTACTGTGACGACCAGTGTGGGCAATGTTGCTGTTGTTAGTGTACTGCTGCCACTAGCTTGGTACTATATCACTACTACTGTGACGACCAGTGTGGGCAATGGGCAGTGTTGCTGTTGTTAGTGTACTGCTGCCACTAGCTTGGTACTATATCACTACTACTGTGACGACCAGTGTGGGTGGTGTTGCTGTTGTTAGTGTACTGCTGCCACTAGCTTGGTACTATATCACTACTACTGTGACGACCAGTGTGGGCAGTGTTGCTGTTGTTAGTGTACTGCTGCCACTAACTTGGTACTATATCACTACTACTGTGACGACCAGTGTGGGCAATGTTGCTGTTGTTAGTGTACTGCTGCCACTAGCTTGGTACTATATCACTACTACTGTGACGACCAGTATGGGCAATGGGCAGTGTTGCTGTTGTTAGTGTACTGCTGCCACTAGCTTGGTACTATATCACTACTACTGTGACGACCAGTGTGGGTGGTGTTGCTGTTGTTAGTGTACTGCTGCCACTAGCTTGGTACTATATCACTACTACTGTGACGACCAGTGTGGGCAGTGTTGCTGTTGTTAGTGTACTGCTGCCACTAACTTGGTACTATATCACTACTACTGTGACGACCAGTGTGGGCAATGTTGCTGTTGTTAGTGTACTGCTGCCACTAGCTTGGTACTATATCACTACTACTGTGACGACCAGTGTGGGTAATGGGCAGTGTTGCTGTTGTTAGTGTACTGCTGCCACTAGCTTGGTACTATATCACTACTACTGTGACGACCAGTGTAGGCAATGGGCAGTGTTGCTGTTGTTAGTGTACTGCTGCCACTAACTTGGTACTATATCACTACTACTGTGACGACCAGTGTGGGCAATGGGCAGTGTTGCTGTTGTTAGTGTACTGCTGCCACTAACTTGGTACTATATCACTACTACTGTGACGACCAGTGTGGGCAATGGGCAGTGTTGCTGTTGTTAGTGTACTGCTGCTACTAGCTTGGTACTATATCACTACTACTGTGACGACCAGTGTGGGCAATGGGCAGTGTTGCTGTTGTTAGTGTACTGCTGCCACTAACTTGGTACTATATCACTACTACTGTGACGACCAGTGTGGGCAATGGGCAGTGTTGCTGTTGTTAGTGTACTGCTGCCACTAGCTTGGTACTATATCACTACTACTGTGACGACCAGTGTGGGCAGTGTAGCTGTTGTTAGTGTACTGCTGCCACTAGCTTGGTACTATATCACTACTACTGTGACGACCAGTGTGGGCAATGGGCAGTGTTGCTGTTGTTAGTGTACTGCTGCCACTAGCTTGGTACTATATCACTACTACTGTGACGACCAGTGTGGGCAGTGTAGCTGTTGTTAGTGTACTGCTGCCACTAGCTTGGTACTATATCACTACTACTGTGACGACCAGTGTGGGCAATGGGCAGTGTTGCTGTTGTTAGTGTACTGCTGCCACTAACTTGGTACTATATCACTACTACTGTGACGACCAGTGTGGGCAATGGGCAGTGTTGCTGTTGTTAGTGTACTGCTGCCACTAGCTTGGTACTATATCACTACTACTGTGACGACCAGTGTGGGCAATGGGCAGTGTTGCTGTTGTTAGTGTACTGCTGCTACTAGCTTGGTACTATATCACTACTACTGTGACGACCAGTGTGGGCAATGTTGCTGTTGTTAGTGTACTGCTGCCACTAACTTGGTACTATATCACTACTACTGTGACGACCAGTGTGGGCAATGGGCAGTGTTGCTGTTGTTAGTGTACTGCTGCCACTAACTTGGTACTATATCACTACTACTGTGACGACCAGTGTGGACAGTGTTGCTGTTGTTAGTGTACTGCTGCCACTAACTTGGTACTATATCACTACTACTGTGACGACCAGTGTGGGCAATGGGCAGTGTTGCTGTTGTTAGTGTACTGCTGCCACTAGCTTGGTACTATATCACTACTACTGTGACGACCAGTGTGGGCAATGGGCAGTGTTGCTGTTGTTAGTGTACTGCTGCCACTAGCTTGGTACTATATCACTACTACTGTGACGACCAGTGTGGGTGGTGTTGCTGTTGTTAGTGTACTGCTGCCACTAGCTTGGTACTATATCACTACTACTGTGACGACCAGTGTGGGTGGTGTTGCTGTTGTTAGTGTACTGCTGCCACTAGCTTGGTACTATATCACTACTACTGTGACGACCAGTGTGGGCGGTGGGCAGTGTTGCTGTTGTTAGTGTACTGCTGCCACTAGCTTGGTACTATATCACTACTACTGTGACGACCAGTGTGGGTAATGGGCAGTGTTGCTGTTGTTAGTGTACTGCTGCCACTAGCTTGGTACTATATCACTACTACTGTGACGACCAGTGTGGGCAATGGGCAGTGTTGCTGTTGTTAGTGTACTGCTGCCACTAGCTTGGTACTATATCACTACTACTGTGACGACCAGTGTGGGCAATGGGCAGTGTTGCTGTTGTTAGTGTACTGCTGCTACTAGCTTGGTACTATATCACTACTACTGTGACGACCAGTGTGGGCAATGTTGCTGTTGTTAGTGTACTGCTGCCACTAACTTGGTACTATATCACTACTACTGTGACGACCAGTGTGGGCAATGGGCAGTGTTGCTGTTGTTAGTGTACTGCTGCCACTAACTTGGTACTATATCACTACTACTGTGACGACCAGTGTGGGTGGTGGGCAGTGTTGCTGTTGTTAGTGTACTGCTGCCACTAGCTTGGTACTATATCACTACTACTGTGACGACCAGTGTGGGCAATGGGCAGTGTTGCTGTTGTTAGTGTACTGCTGCCACTAGCTTGGTACTATATCACTACTACTGTGACGACCAGTGTGGGCAATGGGCAGTGTTGCTGTTGTTAGTGTACTGCTGCCACTAGCTTGGTACTATATCACTACTACTGTGACGACCAGTGTGGGCGGTGGGCAGTGTTGCTGTTGTTAGTGTACTGCTGCCACTAGCTTGGTACTATATCACTACTACTGTGACGACCAGTGTGGGTAATGGGCAGTGTTGCTGTTGTTAGTGTACTGCTGCCACTAGCTTGGTACTATATCACTACTACTGTGACGACCAGTGTGGGCAATGGGCAGTGTTGCTGTTGTTAGTGTACTGCTGCCACTAGCTTGGTACTATATCACTACTACTGTGACGACCAGTGTGGGTAATGGGCAGTGTTGCTGTTGTTAGTGTACTGCTGCCACTAGCTTGGTACTATATCACTACTACTGTGACGACCAGTGTGGGTAATGGGCAGTGTTGCTGTTGTTAGTGTACTGCTGCCACTAGCTTGGTACTATATCACTACTACTGTGACGACCAGTGTGGGCAATGGGCAGTGTTGCTGTTGTTAGTGTACTGCTGCCACTAGCTTGGTACTATATCACTACTACTGTGACGACCAGTGTGGGCAATGGGCAGTGTTGCTGTTGTTAGTGTACTGCTGCCACTAGCTTGGTACTATATCACTACTACTGTGACGACCAGTGTGGGCAATGGGCAGTGTTGCTGTTGTTAGTGTACTGCTGCCACTAGCTTGGTACTATATCACTACTACTGTGACGACCAGTGTGGGCGGTGGGCAGTGTTGCTGTTGTTAGTGTACTGCTGCCACTAGCTTGGTACTATATCACTACTACTGTGACGACCAGTGTGGGCAATGGGCAGTGTTGCTGTTGTTAGTGTACTGCTGCCACTAGCTTGGTACTATATCACTACTACTGTGACGACCAGTGTGGGCGGTGTTGCTGTTGTTAGTGTACTGCTGCCACTAGCTTGGTACTGTATCACTACTACTGTGACGACCAGTGTGGGTGGTGTTGCTGTTGTTAGTGTACTGCTGCCACTAACTTGGTACTATATCACTACTACTGTGACGACCAGTGTGGGCAATGGGCAGTGTTGCTGTTGTTAGTGTACTGCTGCCACTAGCTTGGTACTATATCAATACTACTGTGACGACCAGTGTGGGTGGTGTTGCTGTTGTTAGTGTACTGCTGCCACTAGCTTGGTACTATATCACTACTACTGTGACGACCAGTGTGGGCGGTGGGCAGTGTTGCTGTTGTTAGTGTACTGCTGCCACTAGCTTGGTACTATATCACTACTACTGTGACGACCAGTGTGGGTGGTGTTGCTGTTGTTAGTGTACTGCTGCCACTAGCTTGGTACTATATCACTACTACTGTGACGACCAGTGTGGGCAATGGGCAGTGTTGCTGTTGTTAGTGTACTGCTGCCACTAGCTTGGTACTATATCACTACTACTGTGACGACCAGTGTGGGCAATGGGCAGTGTTGCTGTTGTTAGTGTACTGCTGCCACTAGCTTGGTACTATATCACTACTACTGTGACGACCAGTGTGGGCAATGGGCAGTGTTGCTGTTGTTAGTGTACTGCTGCCACTAGCTTGGTACTATATCACTACTACTGTGACGACCAGTGTGGGCAATGGGCAGTGTTGCTGTTGTTAGTGTACTGCTGCCACTAGCTTGGTACTATATCACTACTACTGTGACGACCAGTGTGGGCGGTGGGCAGTGTTGCTGTTGTTAGTGTACTGCTGCCACTAGCTTGGTACTATATCACTACTACTGTGACGACCAGTGTGGGTGGTGTTGCTGTTGTTAGTGTACTGCTGCCACTAGCTTGGTACTATATCACTACTACTGTGACGACCAGTGTGGGCAATGGGCAGTGTTGCTGTTGTTAGTGTACTGCTGCCACTAGCTTGGTACTATATCACTACTACTGTGACGACCAGTGTGGGCGGTGGGCAGTGTTGCTGTTGTTAGTGTACTGCTGCCACTAGCTTGGTACTATATCACTACTACTGTGACGACCAGTGTGGGTGGTGTTGCTGTTGTTAGTGTACTGCTGCCACTAGCTTGGTACTATATCACTACTACTGTGACGACCAGTGTGGGCAATGGGCAGTGTTGCTGTTGTTAGTGTACTGCTGCCACTAGCTTGGTACTATATCACTACTACTGTGACGACCAGTGTGGGCAATGGGCAGTGTTGCTGTTGTTAGTGTACTGCTGCCACTAGCTTGGTACTATATCACTACTACTGTGACGACCAGTGTGGGCAATGGGCAGTGTTGCTGTTGTTAGTGTACTGCTGCCACTAGCTTGGTACTATATCACTACTACTGTGACGACCAGTGTGGGCAATGGGCAGTGTTGCTGTTGTTAGTGTACTGCTGCCACTAGCTTGGTACTATATCAATACTACTGTGACGACCAGTGTGGGTGGTGTTGCTGTTGTTAGTGTACTGCTGCCACTAGCTTGGTACTATATCACTACTACTGTGACGACCAGTGTGGGCGGTGGGCAGTGTTGCTGTTGTTAGTGTACTGCTGCCACTAGCTTGGTACTATATCACTACTACTGTGACGACCAGTGTGGGCAATGGGCAGTGTTGCTGTTGTTAGTGTACTGCTGCCACTAGCTTGGTACTATATCACTACTACTGTGACGACCAGTGTGGGCAATGGGCAGTGTTGCTGTTGTTAGTGTACTGCTGCCACTAGCTTGGTACTATATCACTACTACTGTGACGACCAGTGTGGGCAATGGGCAGTGTTGCTGTTGTTAGTGTACTGCTGCCACTAGCTTGGTACTATATCACTACTACTGTGACGACCAGTGTGGGCGGTGTTGCTGTTGTTAGTGTACTGCTGCCACTAGCTTGGTACTATATCACTACTACTGTGACGACCAGTGTGGGCAATGGGCAGTGTTGCTGTTGTTAGTGTACTGCTGCCACTAGCTTGGTACTATATCTCTACTACTGTGACGACCAGTGTGGGCAGTGTTGCTGTTGTTAGTGTACTGCTGCCATTAGCTTGGTACTATATCACTACTACTGTGACGACCAGTGTGGGCAATGGGCAGTGTTGCTGTTGTTAGTGTACTGCTGCCACTAGCTTGGTACTATATCTCTACTACTGTGACGACCAGTGTGGGCAGTGTTGCTGTTGTTAGTGTACTGCTGCCACTAGCTTGGTACTATATCACTACTACTGTGACGACCAGTGTGGGTGGTGTTGCTGTTGTTAGTGTACTGCTGCCACTAGCTTGGTACTATATCACTACTACTGTGACGACCAGTGTGGGCGGTGGGCAGTGTTGCTGTTGTTAGTGTACTGCTGCCACTAACTTGGTACTATATCACTACTACTGTGACGACCAGTGTGGGTGGTGTTGCTGTTGTTAGTGTACTGCTGCCACTAGCTTGGTACTATATCACTACTACTGTGACGACCAGTGTGGGCGGTGTTGCTGTTGTTAGTGTACTGCTGCCACTAACTTGGTACTATATCACTACTACTGTGATGACCAGTGTGGGCAGTGTTGCTGTTGTTAGTGTACTGCTGCCACTAGCTTGGTACTATATCACTACTACTGTGACGACCAGTGTGGGCAGTGTTGCTGTTGTTAGTGTACTGCTGCCACTAGCTTGGTACTATATCACTACTACTGTGACGACCAGTGTGGGTAGTGTTGCTGTTGTTAGTGTACTGCTGCCACTAGCTTGGTACTATATCACTACTACTGTGACGACCAGTGTGGGCAATGGGCAATGTTGCTGTTGTTAGTGTACTGCTGCCACTAGCTTGGTACTATATCACTACTACTGTGACGACCAGTGTGGGCAATGGGTAGTGTTGCTGTTGTTAGTGTACTGCTGCCACTAGCTTGGTACTATATCACTACTACTGTGACGACCAGTGTGGGCAATGGGCAGTGTTGCTGTTGTTTTTGTTGCTGTATTCTCGAGGATGGATGCCATCAAGTGTGTATATCGTCTTACCTCAGAGTTCCGTTTATTATTGTGTTTGCTGTTTTTGTTGTAGCTGTTGTCTTGAATGTGACTCTCAACAAAATATATACCTCACTCTCCCTAGGAGTTCCGTTTATTGCTTCCCCTATCTACTGGAATCTGGCTACTCAGACTATCGTTTGATACAGATCAACACAACATACTTGAGGGGTTACCTTTCTGCTGATTTATGACCTCATTTCCGTTGGGGATCTTAATTTCGCTAATTGACACATGGATAGGACTTTACTCCAGTAAACACACCGGCTAGGAGACCCTTTCAGAACTCATATGTCTGCTGGACCACAAGCAGAAGGACGTGTTTTTTTTCCTGCCAGCAGCATATCACAAAATCAAATTTCATCTATAAAGGAAGGGGTAAACAACCGAGCCAACACCAGAGCAAAAGACAGCAGCGAGGAGTACTGGGCGACCTCTCTAATGACTTTTGAGACAAGCCAGCACACTCGCAGCGTTGCCTTGGGTGATGGCAAGGTTAATGCGCTGGAACAGCCAAACGCCCTCGCGAGATTCGCCAGCTACCTCTATTAGGCGAGCCGCCAGTGAGGAGAGGAACCTCGCAATCAGCGGCCCGACTCCCCCAAACGTCTCGAAAGCCACAGGCTGAAAAAGGTAGCTGGCCGACAGATCAGAGTATTTGAGCTGTGGCTTTCGTCCTAACCACAGCATCCAGGATGTGGGAGAGAGCAAAAGAGTCACTAACAGTGACGTTCCAGACAAGGCACCTGCCTCTCGACCAGGGGCACAGGGTAAGACCGTCAGGTCTTTTGCCGTCACTTCTGGAAAACCCAGATGGTCCCAAGACTGAAGGGATGTTCGCCCGGGCCAAAGCTCTCTTGAGGATGAAGTTTAGCTCCGTGTGACGTGCGAAGCGGCCGCCATTCAGGAGGCAAGAAAGACCGTGGAGGTCTGTGGAGTCGAGGAGTTTGCCGCATCGTCACCTCAAACCCATGCAGAATGTCAGCTCTCACTCTGAGGGCAATGGAGACACGAAGTTAATCCAGGCTGAACTTAAGCCTTGTTTTCATTAAATTGTCTATGATAGCTTCGTATATTGACTAAATAGATATATTATTTGTAGCGACCATGTGTTATTTGTTCATTCCTCAGTATTTTCCCCCACAGTGCTTATTTGAGACAATTTTTACCTTCTTGATACAACAACACAAACTACTACAACTTCTGCCACGCTCAAATGAACAACAACACAAACTACTACAACTTCTGTTACGCTCAAATGAACAAACCAAATCCTTCCATCGCTACACCCAACTGTGCTACCATCAACTTATTACTCTTTTCACTACACACTCACTCATACACATAACCATTGAACGTCCATTTGCTCTGGTAATAAGGGCTGGACATATCCACAGACCGGTCAGTACTCAAGCTGAACCGCTCACCTCGAGGTGGGCCTAACATGTTCATTATGCTTTTAACTGTGTCTTTATATTCATACACATAAATGAATATTTAAAAAAAAGGAAACTAAATAATATCTTTAATAGCTACATATATATTATATTTTCATTTTTATTAACCTTACAATTAAAAAAATAGCATTTATTTCTTTTATTTGGAAAATGGAAATACCAGAAATCAGACTAAACTTACTAAGGTTTTCATGCTTAGGATTGATTTACAACAGTCAAACTCATTTTCGTTAGTTTTGCAACAGCCGTGTGTTTGTAGGAATCTGTTTTTGGTTTGTATCTCTTAGCAGAAGTTAATTATCACTTTACCAATTAATTAAAGCGAAGCTAGAATGTCAGGCGAAGACGATTTAAGTAAGTATTTCCTAACAAAAAATACCAAGTAAGACCCTATATTAGTTACTGACATTATTATTGATAATTTGTTTAGTTTTAGAAGACATCTTCCTCCTATCTACATATAGTTATTACACACACACGTATATACATATATATTATTACTAACAGATACAAGACGTATCTATTAGTGTAATAAATCACTGTATAACACATCTTGCCCCTCCAATTGACTGCTCTAACTAGCTTGGGACATTAATTACAAAATTAAGATACACACACAAAGTGAGTATATATATATATTATATATATATTATATATATATATATATTATATATATATTATATATTATATATATATATACACACGTTATGTGTTTTTAATGGCAGCATGCCCCCTCCCCCCAAGTATTTATTTACATATATATATACATAAATATATATATATATATATATTATTCAAAATATTAATAAATGAAGACATTCACATAATCAAAATATATGTTTTATGATATATATTTCGAAGGTACTGTGCTGTTTTTCCAGTACGTCCTCGTCAGATAAAATATATGAATTGATGTATGACATACCTCAACTGTCTTGATGGTTCAATTCCAGTATTGGCAGTATTACCTTCGAAATATATATAATAAAACATATATTTTGATTACGTGAATGTCTTCATTTATTAATATTTTGAATAATATTAATAACTCCAGAAAACTATCTTGTAGAGTGCTTTTAATCTATTGTAAAACTATATTCATTGAGTAATCAATGAACCATATTAATCTTTGGTTATATATATATATATATATATATACACACACTGAACGTGTGTGTATATATATAGGTTTACGAAGCTAGTCGAAGTCTATAACATCGCTACAAATGTTTGTCATGTGTAAACAGTTTACAGAATAACTTTAGTAAGAGTGTCACATCGTTGTTTTAGAGATGGAATAGAGTTTATTATTAATTACACCTTAGGGCGGTGGATTGGCAGTATCGGTAGAGGGTCGGACGCCATGCTTTGCAGCATAGAGTTACGGCCCTTTATGGTCTGAGTTCAAATCCCGCCGAGGTTAACTTTGCTTTTCATCCTTACGGGGTCGATAAAATAAAGTACCAGTAATACACTGGTATAATTGCTGGCCTTGTGCCTAAAGTAGAAACAATTATCAATTACACCTTACTAAACATACCTATTGTTCATTACACCTTACTAAACATACCTATAATTACATTTAAATTACTAGAAAACACTTTCTAAAATATATCGGTTGTCACACTGGTCGGATTTCTTGTTAGTTCTCTCATTTTGGTGGCTTGTATTGATGTGTTTATATTCCAGACCACAACCTGTTCATTTATTTTTATTGAAATAAAGGGAAAGTTCCTAACATTAGTCCGGTGCTTTAGAATTATTCAATTATTATTCAATTTATTAACGGGAAAAAAGAAACACAACATACATACATACATACATGGTGGCTGCCAACTCGTTTTCGAGTACGGCCACTACTTTATATCCATGTAGGAGAACCCCTACCGATGCGCTGAACGAGTGTGACTTTTTAGTCCAGCCAGCGACTTGAAAACTCTGGTACAAACAGTACACTTGTGACAATTATTGATACATAGTGCTGGGCCCATGGTACCATGTGATGACAAGTGCAGAGAGATCTCCAGATATAAAGCAATGCCTGTACCGTGAAGCTTTTATAGTGAGCAAAGGCATTGCACAAAGCCAGTCCCACTCTCTTAACCAAGATGATATTTACCAAAAAGAAGAACAAGTCAACATCATTGGATACCATCAGGGTTGCAGGTGTTATATCAGAGTTTTCCTTCTAGAATTCTGCCTTGACAAAGGCTAAGGGGTCATCTCGCCCGGTGATTTTGGATGGCCATTGACTCTTAAGAGCACCTTTGCCTTTTGACAGGTTTTGTCTTTAGTCCTGCAGGATGTTCAAAGTCACCCTCCTCACCAAGAAACCCTGGTGGGGTTGCCAGTTTAGTCGCCAACGACCCGAGCATGGGACAGGTTGTACTGGGATACATGTTACCAGTAGCACCAACTGGTGACCTGACAAACAAACATACATACATACATACATACACACACACACACACACACACACACACACACACACACACACACATACACACATACCCACACACACACACACACACAAATATATATTATTTAACAATGATAACAAAGGCAAGTTATTTTACATATTTCATTCATATGTAATATATCAGATACTGTATCTGAAAGATTGACTCAGCGAAACTTGTAACCAATCTCTGGATCTCACTGAATTACATACTAACTATGGTATAGATCCGACCACGATAGGTAGACCACAGTGTGTGTGTGTGTATGTATATCATCATCATCATCATCATCATCGTTTAACGTCCATATTCCACGCTTGCATGGGTTTGGACGGGAGTTTTCCCACTTGAGGCAAGAGTGGTTGTCTTGCTCGTATAGGACTGTCTGGCGGGTTTTCTACAGCTGGATGCTCTTCCTAACACCAACCACATTTACAGTGTGGAACTGGGAGGTTTTTACCGTGTTACCTGCACGGCCACATTACAGCGTGGACTGTGTTTTTTTGTTGTGACACCTACACGACCTCATTTATTTAGAACTGGATGTTGTGGTACCAACATAACTTTACAGAGAAAGGGGGGTGTATATTTGATTAAGAGGTGCCTACTGACTGTAGGTTTCGCTTTGTACTTAGGCAAGGCAGGTCTTCTGCGTAGCGCCAAAGATCTCGGTCCAGTGACATTCTCTTGGAGAGGTGTGTGTAAAGTCGGAATTTATCAAATCGTCCCAGGTTTTCGCTGGGTCTACCTACTCCGGAATTTACATCAATTTTGATTGCCCTGCACTTTTTTATACTGCTGTCGTCTTTCATGCGCATCACATGACCATACTTTGCTGATCTATAAACCCGATCAGTCGCTGACTGCCCTATGTGTGCCGGGTGGCCTGGATCTCTGGAAAGGCACCTAAGCAATGGCAGTCAGGAGTGATAATCCCAATTTTCAAAGAGGAGGACAAGAGAGATTGTTCCAATTACAGAGGGATCTCCTTGTTAAGCCTCCCTGGTAAAGTCTATGCTAAGTGTATGACAAAGAGATGCAGGGAGATTGTTGAATCCAAGCTATCTGATGAACAGTGTGGTTTTAGCCCCGGACGCAGCACAGCTGATCAAATATTCACACCGAAGCAGGTCTTTGAGAAAGTACTGGGAGTATTGCCAAGATGTATATTCTTGTTTTGTCAACATTGAAAAGGCATATGACCGCATTCCTCGGGACCTGCTGTGGAAGGTTCTGCAGGAGTATGGGATCAATGGTCAGCTTCTTGCTGCTCTGATGTCTCTATAAATGCCCAAGAATTTGTGTTCAGATAAATGGTGCTAAATCAAAACCATTCAATGAGGGAGTCGGACTCTTTTAAGGGTGCGTTCTGTCACCTCTCCATTATTTACATGAACAGGATTGACATAACGCAGCTGGGTTGGAAGTGGTATCATGACTGGTGGGTGTTATTTCAGTCAACTGGAATTTAAAGACAACATGGTGTTACTTAACTCGACAGAAGGTGATATCCGACATGCACTCAATAGGTTTGATGCCAAGTGCTGGGACAATTAAATCTCTCCCAAGGTAACTCTATCTCGTGTTATTATTTTTATTTTTTACGCTCTTTCCTACGTTCCTCTACACACTATACATCTCATTCTACATTCACTTACATCTCTCTCTTCACCACCGGATCTCGTTACCCGGAGAATTACCCATCTGCATTGTTGAGGCTTCCAAAACGACCTAAAGAAAATATATCTTATTATTCCACAATGCTTCAAACAAACTTCAATACTCTCTTATCCTTATTTTTATTATTTTTTCTTGTTTTAGTGCGCTTGGAGCGTGTATTTTTGTGTATAGCTTCTGCAGATACTGATGCGGATGTTGAAGTTGCCCTTGGAAAGTTTCTCGCTCCTGTTTTGTCAAGACTTTCTAGTCCACAAGAAGATGTCAGGAAAAAGGTATGTTCATGGGTTTTTTTTTTAAATTTCTTATGTTAGGGACACATGATGCATATGGTTGTTGACTGTTGGGAGAAGAAGTGCCATGAGTTTCAAGTGGAGGGTAGTGTAAAGGAAGACTGACCTGGGACAACCCCAAAATACAAGTGGGAGGGAAGTTGTACTGGACAAGACTTGTCTGATCTATGCAAGCATAGGCTGTTAAAAGAGCTGCTGGTACAAATACCACAAAGTATCCCATGCTCTATCAAACAATATTATTTTATCCCCGCCCAAGGCAAAGTTGAATTCAGAGTATAAAAGATTTTGTCCTAAACTCTCGCTCCCAATACATGACCACCTCATCATATCTTCTGCATACATTTACCTTTTATATTTAACCATTTCCTTCTTCATGAAACACACTGGATATGATTTTAAAATAATTTTCAAAATAACCAAAAATTGATTTAGTAACATAACTAACTTTCTAGTTAAGTAGAACCTATAAAGATTATGTTAGCCCTCTTTGACAAACTCTATATTGCCTTTGTTCAATCCCCAGCACTGTAACCTCTGGTCACATCTTCTGTACATCCATTACTGGTGCCACGATGAAGTTCCTCCTCCAATTCACCCTGTTTAGCATTGTTGTCTGAATGTTCCCCTGCCTCTAACCTGGTATCATCTTCAAGAACATCTTTCAGTGTTGTGATTGGTCTCCTGCACACATCAAGGAATATGTTCTGGCCCTTTCTCAATATTCTGGGGAATGTGGCATTGTCAGTGTTCATGACTCACATCCCTACAGGAGAATGGACTCAACCATTGCTTTGAATAGCCTCATTTTTGATTGGGAGTTGAGAGTCCCTCATGCCCTTCCAATCCTAGTGTCCACATTGTGCTCTGTTGTAATAAAACTGTCAAGATACAAGAAGTCATCAACTTCCCCAATCCCTGAACCATCCAGCGCATGCATTTGTTTATTTGATGTTACATTGAGGTGCATGAATTTTATTTTGCCAGCATTTAAGAAGAGTCCAATGGACTGCTGCAGCTTCCACTCTCTAGCACTTTCTCAGCTCTTTTGCAGGTGTTTTCCAGGAGAGCTATGTCATCTACGTAAACCATTTCAGGTAGCACTTTCTCTGGTTGTTGGGTGCTTTTTTGATTTTTCAGCATTATTTTGTCTGATGGTGCAATAGCATTATACAGTGCATAATCAAGGCATATCACAAAAAGGAAAGGTGTCAGAGGATCTGCTTGGAGGATTCTGGTATCAATGGAGAATAGGTCTGAGTTTTCCTTGGCTGTCATCACAAGTGCTGTATAAGAATACTTCAGCACTGGTCACTACATCTGTTCAGTCACCAGCACTAACCTCTGGTCACTACATCTGTTCAGTCACCAGCACTGTAGCCTCTGGTCACTACATCTGTTCAGTCACCAGCACTGTAGCCTCTGGTCACTACATCTGTTCAGTCACCAGCACTGTAGCCTCTGGTCACTACATCTGTTCAGTCACCAGCACTGTAGCCTCTGGTCACTACATCTGTTCAGTCACCAGCACTAACCTCTGGTCACTACATCTGTTCAGTTACCAGTACATTACATCAGGTCACTTCATCTGTTCAATTAACAGCACTGTAACCTCTGGTCACTACATCTGTTCAGTCACCAGCACTGTAGCCTCTGGTCACTACATCTGTTCAGTCACCAGCACTAACCTCTGGTCACTACATCTGTTCAGTTACCAGTACATTACATCAGGTCACTTCATCTGTTCAATTAACAGCACTGTAACCTCTGGTCACTACATCTGTTCAGTCACCTGCACTGTAACCTCTGGTCACTATATCTGTTCAGTTACCAGTATAGTACCTCGGGTCACTATATCTGTTCAGTTACCAGCACTGTAACATCTGGTCACTACATCTGTTCAGTTACCAGTACAGTACCTTAGGTCACTTCATCTGTTCAATTACCAGTACTGTAACTTCTGGTCACTTCATCTGTTCAGTTACCAACACTGTAACCTCTGGTCACTTTATCTGTTCAGTCACCAGCACTGTAACCTTTCGTCACTTCATCTGTTCAGTTACCAGTACTGTAACCTCTGGTCACTACATCTGTTCAGTTACCAGTACTGTAACCTCTGGTCACTACATCTGTTCAGTTCCAGCGCTGTAACCTCCTGTCGCTTCATCTGTTCAATCACTAACACTAACCTCTGGTTACTTACTACATTTATTTTTTGTGTTACAAGGCTTGTACAGATATCAGCATTGTTTAACATCTTTTTTCCCTGCTAGCAAGGGTTAGGCATGTATGTCATCACAGGCCATGTGCATTTTATCATAGCACCAACGCCAGGGAAGATGTGTCCTTGGCATATCTGAAGGGTCTTCCTCACCCTTTGTTTGGCAGGTTTTGTACTGCTTCTCTATGTGCTTTCTATCAACAACCATTTTACAGAGTGTACTGGGTGTATTTATGTAGATCACCAATACAAGAGAGGTTGTCATGTCTATGACACAACTGTAGAATCCTCTTGACTCTTTGTTGGCCAGTTTTCTATGGCTGGTTGCCCTTCCTACCACCAACCACTTTAAAGAGTGTGCTGGGTGTATTTATCATGTAGATCCTCAACACTAGAGAGGTTAACGTGCTATAATTCTGTTTTCTTTTGTTTAGGTGATGGAACTGTTGGTTCATATCAACAAACGCTTAAAATCTCGTCCCAAAGTCAAGCTACCAGTACAGTCCTTACTTACACAATACCAAGATCCTTCAGCATCACCATTTATAACCGTAAATATACCTTTTTTAATTATTTCATTTTTCTCTGCATTTGTGAAATGATTCTACTTTCTAAAGATAACAGCTGCCAGAAACTTATATCTCTTGGTTTTCTACCTTTTGTTTCTTCACCTTTCTAGGCATCTTGGCCCTTTTGTTACAAACCCTGTCAAAATCAACTCTGGTTCTATGAAAAAAAAAAGCCATCCATTTTCAGCCTCTTTGTTAACATATTTCTAATTAAACACTGTAAATCAATTAATGAAGAATTTGGAAGGATTTATTAAAATTATTAACTATTTCATTACTAATGTGCTATTTGTAACATATCAGTGTGATACAGCCATTAAAAACATATGGTGCTATTTGTAATATAACATGCCTGTTTGAGATTCACTTCAGTTTAGTATTAATTAGGTTACTAATAATTTATGAGTTAGTTTAGTAACATGATGGTTGTTTAATTGTAAATTAAATGACTATTGTTGTTACACTGACTAGTCAATGCATTGTATCCTTAAGCAAGACACTTCATTTCACATTGCTTCAGTCTACTCAACTGGTGAAAATGAATTGTATCTGTGATTAAAGGTGACAGCCTTGTTACACAATGTGATGCGTATGGAAGATGACAGCTGATGCGTATGAAAGGTGCAGAGCACTCAGTCAACTGAAGCCACGGAGTGGGGAGACCCAAGAAGACTTGGGATGAGGTGATAAAAGCTGACCTTGCCCTATTGCACCTCTCAAAGGTGATGACACAGGACCGAGATCTCTGGGATTACGCAGTAATACAGAAGACCTGACATCCCAAAGGCACAGGCTGAAGCTGAAGCACATATATATATAGTATGCACCACCCCACTCACTCCCATACATCTCCCATGAGGACAGGCTGAAGTATAGATCCAGTGAAGCCTCCAGTCCACACTGTAAAGTGGTCGTGATGGTGACATGGCAAAAAGCACCCAGTCCACACTGTAAAGTGGTCGTGTAGGTATCACAACAAAAAGCACCCAGTCCACACTGTAAAGTGGTCGTGTAGGTATCACAACAAAAAGCACCCAGTCCACACTGTAAAGTGGTTGTGTAGGTCTCACGACAAAAAGCACCCAGTCTACACTGTAAAGTGGTCGTGTAGGTGTCACAACAAAAAGCACTCAGTCCACACTGTAAAGTGGGGGTGATGGTGACTGGCAAAAAGCACCTAGCCCAAACTATAAAGTGGTCATGTAGGTATCACAACAAGAAGCACCCAGTCCACACTGTAAAGTGGTCGGTGTAGGTATCACAACAAGAAGCACCCAGTCCACACTGTAAAGTGGTTGTGTAGGTATCACAACAAAAAGCACTCAGTCCACACTGTAAAGTGGTCGTGTAGGTATCACAACAAAAAGCACCCAGTCCACACTGTAAAGTGGTTGTGTAGGTCTCACGACAAAAAGCACCCAGTCCACACTGTAAAGTGGTCGTGTAGGTATCACAACAAAAAGCACCCAGTCCACACTGTAAAGTGGTCGTGTAGGTATCACAACAAAAAGCACCCAGTCCACACTGTAAAGTGGTTGTGTAGGTCTCACGACAAAAAGCACCCAGTCCACACTGTAAAGTGGTTGTGTAGGTATCACAACAAAAAGCTACCAGTACACACTGTAAAGTGGTCATGTAGGTATCACAACAAAAAGCACCCAGTCCACACTGTAAAGTGGTCGTGTAGGTATCACAACAAAAAGCACCCAGTCCACACTGTAAAGTGGTTGTGTAGGTCTCACGACAAAAAGCACCCAGTCCACACTGTAAAGTGGTCGTGTAGGTATCACAACAAAAAGCACCCAGTCCACACTGTAAAGTGGTTGTGTAGGTCTCACGACAAAAAGCACCCAGTCCACACTGTAAAGTGGTTGTGTAGGTATCACAACAAAAAGCACCCAGTCCACACTGTAAAGTGATCGTGTAGGTATCACAACAAAAAGCACCCAGTCCACACTGTAAAGTGGTCGTGTAGGTATCACAACAAAAAGCACCCAGTCCACACTGTAAAGTGGTTGTGTAGGTCTCACAACAAAAAGCACTCAGTCCACACTGTAAAGTGGGGGTGATGGTGACTGGCAAAAAGCACCTAGCCCAAACTATAAAGTGGTCATGTAGGTATCACAACAAGAAGCACCCAGTCCACACTGTAAAGTGGTCGGTGTAGGTATCACAACAAGAAGCACCCAGTCCACACTGTAAAGTGGTCGTGTAGGTATCACGACAAAAAGCACCCAGTCCACACTGTAAAGTGGTCGTGTAGGTATCACGACAAAATGCACCCAGTCCACACTGTAAAGTGGTCGTGTAGGTATCACGACAAAATGCACCCAGTCCACACTGTAAAGTGGTCGTGTAGGTATCACGACAAAATGCACCCAGTCCACACTGTAAAGTGGTCGTGTAGGTCTCATGACAAAAAGCACCCAGTCCACACTGTAAAGTGGTCGTGTAGGTGTCACGACAAAAAGCACTCAGTCCACACTGTAAAGTGGTTGTGTAGGTCTCACGACAAAAAGCACCCAGTCCACACTGTAAAATGGTTGTGTAGGTCTCACGACATAAAGCACCCAGTCCACACTGTAAAGTGGTTGTGTAGGTTCTGCAACAAAAGGCACTCAGTCCACACTGTAAAGTGGTTGTGTAGGTTCTGCAACAAAAGGCACCTTGTACTCACTGTAAATGAAGTTGGTGTTAGGAAGGGCATCCAGTTGTAGAAATCAAGCCAGAATCAGTTCTGTTTGAACAAGGCATGGTCACCTGGCCTAGCATTGCTCACAACAGGACAACTTGTCTAACCCATGCTAGCATGGAAAAATGGCTGTTAAACAGTAATGATGATGATGATGACTAGTGATGGAGGAAGGAAGGCACTCTGTTGCTTACAATGACGAGTGTTCCAGTTGATCTAATCAATGGAACGGCCTGCTTGTGAAATTAACGCACATGTGGCGGACCATTCCGTAGACACGCGTACACTTAACATAGTTCTCAGGGAGATTTAGCATGACACAGAATGTAACAAAGCTGGCCCTTCGAATTACAGATACAATTTTGCCAGCTGAGTGGACTGCAGCAATGTGAAATAAAGTGCTTTGCTCAAGGACATGCCGTGCTGCCAGGAATCGAACTCACAACCTTATAATTGTAAACCGAATACTCTAACCACAAAGCCACACGCCTGCACACTCTAGTACTTAAGTCCCTAAGAATTATCGTTAGGAGTGTAGATTTCGTGGTACTAGTGAGTTTGTGGTGGAGATTATATTTCATGTATTTATAGTGGAATAGGTGGAGAGGGTGATAACTATTTATTATGCACTGTAAGGGCTTGTGTTTTTCTAGGTACGTATGTATGTTACAATGGGGGTTGCGGAGGGTGTCCACGTGCAAACAGGTATTGATATTTTTGTAGTGGAGTGCTAGTGTAGGTGTAGTCTCTTTAATGCCGCTATCGTAAAAAAGATGTTGCAAGTGCCTCTTATGGGGTATGTTTATGTGGCTGAAGGGTTGGATGTGCAGCTCGGGTAGGGGCAAGATGAGCTGCTTATGTACTGGTTTCATATGCTAATAATTTTGTTTAGTGATGGTATGTGTGTTTTGATGTGACACTGTCGACTCATGTGCTTCTATAAATGCTTTTGTGTGTATTTATGGGTGCTACTGAAGCTTGCCGATGAAGTTTGTGTGGAGTAGTGGTTGTTTGACCGTAAGCGCTAGTTCTGTGTTATTTCCTGGTTGCTGTTAGTCTGCTATTGAACTTTGTGTGGAGTTGTGCACGCTTGTGCGTATGTTCTCTTTAGACTTAGGAATGTGTTTGCCAGTTTGGATACATAATATTGTGTGCAGATGTACTATGATAACCTAGGGTGTCTATTGCAGTGTGGATATGTACAATAAAAGTTGGGAAAATTGTCTTACCCTCCTGGATCGTGAGAAGGTGTGAAATTGAGATGTTTTGTAAATCTGGTGTTAGCATGAGGTGATGAGTTCATCCTTTTTAATTAATAATTGTTCCTTGGTGAACAATGTTTGGATTGTCTCCTCAGAGCATAAATTACACGGGCAGCATCCTCCTGTATACAGTTTGGCCTTGTACAAGGGGCTCCAATTCAGTTCATAGGTGATGTTGTTGTCGTGGAGATCCCAAATATGGCTAGATAGTGCTGTAGTGTTTCTTCAGGCCAGTTTCTTAATGTATTGATAAAACCTTGTCTTGAATTTGCAGGCGGTCAATCCGATGTAGGCTTTGTTGGAATGCGCTTGTACACAAGGTTGTATTGCCGGCACTTGTTGTTTAAAGGACAAAGTGTTTTATCTATGCAATTACATTACCTTGATACCTCCTCACTGAGGTCAGAATGGAGTCTGTTAGAATTGAGATTGGCAGTGTTTGAGGATGCGATAATTTGTGTGTAGTGGGGTGTGCTGTTGTAAGACAGTTTAATTGTGCTTTTGCTGAAGATGTGATAGGAAGTATTGATTGAGAAGTTTGAAGAAAATCTTCCCAATTGGTGTGGTGACTTTGGCATTGTCAGGAAGATTGAACCCTGTTATGTTGCGTGAGCAGCAACTCCGCTTGCTAATTCTACTATGAGTGTAAGATCATCCACGTACAAGGAGTTCTCATGGGCAGCCAGTCTTAAACTCCTCTGTTATAGCTTGCAATATGATAATAAACAGGAGAGGGCTAAGAACAGAGCCCTGGTGGACGCCAACCTGTATACTAAATTCCCCGCTATAGTCATTATAAATCCTAACTTTGCTGACTGTGGCTTGTACAGCCTTCACCAGCCACTCATTTACTCCTAGTTTTCTAAGGGCCCACCAGATTATGGCATCGGGTACTTTGTCAAAATATTTGTATGTATGTGTGTATATGTATATATATATATATATATATATGTCGTCGTCTAATGTCCACTTTCCATGCTAGCATGGGTTAGACGGGTTGTTTCAGTTGAGGCAAGTTAGATGCGGTGACTGTGTCTTGCTCATATAGAAGTTTCTGGCTAGATTTCTACACCTACATGCCCACTCTACAGTGTGGGCTAGGTGCTTTTCGTTGTGACACCTACATGACCATTTTACAGTGTGGGCTGGGTGCTTTTTGTTATGACACCTACACGACCACGTTACAGTGTGGGCTGGGTGGTTTTTGTTATGACACTTACACGACCACGTTACAGTGTGGGCTGGGTACTTTTTGTTATGACACCTACACAACCACGTTACAGTGTGGGCTGGGTACTTTTTGTTATGGCACCTACACGACCACGTTACAGTGTGGGCTGGGTGGTTTTTGTTATGACACCTACACGACCACGTTACAGTGTGGGCTGGGTACTTTTTGTTATGACACCTACACAACCACGTTACAGTGTGGGCTGGGTACTTTTTGTTATGGCACCTACACGACCATGTTTCAGTGTGGGCTGGGTACTTTTTGTTATGACACCTACACGACCACTTTACAGTGTGGGCTGGGTGCTTTTTGTTATGACACCTACACGACCACGTTACAGTGTGGGCTGGGTACTTTTTGCCATGTCGCCATCATGCCCACTTTACAGTGTGGACTGGATGCTTTTTGTGATATAAACATAACTTTACAGTGCATATCTATATATGAATTTTTGCAATTCTCTCATAACAAGTAAAGAGAAAGGAGTAATTTCACTACCTCATACTACTCCTCTCTCTTTACATCTGCTGCCTGCGTGAATGTATGTGTGTATAAAAGGAAGGAAGGTGGTGGTGAAAAAACTACAGCAAAATAATGGCTACTGTTCCATTTGCTAAGCTGTGTATATGTCTGAGTGTGTATTTTTGTAAGTCTGTTTATTTGAACGTTTATATTTATATACTCATGCCTATGAATGTGTGTATATGCACACACATGCGTCAGTGTATTGAAGAAAATCCTAGTATATATATAAATATAATTAATAATAATAATATTTATAAGAGTAAAGAATAGGTTTTACTTATTTACTAGGTGTATTTTAGCTCAATTAATAATTTATTTCACTATAATTACTATTGATATTTCATTTTATTAATTTTCTTAAATATCTCACCCACATATATCTCATTGCGATATATGTGATAAGTATATAAGTTAGATATTTATTAGATAAGTATGTATGATAAATACGTATAAATTTAACTTTATATACTTAGCAATAATACTTTGGTAATGCAAAATTAATAATTGTTTCTACTTTTGGCACAAGGCCAGCAATTACCCAGTGCATTACTGGTACTTCATTTTATTGATCCCGTAAGGATGAAAGGCAAAGTTAACCTCGGTGGGATTTGAACTCTGCAAAATTAATAATTGTTTCTACTTTTGGCACAAGGCCAGCAAATATTCAGTACATTACTGGTACTATAATATACCTTAACATTTCAACACCGGTATAATCCTTTGAATTACCTCCCTTGTCTGATGTAAATTTAAAAATAAATAAAAACGTAAATTTAAAAATAAATTTAAAAATATATTTATTTATATTACTATATTCCTTAATTTCTTTTTACATCTAATTAAATATTATTGATTACTTAATAATTATTATAGTCTGTATAACATCTCTTCAACAATATAAGCATTAAAATAAATAACTTCTTTATTTATATATATTCACTCTGTATACATTCATGCTTTCTGATATATTAATTCTGCAGTAAATATATTTTAATTTTAAATCTGTTGCCTCTGATGGATTTCTTCTATGTATATTGCTTTGATAAAACTATACAACTTTCAGTTCATAACCAGAAAGTTATTACACTTCTAAATAACATTTAACTATTGTAATACATCTGACAACTGTTCACCTGCTATTTAATTAGATAAGTGATATACATTATCTTTTGTTCTTGAGTGATTTGACTTGATATTATATTAATCATTTTGGATTTTAATAAACTCTGATGATTCCTATGGTTTGTGCTAACTGATTGCAAATTCTTAAATAAAATAACTTGCTGTTGGAGGTACATTCCTATGGGAAGAAACAATTGTCAGTAATTAAATGTCTTAAACTTTTAATTTTGGTATGTAAACATATTATAATTATATATATATATAATTATATATGATTTAACATTTATTCTCTACTGGTAAAGGTTGGACATGTCATCACAGACTGGTCAGTAGTCAAGTAGAACCACTGACCTCCAGCTTGGCCTTGGACATGACATACAGCTTTAGTTCTTTTCAAAATTAATTGAAACACATATCATCATCATCTCTGTTTAACGTCTACTTTTCTATGCTAGCATGGGTTAGATACGTTCTCCTGTTGTGAGACGAGTCAGATCAGGTGACTGTGTTTGGCTCATACAGAATTGTTTCTGGCTTGGTTTCTACAGCTGGATGCCCTTCCTAACGTCAACCACATTACAGGACGGACTGGGTGCTTTTTGTCGCGTCACCAACATGATCACCTTACAGAGTGGGCTGGATGCTCTTTCACTAGAATGAGTACCTTACATGGTGACTAGGGGCTTTTATTGTGTCACCAGCATGACCACCTCACAGGATGGATTGGGAGCTTTTAACCATTTCAGCAGTATTGTGGGGAGCGTGTCCAGCTTTCTGGCCTTCTATGCATGGGTTGGACAAGAGAGGTGTTGCATGGGTTGGAATTAGAAATACGGTAATGAAAGGTTTAATGAAATGTTAAAATGTTATATCTGGTTGATGGAAACTGAGGAAGTCCATATATATATATATATAATTGGTGTTGGATGCTTAAAGCAACCGTATGGGGTAGGCCGTATGAGCACTCAATGCCCTCGTAGAGCAGAGTATGATATCACAGAAAAAAGAGAATCAGTGTTGCGACGAAAGGAATTTATTGGACATATTACAAATGTTTCTCGGGCGACCAGCTCGAGGCACGATCGATATGGTGATCAAAGCAGATTTTCCTATGGAAAATCTGCTTCGTAGAATCGAGATGTATCTGACGACCGTGTTGATTTCAGAGTCAGGTTTGATCACCATATCGATCGTGCCTCGAGCTGGTCGCCCGAGAAACATTTGTAATATGCCCAATAAATTCCTTTCGTCGCAACACTGATTCTCTTTTTTCTGTGATATATATATATAGAGAGAGAGAATAAGAAAATGCAAAGTAGTTTCAGATGTTAAAGTCCTTTATTGAAAATGCTATGATACTTATTTCAATGACAACAGTGGCCACACAACTCCGAGTACCCAGTGCCATGACATCATCAGACAGCTTCTTATATAATAAGGTTACGTTCCCGAAGCAATCCAAATTGAAACGACCAGGGAATGGACAAGGCGTGTGTCTTGCATACCTCGCCTGTTTTATACATATATATATATGTGTATATATGCAAAAGAAAATTTCGTTCTACATGGCTGAATACAATAAATGTAATCTGAGTTTTTTTAATATTAATAATAACATTCGATTCGTTTGCAATTATGCAAGCCTCAATTTTATAGCCATGTCAGTAGAATCTTGCTCTTATGTTGGCATGCGAACATATATATATAAAGAGGAGATATGTATCATAAGAAAGGAGTGAGAAAAAAGTGTACTACTGTATACTAGAGGCCAATAGCCGAAGCGAGGTGTGCTCAATGCTTAGGGGTGCAGTGTTAAATATTAAAGAAGAGTTAATATTTAATGACGAATGTAAGCAAAGCAAGTATAAGCAGAATAAATGGAGGAGAAGGTAATACGTTTAAAACCAAACAAAAATTCCTTTAAAGCAGAGGTAAATATACATCAAAATACATAGCTCACGAAGATGAAATCGAATGAGTTTAATTTGTAAATAAAAATGGCGGTTACAAAGGGGTGTAATAATCTAAGGGACGTAACTATGTTGCATTTAGAAAAAAAAATGTTTGGAAAGTTGTTTAATAAGCAGTAGTGATTTAGATAATCTGGCTAATCTATAAGAGGTAGCTAATAGGGGTTTTATGGTTGAGAGAGGAGAGAAAAGGTTGAGAATAAGAGGGTTACATTGGGTCAAATGTCCTGTTAAAGAAAGAGTATGTTGGCAATTTATTACAGTTTCTGCCCTATTGTTAAGTACATGAGGTGAGCACAAGGCCAGCGATTACCCAGTACATTACTGTTACTTTATTTTATCGACCCCGTAAGGATGAAAGGCAAAGTTAGCCTCGGCGGGATTTGAACTCAGATTGTAAAGAGACGTAACTACGCTGGAAAGCATGTCCGACCCTCTACCGATACTGCCAATTCACTGCCCATATAATATAATATGCTTTCATCAGACATAATTGACACTACTTCTTAAAGTTATAAGAGGTTGCCTTGACTATTATACTCCATTAGGTTGTGTACCTTAGTGTCAGACTCTATTAGTTAAATGATATAGTTTGCGAGAGAGGTTGAGAACAACCAGAAAGGAAAGCAGAGTGCATACTTATATGTTAATAGTGAGAGAAACCATTTTGTGTGGGTAGAGAATTTAATTCGCTGTACCCAGACTAGGCACTAGTTTCTATTACCCCATCTGCTGGCAACAGTCCATTTTGGACTGGCATGCACAGAAATTAGATAATGGTTTCTACGTTTGGCACAAGGCCAGCAATTACCCAGTGCTTTACTGGTACTTTATTTTATCGACCCCGTAAGGTTGAAAGGCAAAGTTAACCTCGGCGAGATTTGAACTCAGAATGGCAAGGGACGTAACTCTATACATCAAAGCATCGTGTCCGACCCTCTACCGATACTGCCAATCCAATAATGCTATTAAACATTACTCAATCGGCTAAGAGTAGGTTCATCAACGGGGAGTTAGCCTCCTCTGAACAGGTCAAAAACACCAGCCCACTGTATTTGGTAGGGAATTGCCATTACAGTAGTCATCGCCACTTTCAGTGTCACCTTAATATTAAGGTATTCACTCCAAAGTAGCTGTATACATACAGGTATGTGTATTTGTATATCTGATAATATACGGTATGTTTACGAATAAACATTTGAAAGCCTTTTAACTATGAATTTTGGAAGCTGATGGCTAGTGCCACCAGGTGGATTCCACCAGTAGCAGAAGCTGGTAATCTGCCGACCGTCGACTGTTTCTGACTGATGGTCGTTATCCAGACAGCGATCCCATTGAAATCACCTGCAATAATGGTGAAGTCAGCGTTTCTGGTTTGGGGGGTTGCACTTATTAGGGACTCGTAGAAGAAGTCTTTTTGTTCATCTGGCAGACCAGATTGGAGTGCATAGACAGGCATGGTTGATACCATTATTCTAGTTAGGATGAGCCCAAGACTAATGATTCTGTCATTTATTCTATTACTGTGATTACCTTGTCCAACCATTTTTCTGCTAGCATAATACCTACACCTCCTAGCACACTGTCATTGCCTTCCAGAAGTATTTAAAACATTGTTTTCTGTCTACTAGGAGTCTGGAAGATTCTCCTCTCCGCCTGGTCTCTTGTATACAGCATACATCAACATTCTTTTGTTCAAGCATCTCCACAATCTCACCTGACCTACATCTCAGTGCACATTGATGGCTGCGGCTCTGAAATCTCGGGGAGCCGATACTGTGCGCCTGGTGGTGTTGGTGGTGGAGGATGACTTGGGGTTAGCTTTTCATGTCTGAAAAGGAGGAGAGGGTCGGTGTGGGTGTTCACATTGTGACCTTGTTTATTATGAATATTTCTTAGCAGCCAGTTATGGTAGAAGGGGATATTAGTAGTCCAGGTCTTTGTGGGAAGTGTTAAGGTGTGTGTGAAGGTGGTGCAGGCATCACCCATAGTCTTAGGTGTGTAGGTTATGGCATTACGTTGACAAAATGTCACTCTCCTATGTTTTCATTGGACTACATTAAGGTGGTGAGTAGGGGTGGAAGGGTGGGGAAAACGTTTATGAAATTCAGACAGAGGTTGTTGTCATCTCTTCGTGTACATAAGATAGAATTAATGGATCATAGAATTTCATGTACCTCTTTCTGCAAGATGAGATAGGAAATGGGGGAAGAGTAAATGCTAATATGGCAGTCAGAGGGGGTGGAGGAAT
Source organism: Eledone cirrhosa (assembly GCA_964016885.1). NCBI lineage: Eukaryota > Metazoa > Mollusca > Cephalopoda > Octopoda > Eledonidae > Eledone > Eledone cirrhosa. Next base: position 10,647,661 of record OZ024749.1, on the reverse strand, counting down.
GCTGTACTAGCAGATAATAGTTGAAGAGAGGGAAGACGACACTTCCTTTTCTTTTTAAAGGGATATTGTCATGGTAACAGATATAGGTTAATTTAATATATATCATTTTTACGTCCGCTTTTCCCTGCTTGCAAGGGTGGGACGGGAACTGATTCTGGCTTGATTTCTACAGCTGGATGCCCTTCCTAACACCAACCTCGTTTACAGTGTGGGCTGGGTGCTTTTTTTGCCATGGCACCTCCACGACCACTTTGCAGTGGAATGGTAGGGACCCCAGTCCTATCTCATTTCTACAGCTGAAAATCTGCAAAATAAAATGTGCATCCTTGAAAATAGTTTACTAACTGTTGTGGAACTAACTTTTTTCTCCCTATCTCTCTCTCTCTCCCTAATATATATATATATATATGGTGGCATGAGTTGTAGGGGCTGTTTTGGAACAATGTTATACAATTTAATGCCCTCCCTGACACCACCCACCCTTTTACTCACCTCATAGAACATGCAGGTATATCTATTCTAAAAACTGGAATAACCCAAGTGTTGGGTCAACCTAAGGTTGAAATATTTGCCCAAGATACAGTGGGAGTCAACCTCAGGTCTTATGGTTGCTGTATTTCTTAACTGTTTCATTTTGCTGTCTATACACAGTAAATCCACACACAGTCTTGGCATACATCCATACCCTCACACACATCCACACACACTCACACACGGATTGTCTCTCTTGTCACGCACACATACATTTACATATCCATACTCACACACATTTACATACACACTCTTTCTCACACACATATATCCATACACACACGCACACATCATCATCATCATCATCATCGTTTAACGTCCATGTTCCACGCTAGCATGGGTTTGGACGGGAGTTTTCCCACTTGAGGCAAGATTGGTTGTCTTGCTCGTATTGGACTGTCTGGCGGGTTTTCTACGGCTGGATGCCCTTCCTAACACCAACCACGTTTACAGTGTGGGTCTGGGAGGTTTTTACCGTGTTACCTACACGGCCACATTACAGCGTGGACTGTGTTTTTTTTGTCGTGACACCTACACGACCTCATTTGTTTCGGACTGGATGTTGTGGTACCAACATAACTTTACATTGAAAGGGTGGGGCGGGGGTGTATTTATGTTAAGAGATGCCTACTGACTGTAGGTTTCGCTTTGTACTTAGGCAAGGCGGGTCTTCTGTATTACTGCGTAGCGCCAACGATCTCGGTCCAGTGACATTGTCTTGGAGAGGTGTAAGTGTGTGAGGTCGGAATTTATCAAGTCGTCCACATTTACATACACACTGTCTCTCTCACACATATATCCATACACACACACACACATACATTTACATACACACACTCTCTCTCTCACACACATATATCCATACACACACACACACATACATTTACATACACACACTGTCTCTCTCACACATATCCATACACACACACACACATACATTTACATACACACACACACACATACATTTACATACACACACTGTCTCACTCACACACATATATCCATACACACATGCACACATACATTTACATACACACACTGTCTCTCACACACATATATCCATACACACACGCACACATACATTTACATACACACTGTCTCTCTCACACATATATCCATACACACATGCACACATACATTTACATACACACTGTCTCTCACACACATATATCCATACACACACACACATATATCCATACACACACACACACATACATTTACATACATACTGTGTCTCTCACACATATATCCATACACACACGCACACATACATTTACATACACACTGTCTCACACACATATATCCATACACACACGCTCACATACATTTACATACACACACTGTTTCTCTCACACACATATATCCATACACACACGCACACATACATTTACATACACACTGTCTCTCACCCATATATCCATACACACATGCACACATACATTTACATACACACACTGTCTCTCTCTCACATATATCCATACACACACACACACACATACATTTACATACACACTCTCTCTCTCACACTATCCATACACACACACACACATACATTTACATACACACTGTCTCTCTCACACACATATATCCATACACACACACACATACATTTACACACACACTGTCTCTCTCACATATATCCATACACACACGCACACATACCTTTACATACACTCTGTCTCTCACACACACACACACACATTTACATACACACTGTCTCACACACATATATCCATACACACACGCACACATACATTTACATACACACAGTGTCTCTCACATATATCCATACACACACGCACACATACATTTACATACACACACTGTCTCTTTCACATATATCCATACATACATGCACACATACATTTACATACACACACTGTCTCTCTCACACATCCATACACACACACATACATTTACATACACACTGTCTCTCTCTCACACATATCCATACACACACGCACGCATACATTTACATACACACTGTCTCTCTCACACATTTACATACACACTGTCTCTCTCACATATATCCATACATACACACATACACCTGCACTGTGTGCCTCTAAATCACACACTTTCTCTTTTGCACACATACACCCACACATCCACATAGATACACACACATCTATACACATCCATCCATCGATACACACACACATCAATACTCACACACCCATACACACATCAATGCTCAGACGCATCCACACCCAGAGTTAAGAAGTTTAGCAACAGTCTGTTGTACAACCAATCAAATCAAATCAAATTTAATCAATAATTTAAACAAATGTTTAAAATATTTACATAACTTTCTTCCACAAGTTCAGTTATTTATTTATTTAATCACATATTTATTTTATTTATTTTTAATTAGTTTCTTTATTTGTTTGTTAAAACTATTTTTTCTACTACTTTTTGTAAATGTCTGTAATTTTTATAATTAAGCAAATATTTCTACAAATGTTTATTATTTTTACTCAATAGACATAATTAAATTAGATTAATTTGGTTTCTGGGTTTGTTATTGTTTATGTTTTTTTAATTTTTAATCAATCACCTTTGGAAAAACAATAGATAACTTCCTAATCATTATGGTAATTATTAAGGAAAAGAGACATTAACCACGCAGGACACAGGCATTCACTTCACAACCATGTGGTTTTACGTTCAGTCCTACTTTGTGTCATCTTGGGCAAAATTATATATATATATATATATATATGAAAAAGTATGACCCCGACGTCAGAGCTCAAGCCGTTTCGACGGCTATTTCGTCCAGAAATAGCCGTCGAAACGGCTTGAACTCTGCCGTCGAGGTCATACTTTTTCCTATTTCCCACTCTACTACCCTAAGTATTGAGTACTCTGGTGCGTTATGGTCCATTTGGTTCCTTACCACAATTCCTTTGTTATATATATATATATATTTAATTAGTAATAATAATAAATGTGATGACTAATATCCAAAGAGGGCTCAATAAGGATAAATATATATCAAATATGTAAGAACCCTAGAGCAAATATTTTTCTCATTGCTGACTTAAAGTATCTTCTACTGTAAGTCTCGGCTTGGTCAATGTCTTCTGGATGGATCGTGGAATTTTGTAAACCATATTGTTGTGTGTTGTAAGAAGTGACTAAAAGGGTTGATGTAAGGAAAAGGCATCTGGCTGTAAAACATTGCCTCAAAATATCTCGTCCAACCCATGCCAACATACAGGGCTGGATTTAGATTTGATGAGGCCCTAAGCTATTTGAGATAATGGGGCCCTTTATATGTTTTAAAAGATGTTATAAAAACTGCAAAACGTTCAATATTAAAGCAGAAAACTGTTTAAAACTATTGCATTATTTTAGTTCTTTTTTTATCTTATATTTTGGAAATGTACACACCGTTTTTTTCAATTTTTTCGGGCCCCAAGAAAGTGGGGGCCCTAAGCTATAGCTTGTTTAGCTTATACGTAAATCCCACTCTGCCAACATATTTCTGTGGCAATCATCAGACTTGTCCAAGAGAAGCATCAAACTTTTCCATAGCTTTTATTGCATTAGCAATATTTTACAAAACAACCTTATACTTAAGATGCTGTCTGATGAAGTCATGTAGATGGGTGCAAGATCACAGCATCACATAATCATAAACACCATAGAAATATGTATTATGGCTGGTTATGGATAAATGAATTACAACTATTTACATCTGGCGTTCACAATTATCGTTATTGTTTGTGTCATCCTTACGCGGTCGATAAAATAAAGTACCAGTCAAGCACTGGGTTCGATTTAATCGACTTTCCCCTCCCCTAAAATTGCAGGCCTTGTCCCTATATAAGAAACTATTATTGTTTGTGAATTCTGTCATGGACAAACAAATCACATTTGGAAGGATATATGTGACGTTGAGTACTTGAATCTAATTGCATCATTATTCACTGATTAATCAGCATTTTATGACAGTTTGACATATCACCAACGTCTATTGAACCACGGGTCGTCCATGTTAGGATACAAGTTTGACCAGTTGAGCATACTGTACCTTGCTCATAACAGGACCTCGTTTAGGCTAAGTTGTTGGATGCCCTTCCCAACACCCAACCATATTCACAGTGTAGAACAGAGAGTGGCACTGTTATGAGGCAGTTGGCCACGTCATACCCTGCTCATAGTAGAACTGTATTTTGGGAGCTGGGTAGTTCTATTATGAGGGAGATCTGGCAAATTAGCTGCACCATATCTTGCTCATAGCAAGATTGTGTTTTGGCTGGGTTTTTACATTTGATGGATGTCCTTTCTAACATCAACCCCGTTTACTGTGTGGAACTGTTTGGTCCTACTATGAGGCAATTCTGGCCAGTTGGCCGTGCCGTGCCTTGCTCTTATTGGGATCATGTTTTGGTTGGGTACTCTTCCGAAGCACAAAACCCCACTTATGGTGTGGGCTGCACTCGGTTTATATACTTATAAATAATATATATACTTATACACTGTAAACGTGGTTGGTGTTAGGAAGGGCATCCAGTCGTAGAAAACCTGCCAGACAGTCCTACACGAGCGAGACGACCAATCTTGCCTCAAGTGGGGTAATTCCCGTCTAAACCCATGCTAGCGTGGAAGATAGATGTTAAACGATGATGCTGATGTACATGTACTACATAATACACAATATACATATAAAGTACATAAATGACACAAAAGAAATTGATCAAATATGTCCCAGACTTGAAAATACTGGGGTTGATGCTGTTGACTAAAAGTGGTGCCTCAGAATGGCCCCAGTCTAATAAATGAGAGACTAATATAATGAGATGTAGGTATTTAAAAAGCAGTCGTTCAGGAAATCTTCCATAGAATCTTATTTTCCCAAATTTAATATTTAATTTATTTCAAACAATGAAAACAATGAATTTAATTAAATGGTATTTCATCCTGATTAGATCTTAATTACAGTGTTTAGAACGAATCGGATGAATGGGTGTATGAGTGCGTAGGGGGTTGTGTGTGTGTGTGTGTAGAGAGAGAGGGTTGTGTGTGTAGGGGTTGTGTGTGTATGCATGTGGTTGTAGGGGGTTGTGTGTGTGTGGTTGTATGTATGTGTGTAGGGGATTGTGTGCATGCATGTGGTTGTATGAGTGTGTGTGTAGGGGGTTGGGTGAATATGTGGCGGATGGTTGTATGGGTATGTGTGTGTGTGTAGGGGTGCGTGTATGTAGCAGGTTATTGTATGGCAGTATGTGTGGGGGTACATGTATATATGTGTGTGTGAGTACATGTGTTGGTATATGTACATATGTGTGTGTACAGAATAAAGGCTAAGGTAAGTAAACTGTAATGTATTAACCCTTTAGTATTTAAACTGGCTGTAACTGGCCAGAATCTTCTCACCTCTTGCTGTTCAAACTGGCTGTAACTGGCTGCTCATACTGACATTAAGGTATTGTTCTCAAAATAAATATTGACTTCTCACAGATTCGATATTATGTGAGATATTTATGTGAGGTAAAGCCTTTACTATGAAAATACAATAGTATATATAGAGTAATGTAAATGTTATGTGAGGTAAAGCCTTTGCTATGAAAGTTTAATAGTATATATAGGGTAATGTAAATGTTATGTGAGGTAGAGCCTTTACCATGAAAATATAATAGTAAATATAGAGAAATGTAAATGTTATGTGAGATATTATGTGAGGTAAAGCCTTTACCATGAAAATATTATAGTATATATAGAGTAATGTAAATGTTATGTGAGGTAAAGCCTTTACCATGAAAATATAATAGTATATATAGAGAAATGTAAATGTTATGTGAGGTAAAGCCTTTACCATGAAAATATAATAGTAAATATAGAGTAATGTAAATGTTATGTGAGATATTATGTGAGGTAAAGCCTTTACCATGAAAATATTATAGTATATATAGAGTAATGTAAATGTTATGTGAGGTAAAGCCTTTACCATGAAAATATAATAGTATATATAGAGTAACGCCAAACTTAAATTAATACGTATAATGCCAATGAGGGAGTGAGAGGGGAGAGTAAGAAACAGAGAGGCAAAGTGAATGCTGTAACTATTACCATGTGTGCGTGTTTATGTACGTGCGCGTATGTTTATGTCTGTGTGCATGCGTGCAGCATTCCACAGAAAGTAAAAACTATCAACATGTGTTAGTGCACGGGTGCGTGTGTAAATTTGCGTGCATGTGCGCGTTTCCATGCGTGTATGTGTGTGTACGTGGGGCGTTCCACAATCGCCACGCAGTTTATCTGTCTGTGTGCCTGTCTGTCAGTCTAACATACACAGAGTTGTGAAGGGAGTAAATAGGGACCTTTTTTTACATTGACGGACATCTTTTATATTTATTATTGTGTCATTTTTTGACAATTGCTCGAAATGAATACTGATGATAAAAGCAATTCGACTTTATCAAACAGTGAACTACAGCAGCGACGGTGTGCAGCCAGGAATGAAGAAAAACGGGCTGAACAGCACCATCGGAACGCCGAACTTCAGAGGCGAAGACGTGCCGCCATGAATGAAGGGGAGCTGGCTGAACAACGCCAACGAAACACCGGAGCCAAGCAGCGATGGCATGCTGCAATGGTTGAAGACGAACTGGCTGAGCATCATCTTTTATATTAATTATCTATATCTATATTTACATATAATATAAAAGATTGGAACTTCCATCATCCTTTTGAGAAACGTGGAACAACCACGTCTATGCAATGGTACACGTTTTACAGTCAGGCAGAAGATGAACCATCTCCTAGAGGTCACTATTCTAGGTGGGAGCACCTAGAATTGTGCATATACTATGCACAAACGGTACAACGAAGAATCTGGTATATCTGGAAAATTTTTTTTTACTGTTTTCTGTATCACACAGACACCACGGACTCGCCTCATACTGTAACCAGACAAACATCCAATACAGTCATTTTCTCTTTTACCTGTCTTCTCTTATCATCTGTTTACCCGGGCGAAGCTGGGTACGTCAGCTAGTATAGAGTAATGTAAATGTTATGTGAGATATTATGTGAGATAAAGCCTTTACCACGAAAGTATAATAGTATATATAGAGTAATGTAAATGCTAAAGGGTTAAAATTGAATAGAAGAAATTGTTCTGTTGATTGAGCAAGTGAATGCTCATCGCTGAAACTGATGAAGGACCTATTATATATAAATGGTGAAACGTGTGAACTGAGAGAGAGAAAACTGGATATACAGATATACTGTACAAGAGAAGACTGACTGTGCTGGTATTGACTTGTGTTGTTTATAGATGACTAGCAGTGGTACCCGGCATTGCACGGGATAAGGTATTTTGGAACGCGGGCCACCAACAGACCTAATCGTGGAAAAACTGCATGTGTAGACAATATGTAAAGAAAATAAACTGAATACTCTGATGGCTGGATAATCTTTAAGATTTTCCTCGATGAAGCAAGAAAAATGCAATATTCACCTAATGCAGGCCCTAGGGGATGAAGAAAATGAATTTTTTATGTGCATAATATGCCTTGAAATTTCGGGAAAATCGGCTGGACGTAACGCCTCAAAAAAGCCCTAAAAAGCTGAAAAAATGAAGTTTTCACCTAGTTGGATTTTCTTTCCTCACTATGTGAAGAGACTGACTAATACATAGTTACAATTTCAAGGAAATCAGTCTGACGTAACGACTCAAAAAGCTCTAAAAACCTGAAAAAACGCAGTTTTTCAACTAATGCGGGCCCTAGGTGATCAAAAAGTTGAATTTTTATGTGCATAACACTCCCTGAAACATAAGTAATACACATGTAAAGTTTGAAAAAAGTCGGTTGGGTACTTCTCGAGTTTTAGGGATTCAAACTCACACACACACACACAGACATCCTCAGTTTTATAAATATAGATGATCATTGGGTGAAGAAGTGCCAAAATGTATCAGTGGAAAGAAGCTGCAGTAGAGGAAGACCTGGGCAGAGGTGGTGAGAGCTGATCTTCAAATGCTGAACATCAGAGAGGAGACGATGAAACACGAGGCAGGCTATGATGGAGATGGGATGTCCAACACATACAAGCATGGAAGAAACAGATTTAAAATAATAATGGTTTCTGGTTTAGGCATTTAGGGGAGGGGAAAGTCAATTATTTGTTAATGGTACTAGTAGTGGCAGTGGTGCTAAGGGTAGTAGAGGTGTGGTAGTGGTGGGTGTGGTGATGGTGGTGTGGTAGTGGTGGGTGTGGGTGTAGTGATGGTGGTGTGGTAGTGGTGCGTGTGGTGGTGGTGGGTGTAGTGATGGTGGTGGTGGTGGTGTGGTAGTGGTGGTGGGTGTGGGTGTAGTGATGGTGGTGTGGTAGTGGTGGGTGTAGTGATGGTGGTGGTGGTGGTAGTGGTGGGTGTGGTGATGGTGGTAGTAATGGTGGTGGGTGCAGTGATGGTGGTCGAGGTAGTAGTGTTGGTGGTGGTGTGGTAGTAGTGGTAGTGGTGGTGTGGTGGTGGTGGTAGTGTTGATGGTGTGGTGGTAGTGGTGGTGTGGTGGTAGTAGTGGTGGTGGTGGTGGTGTGGTGGTAGTAGTAGTGGTGTGGTGGTGGTAGTGGTGGTGATAGCAGTAGTAGTGGTGGTAGTGGTGGTGTGGTGGTAGTGGTGGTGATAGCAGTAGTAGTGGTGGTAGTGGTGATGTGGTGGTAGTGGTGGTTGTAGTAGTAGTGGTGGTGTGGTGGTGGTGGTAGTGGGGGCGGTGTGATGGTAGTGGTAGTAGTAGTGGTGGTGGTGGTGGTGTAGTGGTGGCGGTGTGGTGGTAGTAGTAGTGGTGGTAGTGGTGGTGATAGCAGTAGTAGTGGTGGTAGTGGTGGTAGTAGTAGTAGTGGTGGTGGTGGTGGTGGTAGTAGTAGTGGTGTGGTGGTAGTAGCAGTAGTAGTGGTGGTAGTGGTGGTGTGGTAGTGGTAGTGGTGGTGTGGTAGTGGTAGTGGTGGTGTGGTAGTGGTAGTGGTGGTAAGTGTGTTGCTGATGATTCTGTTGCTCCCAAGAATAAGACTGCCAAGTTTCTTTATCAAAACAAATTTCCTACTGCAACGTTCTTAATATAGAACTTTTGTAAAGGAACCATATATATGTATGTATGTCTGTATGTGTGTATGTATGTATGTATATGTGTGTGTGTATGTGTGTGCATGTGTATTAAATATATGTATGTGTGTGCATGTGTATTAAATGTGTGTGCATGTGTATTAAATATGTGTGTGCATGTGTATTAAATATATATATATGTATTTATGTGCGTGTGTATTATATATATGTGTGTGTGTGTATTATATGTATATATGTGTGCGTGTGTATTATATACACATATATATATATATATGTGTGTTTGTGTGTATGTGTGTGAGCATGTGTATTATATATATATATATACATATATATATGTATTATATATATATATATATATACACACACTAAAAAAGCTACTAATAATTTGGCATATATCTGCCAATGCAGTCTGGAAAGAGAATACTGTTGCTAAAGAATATGAAATAATAAACATTGATTTTTTTTTCTTTTACTTTCCTTCTCCATTTCCATTCTTGCATCTTTCAATGCCACCAAACTACAAAGTAGTATCAAAGACTGCCATGCATTCTCATATGTCTAGTATTAAAATTGGCAATATGAGTGTAAATCAAGATAGAAACCCCCCTTTCTATGGCATGACCATATTTCTACTAAAATACACTGTCTGTGCTATTTCAAATAATTTTCAAAAAAAAATCAAGAATTTGGAAAGATTTTGTGGTATGGCTTAACATGTGGTGATATGATTTAACATGTGGTAGTATGACTTAACATGTTGTGTTATGACTTAACATGTTGTGGTATGATTTAACATGTGGTGGTATGACTTAACATGTGTTGATTTAACATGTTGTGGTATGACTTAACATGTTGTGCTATGATTTAACATGTGGTGGTATGACTTAACATGCGGTGGTATGACTTAACATGTGGTGGTATGACTTAACATGTGGTGGTATGACTTAACATGTGTTGATTTAACATGTTGTGGTATAACTTAACATGTGTTGGTATGACTTAACATGTGGTGGTATGACTTAACATTTAGTTGTTTGGAACAAATATTGTATTCTAATTTAACCCTTTAGCATTTAAACTGGCCATATCCGGCCAGAATTGTCTCACCTTTTTCTGTTCAAACCAGCTGTAACCAGTTGCTCATACTTATGTTAAGGTATTGTTCTCAAAATAAATAATATCAAAATCTCATAGATTCAAAATTATGTGAGATAAAGCCTTTACCGTGAAAATATAATAGTAAATATAGAGTAATGTAAAGGGTTAGACACAAGTCAGCAGATTTAGAGGTTGGGTAAAGTTGATTAAATCAATCCAAGTACTTGACTGTACTGATACTTTATTTTATTGACCCTGGAAGGACAAAAAGCAAAGTTGACCTTGGTGGGATTGGAACTTAAAATGCCAGAACAAATACTGCAATACCTTTTTGTCCAATGCTCTACCAATTCTGCCAATCTTTGGGACATAGATTAATAAGATGTTATTGCATAAAACTGAGAGTTTGATTTCAATATTTCGTTACCTTATTTCTAATAAAATACATTGTCTATGTTATATTTGGGGAGGGTCATGTTGTCCTATTATTGCCAGAAAAATTTTGTAAAATGCACTCACTGATTGGTTTGGTTTTCACATCAGTATAGTTTTATATTTCTATAAATAATTTAGCTGGCAATCAATGTTTATCATTGATTGACCAACAGTTAAAAATATAAATATGAGTATTGTTACTCAAAGTTCTTTTGACACACACATCTGTGACATCTTCAGTGATTATCATGATTCCTTCCGTTATTGCATCTGTGTATATTTATATTCTATCTTAGATCACTAGTGTGTGTTTGTGTATTGTTGTTATTCCATTCATGTTTTCTGTTCAGCCTAGGTTTTCTTAATTCTATTTCTGTAGCCTCCATAATTTGTCTAATTTTTAAGTCGTTTCTATGTTTAGATATTTTAATTTCTATGTTGTCTATATTACCATCATGTCTTAGTCTGATGTGTTGATATAGTACCGAACCGTCTTTTTGTCGTTTTAGTTCCTCCCAGTGTTGGTCTATTCTCTCTCCTATGCTTCGAGCTGTCTCACCTATGTATGTCGTTGTCATGTTTCTACAGGCACCCCCTGTACATCTTATGCTATAGACTACATTTTTAGTTTTATAATTTATTTGTAGACTTTACATATTACACATTTCTTATTTGTGCAACGGGTTTTCTTAAAGGGTTAAGTTTTACTGATCAGGGATTTTATGGTAGTTCCTGGCTTTTCTACCACTTTAATATTTAAATAGGTTTTTCTTAGGGCCTTTCTAAATTGGTTAACTAGTCCACCTCCAGGGGTTGCATTCATGAACATGACACTTTGGTTGATGTACCATGAGTTGGCTTTCCCTATCTTTTGCCGAGTCCTATCTATGCTATTCTATGATTTGCGGGCAAATCCATTTCATGTCCATCTCTGTGAGAGTCTTGTATTTCGCTGTAACTCCTTTGTACACCCTGATCCTGTCTATTTGGTTATAGCCAGAGAACTGCATACGATTGATGAAGTGCTGTATATAGTTCAGCTTCAACACACAATTTCATATCAAAAACCTTCCAAAACAAATACATCTCCGCTTCATTGTCTATGATTTTTCAAATAATTCTGAAGATAATCAAGATTTTGAAAGGATTTTGCAATATGATTAATATTTTCATTAAGTTGTTTGAAACATATCAAAAGGAGTGGGAAAATTGGTTAAATTTACCCTAGTATGTGACTGGTACTTTATTTCATCAACCTTCAAAGAGCTGGAATGAATACAACAAAGTATTTTATCCAATGTTCTCTACCACTTCTCCTTCCACTTATTCCTGGTAGAGTTGTTGGGGACGGAATCCTCAAGCATGCCTTCCTGTTGGCCTTGTGACTGATCCGCTGGGTCCCCGAGTTAGACCAGCTGAGCTCATTGATGTTATGCAACCATCTTGCCCTGGGTCTTCTGCCTGTTGGCTTTGCCTGTAAGATCTGCCCACTGACTCCTTCTCTGCCATTTCGTCCCCGCCCCGTCTCTCTCTCTCTCTCTCTACAGTCAATCAATCAACTTTCCTCAAATCGGACCTAGAAAACGATGTTTCCAATGGTCTTTCCAATTGCTAAGACTACCTATTGGTGGCAACTCCAGGTAGAAGGAGCAACATGAAATAAAAGGTCTTGCTCAAGGACATAACGCATCGCCCGGTCCGGGAATCGAACTCACAACCTCACGATTGCGAATCCAACTATCTAACCACTCAGCCACACGCCTTCACTAATATATATCATCATCATCGTTTAACGTCTATCTTCCACGCTAGCATGGGTTTAGACGGGAATTGTCCCACTTGAGGCAAGAGTGGTTGTCTTGCTCGTATAGGACTGTCTGGCGGGTTTTCTACGGCTGGATGCCCTTCCTAACACCAACCACGTTTACAGTGTGGACTGGGAAGTTTTTACCATGTTACCTACACGGACATATTACAGCGTGGACTGTCTGGCGGGTTTTCTACGGCTGGATGCCCTTCCTAACACCAACCACATTTACAGTGTGGACTGGGAGGTTTTTACCATGTTACCTACACGGACATATTACAGAGTGGACTGTGTTTTTTGTCATGACACCTACACAACCTCATTTATTTAGGACTGATGTTGTGGTACCAACATATCTTTACATAGAAAGGGGTGGTGTTGATGGGGGTGGGGGTAGGGGTAGTGGGATGGGGGTGTATTTTTGGTTAAGAGGTGCCTACTGACTAGGTTTCGCTTTGTACTTAGGCAAGATATATATATATATATATATAGTGTTAGGAAGGGCATCCCGCTGTAGAAATCAAGCCAGAATCAGTTCCCGTATGAGCAAGGCATGGTCAACCGACTGGACACTGCCCACAACAGGACAACCCGTCTAACCCATGCTAACCCATGGAAGAATGGACATAAAACGGTGATGATGATGATGATATATATGTGTGTGTGGATGTACACACACACACACATGTATACTGGTTCTCATTATCATTCTCTACAGTTGCCGTGGTGATCCCATTAATTATGCAAACATGAAACAATCTAGACAATAAAATGAATAGCAATGTTGTTGTTAACAACAGATTGGTTTTATACAGATCAATACCACAGATATTGATGACAGATGCTCTTTTGCATTGAATATTTTATTTATCGGCCACATGTATAATAGAATCAATAGATTGATATTTTCTCATTGATCCATCAATGGGTTGCCAGATCATTGTAAAGAGCACAGCCACGGCTGTGTGGTTTAAGAATTGTTTCACAATCATGTAATTCCAGGTTCACTCTCACAGCACAGCACAGTACCTTAAACAAGTTTCTTCTGCTCTAGCTTTGGGGCTACCAATGCCTTTTCACTGGAATTTGGTTGCCCTTTTTCATACCTGCCTGAAATTGCCCCTCGTTCATCAAAGCAAAACTCTTTGATACCTGCCTGAAACTGCCCCTCGTTTATCAAAGCAAAACTCTTTGTTTTAAAGTGTCTCTATTTATTTAAAAACCTTCTATCATAATTTTATATAGGAAGTTTTGTTCACTTATGCTTCAAATATCAGTTTAATAATGAGAAAGTTTGTTATATTACTAAATCCCTTGAAATTCTTGATTATTTTCAAAGTGATTTGAAAATAATAGGTAGTGTCTTTCATTAGAAATATAAGAAAAAGGTTAAATAAAAGAAAAAATCTTTAAGACTTATAAACTCAGAGATTTGATCACATATATGTGTGTTTGTATGTGAGAGAGTGTGTCACCATCATTATCATTGTTTAACGTCTTTTTCCACGCCAGCATGGGTTAGACGGGTTGTCCCATTTCAGGTAAGTCAGGTCAGGTGATCATGTCTTGCTCACACACAACTGTTTCTATGGCTGGATGCCTTTTATAATGCAAACCACATTTACAGTGTGGGCTGGATACCTTTTGTCGTGACACCTACACAACTTCTTTAAAGTGTGGGCTTTGTGCTTTTTGTTGTGAAACCTACACGACCACTTTATAGTGTGGGCTGGGGATTGAGGCAAGGGTGTAATGGCATGGGAGAAGGGTGGTATGATCAGATGTGAGTGGGGTGTTAGGGCATGGGAGGTGTATGGAAGAAGGAGGGAGGATAGTGGTTAAGAGGTTCATACTAGATGTATGCTTTACTCCATGCACATGGGAAAGCAGGTCTTCTGTATTACTGAATAACGCCAAAGATCTCAATCCTGTGTCATTGATTTGAGAGGTGCAATTGTGCAAGGTCAGCTTTTATTACCTCATCCTAGGTCTTCCTACTCCATAGCTTCCATCAACTTTGATCACCCTACACCTTTTTATACATATTTCATCCTTCATACACATCACATGACCATACCAATGCAATCTCCTCTCTTTCACACTGTATCTGATCCCTCTTATGCTCAATTTCTCTCTCAGTTCATTTGCACCATGCCTTCAACACCTGAGCAACTATCCCTGAAGGTCCAGCTGTTTTGCCTGTCTTCATATCTTTGATTGCCTTACTTACTATACTACTCCTAACTTGCACAGCCGGTCCCTCTGTTGGGTCAACTTGGGGCAAAATATCTACATCCCATTCATTCTCCTCTTTTAGTAGTCTTTCATAATGGCACTTTCATGCTACCTTCTTTTCAGCATCAGTGAGGGCAAGTACTCTGTTATCATCATCGACTCACTTCGCCCCAATGACATCATAATTTTCTCTAAGACATTCCCTCATGATCCCGAACACCTCACACCTTTCGTCCTCACACTACAAAACAGGCTTAAATTTTTCTGCTTCCCTTCTTGCAAAGTACACTTGTCGTCTAGCTTCTCTCCTCATCTCCTGGTAGTGTTCTCTACTTCCCCATCCTGCAATTCTTTCCATGCCTGTCTTTAGGTCTTAATTGTTATGGAGGCACATGGCTTAGTGGTTAGAGCATTGGCCTTGCAATCGAAAGGTTGTGAGTTCAATTCTCAGACTGGGTGATGTGTTGTTTCCATGAGCAAGACACTTTATTTCACATTGCTCCAGTTTACTCAGCTGTAGAAATGAGATGATAGGGACTGGGGTCCCTATCATTCCACTGCAAAGTGGTCGTGGGGGTGCCACGGCAAAAAAGCACCCAGCACTCACTGTAAATGAGGTTGGTGTTAGGAAGGGCATCCAGCTGTAGAAATCAAGCCAGAATCAGTTCCTGTCCCACCCTTGCAAGCAGGGAAAAGCGGACGTAAAATGATGATGATGATGATGATGATGTCTCCTCCACCCTACTGTTCCACCACCAAGTCACTCTCCTTCTCCCTAGAGGTCTTCTCCAAGTACAGATTTTGTTTGTCTTCTTCAGTAGGTTATCTTTCAGGAATTTCCACTTCTCTGTATTCTACTTCTCTATTTGCTCTTCCTTACTGTCGAAAGCATCAAGCAACATCTAAATTTGTTACTGGCTGTGAGGTCCTTTAACTTCCACACTCTCCTCCAGGTTGTCCTCTGTCTTCAGGTTCATCTAGCCCTAACTATAAGGTCCCTAATTATTAGGGAGGTACATTCTTCACCAGGGAGGAACTTTGTTTTGTCTTCTAGTAAGGATAAAATCTATCTGGCTGGTATAAGTGATCAAGTGATTGTTTCGTTTTTTTAAGTTTGTGTTACAGATTGATGGCTCATTGGCATCACAGAATTCCAGGATCCTGAAACCTTCCTCATTTCTAGTACCAAATCCATAACCTCCATGGATCCCGTCAAAGCCATCGCAATATTGTCCAATTAAAGTTGCCAGCAATAATTATGAAGTCATTATTATTTATTTGGGAAGTAGTGTGCATTAAGGACTCATAGAACCTGTCTTTTATAATGTCTGGTAGACCAGACTGGGTTGCATAAGCAGTTATAATTGACATGGTTGTTTTGTTTAGTATTAGTCTGATTTTAATGATTCATTCAATCTATTTTCAGCAATCTATCCATTTTTCTCCTAACAAGAACCCTACTCCACCCAGCCTGTTATTTCCCACTGAGAAAAATGTGTATCCTCATTTTTTTCCCACAAGGAATGTAGCCCCCCCCCCCCCCCCCTCCATTTAGTCTCTTGTACACAGCATAGATCAACTTTCTTTTGTTCAAGCATCTCTACAACCTCACCTCTGGGAAAATGGGGGATGAATATTTTTGAGTTTTGATTGAAAATCATAGGAAAACTACTGACACGAGGACTGGTGAACCTTTAAAACCAGAACAATATTAAAATACCTGAAATAGTAAAGTATATTAGTAGACTAAACAGAGAGTTGGTAGAAGTATAATTCTACATTACTTGAAGAGCTTTCCAAACAGTGTGGACCGTTCAGTGAAGAACATGGCAACATCTGGTAGCACAATAAAATACGCCAAGTAGAGCATGGGGCCATATGTAAGTGAGATCTCTCAGCCTGGCTGGTAGGACAGTAGTCCTGCTTCAGTGCTGACTTGCTCTAAGAAAACCCGTTTAACCATTGCTATCAGAGAAAGCAGACATTAAATGATGTTAATGATTATATATATATATATATATATATTATAATAAAATGGATGCGGTGTTAAAGTTTGATTACATTTATTGAGGTGTGACGCATTTCGCGATTGATCAGCTCCAGGTTCGATCTGTATCGATCGGGTCTGACTCTGGAATCAAAAGCTCATCGGATTTCTGTTATGGTAATGTGGTAAAATTGCGTTATAATGAATACCATTATAACAAATTTTTCAGTATAGCGAAATTTTTTTGAATCCCTGGCCACACACTTGATGTGTTTCAGGTGATCTCGTTATAAAGAATTTTTTGTTACAAATATTTTTTTATACCCCATGAATTTTGTTATAATGGAATTTCACTGTATGTATATATATATATATATATATAACTTGTTGAGTGCTTTTATATCAGTTATAAAATATTTACTCGTTGTAACCCAACAATTTTAAATAAAACTTTTGCATATATATATATATATATATATATATATTATATATATATTGTTTCTACTTTTGGCACAAGGCCAGCAATTACCCAGTACATTACTGGTACTTTATATATATATATATATATATAGTAGAATAATCGAGTATCGAAAAATCGGCGCACGAGTTCACGATAAACAAAATTCGATATGAGCGGGGCTCAATAATTCAGATAAATCAGAGCTATAACTATCGTTAAAATACCGTCACACATAGAATATGTCTACAATCAACCATACGACCGAAAAATTGCGATATGGAAGATTCGGGACACTCAGATAAAATATCAATAAATCAATACATCAAATGAATGTAAAAAGCATACCCGGACCCGCTAGAAAGATGGTAAATCTAGCTTATATATATATATATATATATATATATATATATATATATATATTATATATATATACAGAGTGCAGACAGTATTTGAGGACACGTGTACTTTTAGTCATTGTTTTATTTGACTAATTTTTATTCAGAAAGTAACATTGAAAATAACTATGCTTACTAATGAAATGAAAAGGCATGATGTGATTGTGGCTTTGAAGGCTAAGCATGGGGATTTAGAAATTTCTCGTTTTCTGAAAGTTGCAAGATCTTTTGTTCACAAGATTCGGTGTGAGTTAGAGAAAGAACTTGGAAGTGTATTACCTGTATCAAAATGTAAAAAACATTCCAAACGCTCTGATTGTATCAGGACACCTGAATTTATTCAGGAAGTTAAGCAAAACATTGATGACAATCCAGGAAAATCAATGAGGTCAATTGCAAAAAATGTTGGTGTGTCAGAAAAAACAATCAGAAATGTTGTGCATGAAGACATCAGATACAAATCTTACGTGATGAGACGAGGTCAATTCATGTCAGAAAAAACAAAAGAAAAGTGTTTAATCAGATCCCAAAGACTTTTAAACTAACTTAAAAATCCATCAGAAAATGGTGTGATTTGGTTTTTCTCAGATGAAAAAAACTTTGACCAGGACCAGAAAACTAACAGAAGAAATGACAGGTGGCTATGTGCAGACCCTTCTGAGGTTACAAGAGTAATGCACACATTTTCCTGCAAGTGTCATGGTTTTGGGTGTTGTTAGGAATGAAGGACATGTGATGCCTCCTCACTTTTTTCCACAAGGCCTTAGGGTGAATGCTGCTGCATATATTGAGGTTCTGGATAAAGTTGTTAAGCCTTGGATCAACAGTGTATGCAATGGAAGGCCTTATGTCTTTCAACAAGATTCGGCACCATCACACAAGGCTCAAATGACAAGAATGGATGGCTGACAATTTGCATGATCACATCACCCCCAACACTTAGCCTCCTAATCCTCCAGATCTCAATCCACTGGATTACTATGTATGGAGCACTGTTGAGAAAAATGTCAATGAACACCCCCATAGCACCAAAGATTCTTTGAAAGCCACCATAATTCGAGTCATGTCCGATATGAACAAGGACCACTTAATCTGAGCTTGTAAAAGATTTCGACCCCGCGTAGAGGTAGTTATTGATGCTTATGCTGGTTTTATTGAATGAAATTATTAAATTGATAATTTAGCTTTATGTTTGTTATTTTTATAAGAATACTGTTTTTTTTCTGTTATTATATAAGCGCTTTTTTTAAACCATAAATCTGTCCTCAAATACCGTCCGCACCCTGTATATAGGTCTCTTGATTTTTAAATGCAATATTAAATACTGATTTTTTATATTTGTTGTCTCCTTTCAGAATTTTACAATGCTTTACATAAAGAAAGGTTACCCACGATTAGAGTCTAGTCAACAAGCAGAATTTATACCAATCCTGTTAAATTGCATTGAAGGACGACCACAGCCACAGCAAGACAGGTATGTGTGTGTCTGTGCTGTTGTTTGTATGTGTTTGTGTGTAGCTGTATAGCTTTATGTATGTATGTGTGTGTGTGTGTGTTTATGTGTATGTCTGTGTGAGCTTTGTTGTTGTTGTTTTTTTGTTTTTTTGCTAACCCTAAGCGAAGCAATAAAGCAACAAAAATTCAAGGGGTTACTGAGATGAGAGGTCAAGACAGAGAGAACAAATTGTTGTGGTGAGGAAAGCAAAAACCGGGAAGAGAATTCCCCAGCTATAATGTATGATGGAAGAAACTATGAAAATAGAATTTGGGATTACATTTAGGAACTTCGACTGTGAATGGATGAGACATAGCCACCAATCTGGTACTTCATTTAAACCTGCGAAGACGAGGCAATGAACAGGAAAGCTTAGAATAATACCTATGAAAATATAAAAGAGCCAAAGTGGCAACATTTCAATGGTATGATGGTGATGCTGACATGATGAGTCAGGACCAATAATGTTGATTCTTCTTTGGATCTTATTCTGACACTCAAGGTGCACGGCAAGCAGCAGACCAGATGTGGCAACAGTACTCAATACATTCTATAGAGATTATCTAGACTCGAGGTGCTCAACAGAAACACCAGACCAGATGTGACAACTATACTCAATACATTCTATAGATATTATCTAGACTCGAGGTGCTCAACAGAAACACCAGACCAGATGTGACAACTATACTCAATACATTCTATAGATATTATCTAGACTCGAGGTGCTCAACAGAAACACCAGACCAGATGTGACAACTATACTCAATACATTCTATAGATATTATCTAGACTCGAGGTGCTCAACAGAAACACCAGACCAGATGTGACAACTATACTCAATACATTCTATAGATATTATCTAGACTCAAGGTGTACAGCAGAAACACCAGACCAGATGTGACAACTATACTCAATACATTCTATAGATATTATCTAGACTCAAGGTGCTCAACAGAAACACCAGACCAGACGTGGCAACTATACTCAATACATTCTATACATATTATCTAGACTCGAGGTGCTCAACAGAAACACCAGACCAGATATGGCAACAGTATTCAATACAATGATGAAAATTTGATTTATAAAGATAAAACATATTTTCAGGTGTGATCAATTTTCTGGCACGACAGAGTGAATTAATTTTTTGGGGTAGCAGACTTAACATTCAATGTGATGTAATTATTCCGGCTTAAATCAATGGTAAATGTCAGACAATGAAGGCATATGATCAGCCATACTAATGGAAAGCTAAAGTAGTTCTCTGTGGTCAATAAAAGATAGCAGTTTAGTCTTAGATGCATTAGCTCTTTAGCATTTAAACCTGTATCCGGCCAGAATTCTCTCACCTCTTTCTGTTCAAACTAGCTGTAACTAGCCACTCATTCTGATGTTAAAGTATTGTTCTCAAAATAAATAACTGTTTCTACTTTAGGCACAAGGCCAGCAATCACCCAGTGCATTATTGGTACTTTATTTTATCAACCCCGTAAGGATGAAAGGCAAAGTCAACCTCAGCGGGATTTGAACTCAGATCGTAAAGGGACGTAACTATGCTGGAAAGCATGGTGTCTGACCCTCTACCGATACTGCCAATCCACCGCTCTCAAAATAAATAACATCAAAATCTCAGATTTGATATTATGTGAGATATTATGTAAGATAAAGCTTTTACGCAAAAATATAATAATAAATATAGAGTAATGTAAATGTTAAAGGGTTAAAGGTAGCAAACCATTTCTCACCCCACTCAACTGATCAAAGGTCATATTCAAGATCAACTTTATCAAATATATCAAACTTGCTGCGTGTAAAGGTGTGTGGCCTAGTGTGATAGCATGTTGTTTAATGGTTAGAATGTTCCACAATAGTATGGTAATGAGTTCAATTACCAATGGTGCGTAGTGTCCTTGAGTAAGACACTTTACTGCACATTTCTCCAGTCTATTCCGCTGGAAAAATAGTGAGTCAAATCTTTGCCGAATCTCTCTGAGAATTACATTAAGGGTACACATATCTGTGGAATACTCAGCCACTTGCACATTGTCAAAAGCAGGTTGTTCCATTGATAAAACAACTGGAATGTTTATCCTTGAAACTGGTGAAGATCCATTCTATTCTATTTTACATTAAAATGTTAATTATTTTGGGGAGGTCCGTCCCAACTTCCCAGTTTAACCAATTGACACAGGTACCAGCAATGGAGTCCCCTCTCTTGCAGACATTCACAGCCATGTATCCACTTCCTCTCGTTCCCTCCCACAGAGCCCATGTAAATAGTCATGGGTTCTGTCCCTCCCTCTCACTAGTCACAGAGACCCTGTAAATAGTCATGGGTTCTGTCCCTCCCTCTCACTAGTCACAGTCTCTGTAAATAGTCATGGGTTCTGTCCCTCCCTCTCACTAGTCACAGAGACCCTGTAAATAGTCATGGGTTCTGTCCCTCCCTCTCACTAGTCACAGTCTCTGTAAATAGTCATGGGTTCTGTCCCTCCCTCTCACTAGTCACAGAGACCCTGTAAATAGTCATGGGTTCTGTCCCTCCCTCTCACTAGTCACAGTCTCTGTAAATAGTCATGGGTTCTGTCCCTCCCTCTTACTAGTCACAGAGACCCTGTAAATAGTCATGGGTTCTGTCCCTCCATCTCACTAGTCACAGTCTCTGTAAATAGTCATGGGTTCTGTCCCTCCCTCTCACTAGTCACAGAGACCCTGTAAATAGTCATGGGTTCTGTCCCTCCCTCTCACTAGTCACAGTCTCTGTAAATAGTCATGGGTTCTGTCCATCCCTCTCACTAGTCACAGAGACCCTGTAAATAGTCATGGGTTCTGTCCCTCCCTCTCACTAGTCACAGAGACCCTGTAAATAGTCATGGGTTCTGTCCCTCCCTCTCACTAGTCACAGTCTCTGTAAATAGTCATGGGTTCTGTCCCTCCCTCTCACTAGTCACAGTCTCTGTAAATAGTCATGGGTTCTGTCCCTCCCTCTCACTAGTCACAGTCTCTGTAAATAGTCATGGGTTCTGTCCCTCCCTCTCACTAGTCACAGAGACCCTGTAAATAGTCATGGGTTCTGTCCCTCCCTCTCACTAGTCACAGAGACCCTGTAAATAGTCATGGGTTCTGTCCCTCCCTCTCACTAGTCACAGTCTCTGTAAATAGTCATGGGTTCTGTCCCTCCCTCTCACTAGTCACAGAGACCCTGTAAATAGTCATGGGTTCTGTCCCTCCCTCTCACTAGTCACAGTCTCT
This sequence comes from Eledone cirrhosa, assembly GCA_964016885.1. Lineage (NCBI taxonomy): Eukaryota > Metazoa > Mollusca > Cephalopoda > Octopoda > Eledonidae > Eledone > Eledone cirrhosa. Next base: position 10,624,893 of record OZ024749.1, on the reverse strand, counting down.
GTAAATAGTCATGGGTTCTGTCCCTCCCTCTCACTAGTCACAGTCTCTGTAAATAGTCATGGGTTCTGTCCCTCCCTCTCACTAGTCACAGAGACCCTGTAAATAGTCATGGGTTCTGTCCCTCCCTCTCACTAGTCACAGAGACCCTGTAAATAGTCATGGGTTCTGTCCCTCCCTCTCACTAGTCACAGAGCCCCTGTAAATAGTCATGGGTTCTGTCCCTCCCTCTCACTAGTCACAGAGCCCCTGTAAATAGTCATGGGTTCTGTCCCTCCCTCTCACTAGTCACAGAGACCCTGTAAATAGTCATGGGTTCTGTCCCTCCCTCTCACTAGTCACAGTCTCTGTAAATAGTCATGGGTTCTGTCCCTCCCTCTCACTAGTCACAGAGACCCTGTAAATAGTCATGGGTTCTGTCCCTCCCTCTCACTAGTCACAGAGACCCTGTAAATAGTCATGGGTTCTGTCCCTCCCTCTCACTAGTCACAGAGCCCCTGTAAATAGTCATGGGTTCTGTCCCTCCCTCTCACTAGTCACAGAGCCCCTGTAAATAGTCATGGGTTCTGTCCCTCCCTCTCACTAGTCACAGAGACCCTGTAAATAGTCATGGGTTCTGTCCCTCCCTCTCACTAGTCACAGTCTCTGTAAATAGTCATGGGTTCTGTCCCTCCCTCTCACTAGTCACAGTCTCTGTAAATAGTCATGGGTTCTGTCCCTCCCTCTCACTAGTCACAGAGACCCTGTAAATAGTCATGGGTTCTGTCCCTCCCTCTCACTAGTCACAGTCTCTGTAAATAGTCATGGGTTCTGTCCCTCCCTCTCACTAGTCACAGTCTCTGTAAATAGTCATGGGTTCTGTCCCTCCCTCTCACTAGTCACAGAGCCCCTGTAAATAGTCATGGGTTCTGTCCCTCCCTCTCACTAGTCACAGTCTCTGTAAATAGTCATGGGTTCTGTCCCTCCCTCTCACTAGTCACAGTCTCTGTAAATAGTCATGGGTTCTGTCCCTCCCTCTCACTAGTCACAGTCTCTGTAAATAGTCATGGGTTCTGTCCCTCCCTCTCACTAGTCACAGTCTCTGTAAATAGTCATGGGTTCTGTCCCTCCCTCTCACTAGTCACAGAGACCCTGTAAATAGTCATGGGTTCTGTCCCTCCCTCTCACTAGTCACAGAGCCCCTGTAAATAGTCATGGGTTCTGTCCCTCCCTCTCACTAGTCACAGTCTCTGTAAATAGTCATGGGTTCTGTCCCTCCCTCTCACTAGTCACAGTCTCTGTAAATAGTCATGGGTTCTGTCCCTCCCTCTCACTAGTCACAGTCTCTGTAAATAGTCATGGGTTCTGTCCCTCCCTCTCACTAGTCACAGTCTCTGTAAATAGTCATGGGTTCTGTCCCTCCCTCTCACTAGTCACAGAGACCCTGTAAATAGTCATGGGTTCTGTCCCTCCCTCTCACTAGTCACAGTCTCTGTAAATAGTCATGGGTTCTGTCCCTCCCTCTCACTAGTCACAGTCTCTGTAAATAGTCATGGGTTCTGTCCCTCCCTCTCACTAGTCACAGAGACCCTGTAAATAGTCATGGGTTCTGTCCCTCCCTCTCACTAGTCACAGAGCCCCTGTAAATAGTCATGGGTTCTGTCCCTCCCTCTCACTAGTCACAGAGCCCCTGTAAATAGTCATGGGTTCTGTCCCTCCCTCTCACTAGTCACAGAGACCCTGTAAATAGTCATGGGTTCTGTCCCTCCCTCTCACTAGTCACAGTCTCTGTAAATAGTCATGGGTTCTGTCCCTCCCTCTCACTAGTCACAGTCTCTGTAAATAGTCATGGGTTCTGTCCCTCCCTCTCACTAGTCACAGTCTCTGTAAATAGTCATGGGTTCTGTCCCTCCCTCTCACTAGTCACAGAGACCCTGTAAATAGTCATGGGTTCTGTCCCTCCCTCTCACTAGTCACAGAGACCCTGTAAATAGTCATGGGTTCTGTCCCTCCCTCTCACTAGTCACAGAGACCCTGTAAATAGTCATGGGTTCTGTCCCTCCCTCTCACTAGTCACAGTCTCTGTAAATAGTCATGGGTTCTGTCCCTCCCTCTCACTAGTCACAGAGCCCCTGTAAATAGTCATGGGTTCTGTCCCTCCCTCTCACTAGTCACAGAGACCCTGTAAATAGTCATGGGTTCTGTCCCTCCCTCTCACTAGTCACAGTCTCTGTAAATAGTCATGGGTTCTGTCCCTCCCTCTCACTAGTCACAGAGACCCTGTAAATAGTCATGGGTTCTGTCCCTCCCTCTCACTAGTCACAGTCTCTGTAAATAGTCATGGGTTCTGTCCCTCCCTCTCACTAGTCACAGTCTCTGTAAATAGTCATGGGTTCTGTCCCTCCCTCTCACTAGTCACAGAGACCCTGTAAATAGTCATGGGTTCTGTCCCTCCCTCTCACTAGTCACAGTCTCTGTAAATAGTCATGGGTTCTGTCCCTCCCTCTCACTAGTCACAGTCTCTGTAAATAGTCATGGGTTCTGTCCCTCCCTCTCACTAGTCACAGAGCCCCTGTAAATAGTCATGGGTTCTGTCCCTCCCTCTCACTAGTCACAGAGCCCCTGTAAATAGTCATGGGTTCTGTCCCTCCCTCTCACTAGTCACAGTCTCTGTAAATAGTCATGGGTTCTGTCCCTCCCTCTCACTAGTCACAGAGACCCTGTAAATAGTCATGGGTTCTGTCCCTCCCTCTCACTAGTCACAGAGTCTCTGTAAATAGTCATGGGTTCTGTCCCTCCCTCTCACTAGTCACAGTCTCTGTAAATAGTCATGGGTTCTGTCCCTCCCTCTCACTAGTCACAGAGACCCTGTAAATAGTCATGGGTTCTGTCCCTCCCTCTCACTAGTCACAGTCTCTGTAAATAGTCATGGGTTCTGTCCCTCCCTCTCACTAGTCACAGAGACCCTGTAAATAGTCATGGGTTCTGTCCCTCCCTCTCACTAGTCACAGAGACCCTGTAAATAGTCATGGGTTCTGTCCCTCCCTCTCACTAGTCACAGAGACCCTGTAAATAGTCATGGGTTCTGTCCCTCCCTCTCACTAGTCACAATCTCTGTAAATAGTCATGGGTTCTGTCCCTCCCTCTCACTAGTCACAGAGTCTCTGTAAATAGTCATGGGTTCTGTCCCTCCCTCTCACTAGTCACAGAGTCTCTGTAAATAGTCATGGGTTCTGTCCCTCCCTCTCACTAGTCACAGAGACCCTGTAAATAGTCATGGGTTCTGTCCCTCCCTCTCACTAGTCACAGTCTCTGTAAATAGTCATGGGTTCTGTCCCTCCCTCTCACTAGTCACAGTCTCTGTAAATAGTCATGGGTTCTGTCCCTCCCTCTCACTAGTCACAGAGACCCTGTAAATAGTCATGGGTTCTGTCCCTCCCTCTCACTAGTCACAGTCTCTGTAAATAGTCATGGGTTCTGTCCCTCCCTCTCACTAGTCACAGAGACCCTGTAAATAGTCATGGGTTCTGTCCCTCCCTCTCACTAGTCACAGTCTCTGTAAATAGTCATGGGTTCTGTCCCTCCCTCTCACTAGTCACAGAGACCCTGTAAATAGTCATGGGTTCTGTCCCTCCCTCTCACTAGTCACAGAGACCCTGTAAATAGTCATGGGTTCTGTCCCTCCCTCTCACTAGTCACAGAGACCCTGTAAATAGTCATGGGTTCTGTCCCTCCCTCTCACTAGTCACAGAGTCTCTGTAAATAGTCATGGGTTCTGTCCCTCCCTCTCACTAGTCACAGAGACCCTGTAAATAGTCATGGGTTCTGTCCCTCCCTCTCACTAGTCACAGAGTCTCTGTAAATAGTCATGGGTTCTGTCCCTCCCTCTCACTAGTCACAGAGTCTCTGTAAATAGTCATGGGTTCTGTCCCTCCCTCTCACTAGTCACAGAGTCTCTGTAAATAGTCATGGGTTCTGTCCCTCCCTCTCACTAGTCACAGAGACCCTGTAAATAGTCATGGGTTCTGTCCCTCCCTCTCACTAGTCACAGTCTCTGTAAATAGTCATGGGTTCTGTCCCTCCCTCTCACTAGTCACAGTCTCTGTAAATAGTCATGGGTTCTGTCCCTCCCTCTCACTAGTCACAGAGACCCTGTAAATAGTCATGGGTTCTGTCCCTCCCTCCCTCTCACTAGTCACAGAGACCCTGTAAATAGTCATGGGTTCTGTCCCTCCCTCCCTCTCACTAGTCACAGAGACCCTGTAAATAGTCATGGGTTCTGTCCCTCCCTCCCTCTCACTAGTCACAGAGACCCTGTAAATAGTCATGGGTCCTGCTCCTATCTTGACCTCAATAGAACTTCAACACAGACAACAGAAATCCAGAACAGTTACCTGAAAGCCAAGCATTATATCCAACGTTTCAATAATTCATTCCCTGCTCTACATATCCTTAATAAGATTTCTTTTCCTTTCTCTCCCAGCCTATTACAACTGTTGGTGCCAGCTCTACAGTATGTGAAAACTCCCAGCAGTCCTTCCAAACTTGAAGAAACGTATCAGTTGTCAGAAAGACCAAATGTCAGCCAACTATTTTTGGACTACCTAATGGATGTGTTGTTGTTACCTTACAAGTAAGTCTAGGACTATGTAATGGATGTGTTGTTGTTACCTTACAAGTAAGTCTAGGACTATGTAATGGATGTGTTGTTGTTACCTTACAAGTAAGTCTAGGACTATGTAATGGATGTGTTGTTGTTACCTTACAAGTAAGTCTAGGACTGTGTAATGGATGTGTTGTTGTTACCTTACAAGTAAGTCTAGGACTATGTAATGGATGTGTTGTTGTTACCTTACAAGTATGTCTAGGACTATGTAATGGATGTGTTGTTATTACTTTACAAGTAAGTCTAGGACTGTGTAATGGATGTGTTGTTACCTTACAAGTAAGTCTAGGACTGTGTAATGGATGTGTTGTTGTTACCTTACAAGTAAGTCTAGGACTGTGTAATGGATGTGTTGTTGTTACCTTACAAGTAAGTCTAGGACTATGTAATGGATGTGTTGTTGTTACCTTACAAGTAAGTCTAGGACTATGTAATGGATGTGTTGTTGTTACCTTACAAGTAAGTCTAGGACTATGTAATGGATGTGTTGTTACCTTACAAGTAAGTCTAGGACTGTGTAATGGATGTGTTGTTGTTACCTTACAAGTAAGTCTAGGACTATGTAATGGATGTGTTGTTATTACCTTACAAGTATGTCTAGGACTATGTAATGGATGTGTTGTTACCTTACAAGTATGTCTAGGACTATGTAATGGATGTGTTGTTACCTTACAAGTAAGTCTAGGACTGTGTAATGGATGTGTTGTTATTACCTTACAAGTATGTCTAGGACTATGTAATGGATGTGTTGTTACCTTACAAGTAAGTCTAGGACTATGTAATGGATGTGTTGTTATTACCTTACAAGTATGTCTAGGACTATGTAATGGATGTGTTGTTACCTTACAAGTATGTCTAGGACTATGTAATGGATGTGTTGTTACCTTACAAGTAAGTCTAGGACTATGTAATGGATGTGTTGTTGTTACCTTACAAGTAAGTCTAGGACTGTGTAATGGATGTGTTGTTGTTACCTTACAAGTAAGTCTAGGACTGTGTAATGGATGTGTTGTTGTTACCTTACAAGTAAGTCTAGGACTATGTAATGGATGTGTTGTTACCTTACAAGTAAGTCTAGGACTATGTAATGGATGTGTTGTTGTTACTTTACAAGTAAGTCTAGGACTGTGTAATGGATGTGTTGTTGTTACCTTACAAGTAAGTCTAGGACTATGTAATGGATGTGTTGTTGTTACCTTACAAGTAAGTCTAGGACTGTGTAATGGATGTGTTGTTGTTACCTTACAAGTAAGTCTAGGACTGTGTAATGGATGTGTTGTTGTTACCTTACAAGTAAGTCTAGGACTGAGTAATGGATGTGTTGTTGTTACCTTACAAGTAAGTCTAGGACTGTGTAATGGATGTGTTGTTGTTACCTTACAAGTAAGTCTAGGACTGTGTAATGGATGTGTTGTTGTTACCTTACAAGTAAGTCTAGGACTGTGTAATGGATGTGTTGTTATTACCTTACAAGTATGTCTAGGACTGTGTAATGGATGTGTTGTTGTTACCTTACAAGTATGTCTAGGACTGTGTAATGGATGTGTTGTTGTTACCTTACAAGTAAGTCTAGGACTATGTAATGGATGTGTTGTTGTTACCTTACAAGTAAGTCTAGGACTATGTAATGGATGTGTTGTTGTTACCTTACAAGTAAGTCTAGGACTGTGTAATGGATGTGTTGTTGTTACCTTACAAGTAAGTCTAGGACTGTGTAATGGATGTGTTGTTGTTACCTTACAAGTAAGTCTAGGACTATGTAATGGATGTGTTGTTACCTTACAAGTAAGTCTAGGACTATGTAATGGATGTGTTGTTGTTACTTTACAAGTAAGTCTAGGACTGTGTAATGGATGTGTTGTTGTTACCTTACAAGTATGTCTAGGACTGTGTAATGGATGTGTTGTTGTTACCTTACAAGTAAGTCTAGGACTATGTAATGGATGTGTTGTTGTTACCTTACAAGTAAGTCTAGGACTATGTAATGGATGTGTTGTTGTTACCTTACAAGTAAGTCTAGGACTGTGTAATGGATGTGTTGTTGTTACCTTACAAGTAAGTCTAGGACTGTGTAATGGATGTGTTGTTGTTACCTTACAAGTAAGTCTAGGACTATGTAATGGATGTGTTGTTACCTTACAAGTAAGTCTAGGACTATGTAATGGATGTGTTGTTGTTACTTTACAAGTAAGTCTAGGACTGTGTAATGGATGTGTTGTTGTTACCTTACAAGTAAGTCTAGGACTGTGTAATGGATGTGTTGTTGTTACCTTACAAGTAAGTCTAGGACTATGTAATGGATGTGTTGTTGTTACCTTACAAGTATGTCTAGGACTGTGTAATGGATGTGTTGTTGTTACCTTACAAGTAAGTCTAGGACTATGTAATGGATGTGTTGTTGTTACCTTACAAGTAAGTCTAGGACTATGTAATGGATGTGTTGTTGTTACCTTACAAGTAAGTCTAGGACTATGTAATGGATGTGTTGTTGTTACCTTACAAGTATGTCTAGGACTGTGTAATGGATGTGTTGTTGTTACCTTACAAGTAAGTCTAGGACTATGTAATGGATGTGTTGTTGTTACCTTACAAGTAAGTCTAGGACTATGTAATGGATGTGTTGTTGTTACCTTACAAGTATGTCTAGGACTGTGTAATGGATGTGTTGTTGTTACCTTACAAGTAAGTCTAGGACTATGTAATGGATGTGTTGTTGTTACCTTACAAGTAAGTCTAGGACTATGTAATGGATGTGTTGTTGTTACCTTACAAGTAAGTCTAGGACTGTGTAATGGATGTGTTGTTGTTACCTTACAAGTATGTCTAGGACTATGTAATGGATGTGTTGTTGTTACCTTACAAGTATGTCTAGGACTGTGTAATGGATGTGTTGTTGTTACCTTACAAGTAAGTCTAGGACTGTGTAATGGATGTGTTGTTGTTACCTTACAAGTAAGTCTAGGACTATGTAATGGATGTGTTGTTGTTACCTTACAAGTATGTCTAGGACTGTGTAATGGATGTGTTGTTGTTACCTTACAAGTATGTCTAGGACTATGTAATGGATGTGTTGTTGTTACCTTACAAGTATGTCTAGGACTATGTAATGGATGTGTTGTTACCTTACAAGTATGTCTAGGACTATGTAATGGATGTGTTGTTGTTACCTTACAAGTATGTCTAGGACTGTGTAATGGATGTGTTGTTGTTACCTTACAAGTAAGTCTAGGACTATGTAATGGATGTGTTGTTATTACCTTACAAGTAAGTCTAGGACTATGTAATGGATGTGTTGTTGTTACCTTACAAGTATGTCTAGGACTGTGTAATGGATGTGTTGTTGTTACCTTACAAGTAAGTCTAGGACTATGTAATGGATGTGTTGTTATTACCTTACAAGTAAGTCTAGGACTATGTAATGGATGTGTTGTTGTTACCTTACAAGTATGTCTAGGACTGTGTAATGGATGTGTTGTTGTTACCTTACAAGTAAGTCTAGGACTATGTAATGGATGTGTTGTTATTACCTTACAAGTAAGTCTAGGACTATGTAATGGATGTGTTGTTGTTACCTTACAAGTATGTCTAGGACTGTGTAATGGATGTGTTGTTGTTACCTTACAAGTATGTCTAGGACTGTGTAATGGATGTGTTGTTATTACCTTACAAGTAAGTCTAGGACTGTGTAATGGATGTGTTGTTGTTACCTTACAAGTATGTCTAGGACTGTGTAATGGATGTGTTGTTGTTACCTTACAAGTAAGTCTAGGACTATGTAATGGATGTGTTGTTGTTACCTTACAAGTAAGTCTAGGACTATGTAATGGATGTGTTGTTATTACCTTACAAGTAAGTCTAGGACTATGTAATGGATGTGTTGTTGTTACCTTACAAGTATGTCTAGGACTGTGTAATGGATGTGTTGTTGTTACCTTACAAGTATGTCTAGGACTATGTAATGGATGTGTTGTTATTACCTTACAAGTAAGTCTAGGACTGTGTAATGGATGTGTTGTTATTACCTTACAAGTATGTCTAGGACTATGTAATGGATGTGTTGTTACCTTACAAGTATGTCTAGGACTATGTAATGGATGTGTTGTTGTTACCTTACAAGTAAGTCTAGGACTATGTAATGGATGTGTTGTTATTACCTTACAAGTAAGTCTAGGACTGTGTAATGGATGTGTTGTTACCTTACAAGTAAGTCTAGGACTATGTAATGGATGTGTTGTTGTTACCTTACAAGTAAGTCTAGGACTATGTAATGGATGTGTTGTTGTTACCTTACAAGTAAGTCTAGGACTATGTAATGGATGTGTTGTTGTTACCTTACAGGTATGTCTAGGACTGTGTAATGGATGTGTTGTTGTTACCTTACAGGTATGTCTAGGACTGTGTAATGGATGTGTTGTTGTTACCTTACAAGTAAGTCTAGGACTATGTAATGGATGTGTTGTTGTTACCTTACAAGTAAGTCTAGGACTATGTAATGGATGTGTTGTTGTTACCTTACAGGTATGTCTAGGACTGTGTAATGGATGTGTTGTTGTTACCTTACAAGTAAGTCTAGGACTATGTAATGGATGTGTTGTTGTTACCTTACAAGTAAGTCTAGGACTATGTAATGGATGTGTTGTTACCTTACAAGTAAGTCTAGGACTATGTAATGGATGTGTTGTTGTTACCTTACAGGTATGTCTAGGACTGTGTAATGGATGTGTTGTTGTTACCTTACAAGTAAGTCTAGGACTATGTAATGGATGTGTTGTTGTTACCTTACAAGTAAGTCTAGGACTATGTAATGGATGTGTTGTTGTTACCTTACAAGTAAGTCTAGGACTGTGTAATGGATGTGTTGTTGTTACCTTACAAGTAAGTCTAGGACTATGTAATGGATGTGTTGTTGTTACCTTACAAGTAAGTCTAGGACTATGTAATGGATGTGTTGTTGTTACCTTACAAGTAAGTCTAGGACTATGTAATGGATGTGTTGTTACCTTACAAGTAAGTCTAGGACTATGTAATGGATGTGTTGTTGTTACCTTACAAGTAAGTCTAGGACTGTGTAATGGATGTGTTGTTACCTTACAAGTAAGTCTAGGACTATGTAATGGATGTGTTGTTGTTACCTTACAAGTAAGTCTAGGACTATGTAATGGATGTGTTGTTGTTACCTTACAGGTATGTCTAGGACTGTGTAATGGATGTGTTGTTGTTACCTTACAAGTAAGTCTAGGACTGTGTAATGGATGTGTTGTTGTTACCTTACAAGTAAGTCTAGGACTATGTAATGGATGTGTTGTTGTTACCTTACAAGTAAGTCTAGGACTATGTAATGGATGTGTTGTTGTTACCTTACAAGTAAGTCTAGGACTATGTAATGGATGTGTTGTTGTTACATTACAAGTAAGTCTAGGACTATGTAATGGATGTGTTGTTGTTACCTTACAAGTAAGTCTAGGACTATGTAATGGATGTGTTGTTACCTTACAAGTAAGTCTAGGACTATGTAATGGATGTGTTGTTGTTACCTTACAAGTAAGTCTAGGACTATGTAATGGATGTGTTGTTACCTTACAAGTAAGTCTAGGACTATGTAATGGATGTGTTGTTACCTTACAAGTAAGTCTAGGACTATGTAATGGATGTGTTGTTGTTACCTTACAAGTATGTCTAGGACTGTGTAATGGATGTGTTGTTGTTACCTTACAAGTAAGTCTAGGACTGTGTAATGGATGTGTTGTTGTTACCTTACAAGTAAGTCTAGGACTATGTAATGGATGTGTTGTTGTTACCTTACAAGTAAGTCTAGGACTATGTAATGGATGTGTTGTTGTTACCTTACAAGTAAGTCTAGGACTGTGTAATGGATGTGTTGTTATTACCTTACAAGTATGTCTAGGACTATGTAATGGATGTGTTGTTGTTACCTTACAAGTAAGTCTAGGACTGTGTAATGGATGTGTTGTTATTACCTTACAAGTATGTCTAGGACTATGTAATGGATGTGTTGTTGTTACCTTACAAGTAAGTCTAGGACTGTGTAATGGATGTGTTGTTATTACCTTACAAGTAAGTCTAGGACTATGTAATGGATGTGTTGTTACCTTACAAGTAAGTCTAGGACTATGTAATGGATGTGTTGTTGTTACCTTACAAGTAAGTCTAGGACTGTGTAATGTATGTGTTGTTGTTACCTTACAAGTAAGTCTAGGACTATGTAATGGATGTGTTGTTGTTACCTTACAAGTAAGTCTAGGACTATGTAATGGATGTGTTGTTGTTACCTTACAAGTAAGTCTAGGACTATGTAATGGATGTGTTGTTGTTACCTTACAAGTAAGTCTAGGACTGTGTAATGTATGTGTTGTTGTTACCTTACAAGTAAGTCTAGGACTATGTAATGGATGTGTTGTTGTTACCTTACAAGTAAGTCTAGGACTATGTAATGGATGTGTTGTTACCTTACAAGTAAGTCTAGGACTATGTAATGGATGTGTTGTTGTTACCTTACAAGTAAGTCTAGGACTGTGTAATGGATGTGTTATTACCTTACAAGTAAGTCTAGGACTATGTAATGGATGTGTTGTTGTTACCTTACAAGTATGTCTAGGACTATGTAATGGATGTGTTGTTGTTACCTTACAAGTAAGTCTAGGACTGTGTAATGGATGTGTTGTTGTTACCTTACAAGTAAGTCTAGGACTGTGTAATGGATGTGTTGTTACCTTACAAGTAAGTCTAGGACTGTGTAATGGATGTGTTGTTGTTACCTTACAAGTATGTCTAGGACTGTGTAATGGATGTGTTGTTGTTACCTTACAAGTAAGTCTAGGACTGTGTAATGGATGTGTTGTTACCTTACAAGTAAGTCTAGGACTGTGTAATGGATGTGTTGTTACCTTACAAGTAAGTCTAGGACTGTGTAATGGATGTGTTGTTGTTACCTTACAAGTAAGTCTAGGACTGTGTAATGGATGTGTTGTTACCTTACAAGTAAGTCTAGGACTGTGTAATGGATGTGTTGTTGTTACCTTACAAGTAAGTCTAGGACTGTGTAATGGATGTGTTGTTACCTTACAAGTAAGTCTAGGACTGTGTAATGGATGTGTTGTTGTTACCTTACAAGTAAGTCTAGGACTGTGTAATGGATGTGTTGTTGTTACCTTACAAGTAAGTCTAGGACTGTGTAATGGATGTGTTGTTGTTACCTTACAAGTAAGTCTAGGACTATGTAATGGATGTGTTGTTATTACCTTACAAGTATGTCTAGGACTGTGTAATGGATGTGTTGTTGTTACCTTACAAGTAAGTCTAGGACTGTGTAATGGATGTGTTGTTACCTTACAAGTAAGTCTAGGACTGTGTAATGGATGTGTTGTTATTACCTTACAAGTAAGTCTAGGACTATGTAATGGATGTGTTGTTGTTACCTTACAAGTAAGTCTAGGACTATGTAATGGATGTGTTGTTGTTACCTTACAGGTATGTCTAGGACTGTGTAATGGATGTGTTGTTGTTACCTTACAAGTAAGTCTAGGACTGTGTAATGGATGTGTTGTTACCTTACAAGTAAGTCTAGGACTGTGTAATGGATGTGTTGTTACCTTACAAGTAAGTCTAGGACTATGTAATGGATGTGTTGTTGTTACCTTACAAGTAAGTCTAGGACTGTGTAATGGATGTGTTGTTGTTACCTTACAAGTAAGTCTAGGACTATGTAATGGATGTGTTGTTATTACCTTACAAGTATGTCTAGGACTATGTAATGGATGTGTTGTTGTTACCTTACAAGTATGTCTAGGACTGTGTAATGGATGTGTTGTTGTTACCTTACAAGTAAGTCTAGGACTATGTAATGGATGTGTTGTTGTTACCTTACAAGTAAGTCTAGGACTATGTAATGGATGTGTTGTTATTACCTTACAAGTATGTCTAGGACTATGTAATGGATGTGTTGTTGTTACCTTACAAGTAAGTCTAGGACTATGTAATGGATGTGTTGTTGTTACCTTACAAGTATGTCTAGGACTATGTAATGGATGTGTTGTTGTTACCTTACAAGTAAGTCTAGGACTATGTAATGGATGTGTTGTTGTTACCTTACAAGTAAGTCTAGGACTATGTAATGGATGTGTTGTTGTTACCTTACAAGTATGTCTAGGACTGTGTAATGGATGTGTTGTTGTTACCTTACAAGTAAGTCTAGGACTATGTAATGGATGTGTTGTTGTTACCTTACAAGTATGTCTAGGACTGTGTAATGGATGTGTTGTTGTTACCTTACAAGTAAGTCTAGGACTATGTAATGGATGTGTTGTTATTACCTTACAAGTATGTCTAGGACTATGTAATGGATGTGTTGTTGTTACCTTACAAGTAAGTCTAGGACTATGTAATGGATGTGTTGTTGTTACCTTACAAGTAAGTCTAGGACTATGTAATGGATGTGTTGTTGTTACCTTACAAGTATGTCTAGGACTGTGTAATGGATGTGTTGTTGTTACCTTACAAGTATGTCTAGGACTATGTAATGGATGTGTTGTTGTTACCTTACAAGTATGTCTAGGACTGTGTAATGGATGTGTTGTTGTTACCTTACAAGTAAGTCTAGGACTGTGTAATGGATGTGTTGTTGTTACCTTACAAGTAAGTCTAGGACTGTGTAATGGATGTGTTGTTGTTACCTTACAAGTATGTCTAGGACTATGTAATGGATGTGTTGTTGTTACCTTACAAGTATGTCTAGGACTGTGTAATGGATGTGTTGTTGTTACCTTACAAGTAAGTCTAGGACTATGTAATGGATGTGTTGTTATTACCTTACAAGTATGTCTAGGACTATGTAATGGATGTGTTGTTGTTACCTTACAAGTATGTCTAGGACTGTGTAATGGATGTGTTGTTGTTACCTTACAAGTAAGTCTAGGACTATGTAATGGATGTGTTGTTGTTACCTTACAAGTATGTCTAGGACTATGTAATGGATGTGTTGTTGTTACCTTACAAGTAAGTCTAGGACTGTGTAATGGATGTGTTGTTGTTACCTTACAAGTATGTCTAGGACTATGTAATGGATGTGTTGTTGTTACCTTACAAGTATGTCTAGGACTGTGTAATGGATGTGTTGTTGTTACCTTACAAGTAAGTCTAGGACTATGTAATGGATGTGTTGTTATTACCTTACAAGTATGTCTAGGACTATGTAATGGATGTGTTGTTGTTACCTTACAAGTAAGTCTAGGACTGTGTAATGGATGTGTTGTTGTTACCTTACAAGTAAGTCTAGGACTGTGTAATGGATGTGTTGTTGTTACCTTACAAGTATGTCTAGGACTATGTAATGGATGTGTTGTTGTTACCTTACAAGTATGTCTAGGACTGTGTAATGGATGTGTTGTTGTTACCTTACAAGTAAGTCTAGGACTATGTAATGGATGTGTTGTTGTTACCTTACAAGTAAGTCTAGGACTATGTAATGGATGTGTTGTTGTTACCTTACAAGTATGTCTAGGACTGTGTAATGGATGTGTTGTTGTTACCTTACAAGTATGTCTAGGACTATGTAATGGATGTGTTGTTGTTACCTTACAAGTAAGTCTAGGACTGTGTAATGGATGTGTTGTTGTTACCTTACAAGTATGTCTAGGACTATGTAATGGATGTGTTGTTGTTACCTTACAAGTAAGTCTAGGACTATGTAATGGATGTGTTGTTGTTACCTTACAAGTAAGTCTAGGACTGTGTAATGGATGTGTTGTTACCTTACAAGTAAGTCTAGGACTGTGTAATGGATGTGTTGTTGTTACCTTACAAGTAAGTCTAGGACTGTGTAATGGATGTGTTGTTGTTACCTTACAAGTAAGTCTAGGACTGTGTAATGGATGTGTTGTTGTTACCTTACAAGTAAGTCTAGGACTGTGTAATGGATGTGTTGTTGTTACCTTACAAGTAAGTCTAGGACTATGTAATGGATGTGTTGTTGTTACCTTACAAGTAAGTCTAGGACTATGTAATGGATGTGTTGTTGTTACCTTAGAAGTAAGTCTAGGACTATGTAATGGATGTGTTGTTGTTACCTTACAAGTAAGTCTAGGACTATGTAATGGATGTGTTGTTATTACCTTACAAGTAAGTCTAGGACTATGTAATGGATGTGTTGTTGTTACCTTACAAGTATGTCTAGGACTGTGTAATGGATGTGTTGTTGTTACCTTACAAGTATGTCTAGGACTATGTAATGGATGTGTTGTTATTACCTTACAAGTAAGTCTAGGACTATGTAATGGATGTGTTGTTGTTACCTTACAAGTATGTCTAGGACTGTGTAATGGATGTGTTGTTACCTTACAAGTAAGTCTAGGACTATGTAATGGATGTGTTGTTGTTACCTTACAAGTAAGTCTAGGACTGTGTAATGGATGTGTTGTTACCTTACAAGTAAGTCTAGGACTATGTAATGGATGTGTTGTTGTTACCTTACAGGTATGTCTAGGACTGTGTAATGGATGTGTTGTTGTTACCTTACAAGTAAGTCTAGGACTGTGTAATGGATGTGTTGTTGTTACCTTACAAGTAAGTCTAGGACTATGTAATGGATGTGTTGTTGTTACCTTACAAGTATGTCTAGGACTATGTAATGGATGTGTTGTTACCTTACAAGTAAGTCTAGGACTATGTAATGGATGTGTTGTTACCTTACAAGTAAGTCTAGGACTGTGTAATGGATGTGTTGTTGTTACCTTACAAATATGTCTAGGACTGTGTAATGGATGTGTTGTTGTTACCTTACAAGTAAGTCTAGGACTGTGTAATGGATGTGTTGTTACCTTACAAGTAAGTCTAGGACTATGTAATGGATGTGTTGTTGTTACCTTACAAGTAAGTCTAGGACTGTGTAATGGATGTGTTGTTACCTTACAAGTAAGTCTAGGACTGTGTAATGGATGTGTTGTTGTTACCTTACAAGTAAGTCTAGGACTATGTAATGGATGTGTTGTTGTTACCTTACAGGTATGTCTAGGACTGTGTAATGGATGTGTTGTTGTTACCTTACAAGTAAGTCTAGGACTATGTAATGGATGTGTTGTTGTTACCTTACAAGTAAGTCTAGGACTATGTAATGGATGTGTTGTTGTTACCTTACAAGTAAGTCTAGGACTATGTAATGGATGTGTTGTTGTTACCTTACAGGTATGTCTAGGACTGTGTAATGGATGTGTTGTTGTTACCTTACAAGTAAGTCTAGGACTATGTAATGGATGTGTTGTTGTTACCTTACAAGTAAGTCTAGGACTATGTAATGGATGTGTTGTTACTTTACAAGTAAGTCTAGGACTGTGTAATGGATGTGTTGTTGTTACCTTACAAGTAAGTCTAGGACTGTGTAATGGATGTGTTGTTGTTACCTTACAAGTAAGTCTAGGACTATGTAATGGATGTGTTGTTACTTTACAAGTAAGTCTAGGACTATGTAATGGATGTGTTGTTACCTTACAAGTAAGTCTAGGACTATGTAATGGATGTGTTGTTGTTACCTTACAAGTAAGTCTAGGACTGTGTAATGGATGTGTTGTTGTTACCTTACAAGTATGTCTAGGACTGTGTAATGGATGTGTTGTTGTTACCTTACAAGTAAGTCTAGGACTATGTAATGGATGTGTTGTTGTTACCTTACAAGTAAGTCTAGGACTGTGTAATGGATGTGTTGTTGTTACCTTACAAGTATGTCTAGGACTGTGTAATGGATGTGTTGTTGTTACCTTACAAATATGTCTAGGACTGTGTAATGGATGTGTTGTTGTTACCTTACAAGTAAGTCTAGGACTATGTAATGGATGTGTTGTTGTTACTTTACAAGTATGTCTAGGACTGTGTAATGGATGTGTTGTTGTTACCTTACAAGTAAGTCTAGGACTATGTAATGGATGTGTTGTTGTTACCTTACAAGTATGTCTAGGACTGTGTAATGGATGTGTTGTTGTTACCTTACAAGTAAGTCTAGGACTATGTAATGGATGTGTTGTTGTTGCCTTACAAGTATGTCTAGGACTGTGTAATGGATGTGTTGTTGTTACCTTACAAGTAAGTCTAGGACTGTGTAATGGATGTGTTGTTACCTTACAAGTAAGTCTAGGACTATGTAATGGATGTGTTGTTGTTACCTTACAAGTAAGTCTAGGACTATGTAATGGATGTGTTGTTACCTTACAAGTAAGTCTAGGACTATGTAATGGATGTGTTGTTGTTACCTTACAAGTATGTCTAGGACTATGTAATGGATGTGTTGTTGTTACCTTACAAGTATGTCTAGGACTATGTAATGGATGTGTTGTTACCTTACAAGTAAGTCTAGGACTATGTAATGGATGTGTTGTTACCTTACAAGTAAGTCTAGGACTATGTAATGGATGTGTTGTTGTTACCTTACAAGTATGTCTAGGACTGTGTAATGGATGTGTTGTTGTTACCTTACAAGTAAGTCTAGGACTATGTAATGGATGTGTTGTTATTACCTTACAAGTAAGTCTAGGACTATGTAATGGATGTGTTGTTGTTACCTTACAAGTAAGTCTAGGACTATGTAATGGATGTGTTGTTGTTACCTTACAAGTAAGTCTAGGACTATGTAATGGATGTGTTGTTACCTTACAAGTAAGTCTAGGACTTAATAATGGATGTGTTGTTGTTACCTTACAAGTAAGTCTAGGACTATGTAATGGATGTGTTGTTACCTTACAAGTAAGTCTAGGACTGTGTAATGGATGTGTTGTTATTACCTTACAAGTATGTCTAGGACTGTGTAATGGATGTGTTGTTGTTACCTTACAAGTAAGTCTAGGACTATGTAATGGATGTGTTGTTATTACCTTACAAGTATGTCTAAGACTGTGTAATGGATGTGTTGTTGTTACCTTACAAGTAAGTCTAGGACTATGTAATGGATGTGTTGTTACCTTACAAGTAAGTCTAGGACTGTGTAATGGATGTGTTGTTATTACCTTACAAGTAAGTCTAGGACTATGTAATGGATGTGTTGTTGTTACCTTACAAGTAAGTCTAGGACTGTGTAATGGATGTGTTGTTATTACCTTACAAGTAAGTCTAGGACTATGTAATGGATGTGTTGTTATTACCTTACAAGTAAGTCTAGGACTATGTAATGGATGTGTTGTTATTACCTTACAAGTATGTCTAGGACTGTGTAATGGATGTGTTGTTGTTACCTTACAAGTAAGTCTAGGACTGTGTAATGGATGTGTTGTTACCTTACAAGTAAGTCTAGGACTATGTAATGGATGTGTTGTTGTTACCTTACAAGTAAGTCTAGGACTACCTAATGGATGTGTTGTTATTACCTTACAAGTAAGTCTAGGACTATGTAATGGATGTGTTGTTACCTTACAAGTATGTCTAAGACTGTGTAATGGATGTGTTGTTGTTACTTTACAAGTATGTCTAGGACTGTGTAATGGATGTGTTGTTGTTACCTTACAAGTATGTCTAGGACTGTGTAATGGATGTGTTGTTGTTACCTTACAAGTAAGTCTAGGACTATGTAATGGATGTGTTGTTGTTACCTTACAAGTAAGTCTAGGACTATGTAATGGATGTGTTGTTGTTACCTTACAAGTAAGTCTAGGACTATGTAATGGATGTGTTGTTGTTACCTTACAAGTATGTCTAGGACTGTGTAATGGATGTGTTGTTGTTACCTTACAAGTAAGTCTAGGACTGTGTAATGGATGTGTTGTTACCTTACAAGTAAGTCTAGGACTATGTAATGGATGTGTTGTTGTTACCTTACAAGTAAGTCTAGGACTATGTAATGGATGTGTTGTTGTTACCTTACAAGTAATGTCTAGGACTGTGTAATGGATGTGTTGTTGTTACTTTACAAGTATGTCTAGGACTGTGTAATGGATGTGTTGTTGTTACCTTACAAGTAAGTCTAGGACTATGTAATGGATGTGTTGTTACCTTACAAGTAAGTCTAGGACTTAATAATGGATGTGTTGTTGTTACCTTACAAGTATGTCTAGGACTCTGTAATGGATGTGTTGTTATTACCTTACAAGTATGTCTAGGACTGTGTAATGGATGTGTTGTTATTACCTTACAAGTATGTCTAGGACTGTGTAATGGATGTGTTGTTGTTACCTTACAAGTAAGTCTAGGACTATGTAATGGATGTGTTGTTATTACCTTACAAGTATGTCTAGGACTGTGTAATGGATGTGTTGTTGTTACCTTACAAGTAAGTCTAGGACTATGTAATGGATGTGTTGTTGTTACTTTACAAGTATGTCTAGGACTGTGTAATGGATGTGTTGTTGTTACCTTACAAGTAAGTCTAGGACTATGTAATGGATGTGTTGTTATTACCTTACAAGTATGTCTAGGACTGTGTAATGGATGTGTTGTTGTTACCTTACAAGTAAGTCTAGGACTATGTAATGGATGTGTTGTTGTTACTTTACAAGTATTTATAGGACTATGTAATGGATGTGTTGTTATTACCTTACAAGTATGTCTAGGACTGTGTAATGGATGTGTTGTTGTTACCTTACAAGTAAGTCTAGGACTATGTAATGGATGTGTTGTTGTTACTTTACAAGTATTTATAGGACTATGTAATGGATGTGTTGTTATTACCTTACAAGTATGTCTAGGACTGTGTAATGGATGTGTTGTTGTTACTTTACAAGTATGTCTAGGACTATGTAATGTACGTTGTTACCTTACAAGTAAGTCTAGGACTAAATAATGGATGTGTTGTTGTTACCTTACAAGTATGTCTAGGACTATGTAATGGATGTGTTGTTACCTTACAAGTATCTCGAAAACCATACTGATACACAACAACACGACAGATGTGTATTTAATACAGTTTTATGCAGTATAGGATGTTAAGAATACACGTCCTATACTGCATAAAACTGTATTAGCAACACATTTTTTAAAAACTACAAAACAGCACTATTACATTACATTAAAAATTAGTAGTTTAATATGACTACATCTCCCTTCTTTATCAGTTGACACACTTGGGATACATTTTTATCTATATTTGTGTATTTTTCTTAAAGGCATAACTTTTCTCTACAACAGCAAACAAGGCAGAATGAAGCAATCTGGCTTGTGTGGGGATTGCAAAGAGGACCAACTGGAGAGTGAGGCATCTGCTTTGAGTGTACATATTTCCAGAACACCTTACTGTCAGGGTTGGTTGCTATGCGCTGTTCAAATTCAAGCACTGCCTTTTTTGTCACCTGCTTGAAATGGTTGGATGATTTATTTCGCTTTATCCTATTGATAGCTGATTTATGCAGTCTGTACTCACATTCAGCGTTACAACGTTCTTTCCTGGCAAGATGGACTGCTGCAGTCTCCCAAATTGCACTTTTGGGATGTTTTTTTTGCTTACATGGCACCGATGCTGCACATGCTGTCCATATTGAGTTCAGGATGTTCTGGAGTACAGTGTTGACATCTCCAGGGTCGTAAAACTCAAGCCAGTTTGGACGTTGCAACTCAGTGCTTTAACAGTTCCAGTCCGCTTTATTCCGGTCAAAGTGAGCAGTTTGGAGATGGTTGTGGTTTTTGTTACTGCCCATGAGGGACAGATTGGCAATGATCATAGCATGATCAGAGTCACCTAAAGGTTCCTCAGTAGTAACACTAATAACCGTTTCAGGAGTAGTGGTGAAGAGTAGATCCAAAGTGTTGTCACCTCTTGTTGGGGAGGTAACTACTTGGGACCAGTTCGAGTCCAGCACTAGCTCAACAAAAGGTTTCCCAGTAAATTTCAGGGTGATTGAAGTCCCCTGCAATAAAAACATAAGTGGCTGTTTCTCTGGCAGCAGCTCTGAGGATATCACAAAGCTGAGTGTCCTGATGGTAATATAGGGGGCGGTAAACAACTCCAAGTAGCAGTGTTGACACGGTCATACGTATATCGCAGAAAATACTTCTTGCTGTGATTGGTTCAAATCAACGCAAGGAATTGCTGAAAAGTTTGAACAAACGTAGACCATTACACCACCACCACAATGATTAATGCGGTCTTTACGAAACAAGTTGTAGCTAGCTAAGCTGAAATCCCCATCACAGAGTAAGGAATGAGCCCATGTTTCCGTGACTAATGAAGTCAGGATTGATACTTTTGACATAGGAATCAAAAAAGATGTATCTTATTGCATAGACTACATGCATTTAAGGACAACAATTTATACCTTGATTTCAGTCTATGACGATGTGCAGGGGATGGCAAGTTGTTCTCATTTAGTTTCGCAGAGTTTTTCCAGTTTTTTTATTGCCAGTTGTTGATACAGTGTTTTAAGACCAGCTGGAATCTCTTTTCTATGTTTCACCAGCCTTAATAAACTTCCATATCTGCCCATCATCACATAGGCTGAAGCTTTCATATTGTGCTGAGTTGAGGTTTAAGGAAACTGCAGCACATAGCTTTGGGCGTACATCAAGCTGGAAGAGCAGGGTGTGTTTGGAAGGCAATCCGATTTTCATGCCTAGCTTGAGGCTAAAATAATGAACAGTGCATGAGTCATGATATACACGTGTGCATGTGTCTGGAAGGGGTACATCAGGTGTAGTTTTGGTGAATTTTGTGAAGCATGAGGGTTTTAAAGGATGCAATATCTCAGCAGCTAACAACTGATGCAGGCAGTTTGTTCCATGGAGGTTTTAAAGGATGCAGTGTCTCAGCAGCTAACAACTGACGCAAATGTTTGTTCCATGCTTCAGCAACTCTGAGCGTGAAAAAATGTTTCCGAAAGTCATGGGAGCTGTGCTGTTTTCTGATTTTGTAGGCATGTCCACGTGTGTTAGACACATGGAGATCAAAAAGGTGCTCAGAGTTGTTGTTGGCGAGATGGTTAATAACTTTGTGGGTATTTACTGAGTCCATTGCCAGACGTTGGAGCTTCATTGAATCCATGCCCAGGGAAGCAAGGCGTTCAGAGTATGGTAGGTGTCTGATGGAGGGTATGCGCTTGGTTGCACGTCTCTGAACAGTTTCCAGGAGGTAAATGTTCTGAGCAAGATAGGGGTTCCAGACTGATGATGCGAATTCCAAGTGTGGTCGTACCATAGCTGTATACAGCTTCAAATAGATGGCTGGAGAGCGGCTAACAAAGGTCTTGCTGAGTGATGCCAAGACACCCTCAGCCTTCTTGACAATCTTAGAGACATGCTTTGTCCAACGCAAATTGCTGCTGACAGTAAAGCCCAGGTCACGTTCACAAGAGGACTTCTTGATATCAGTGTTGTGGAGGGAGTATGTGGACGCTGGATTTTTCCTCCCAAAATGCATGGTGGTACACTTGTCCACAGCCAGCTTCAGTTGCCAGTCTGTGATCCATTGCTGCATTGTGTCCAGGTCTTGTAAATTGCTACAAAGGTAAAGGGGATGCTCTGGAGAGGAGCAATTATAGGAGCATAAAACTGATGGATCAGGTTATGAAAATGACAGAAAGAGTGCTAGCACAACTAATTAGAGAAAGAGTCAAATTAGATGAGATGCAGTTTGGTTTTGTGCCTGGGAAAAGTACAACAGCCCTCTTCTTAGTGAGACAACTACAAGAGAAGTTCTTAGAGAAGAATAATCCACTATATTTAACTTTTGTTGACCTAGAGAAGGCCTTTGATAGAGTACCCCGATCTGTCATCTTGTGGTCCCTAAGGAAACTAGGTGTAGAGGAATGGCTTGTGAGGACAGTGCAAGCTATGTACAGAGGAGCTGTCAGTAAAGTAAGAGTAGGAATGGAGTCTCGTGAGGAATTCCAGATACAAGTAGGAGTTCATCAGGGTTTGGTCCTCAGCCCACTCTTGTTCATTATAGTTCTCTAAGCCATAACAGAGGAGCTTCAGATTGGCTGCCCATGGGAACTTCTCTATGCTGACGATCTGGTACTTATAGCAGAATCTGTAGAAGAGCTAGAGAATCAATTCTGGCTATGGAAACAGAAGTTGGAATCAAGAGGACTGAGAATGGACCTAGCAAAGACTAAAGTGTTGATAAGTAGGAAAGAGGACAAGAATCTGATTCCATCATGGAAATGGCCATGCTCGATATTTAGAAAAGGAGTTGGCATAAACTCTATAGAATGTACCCAATACAGATCTTGGGTACACAAGAGGTGTAGTGGGATAGTAGGCAAACTAACAGGTAGTGAAAACTTTATATGCAGTAGATGTTCAGAGAAAATTGATATTAGAAGTGTCAGTGATAGGCACATTTTTCAAATACAGTTAATCTGGTGGGCTCTTAGAAAACTAGGTGTAGATGAATGGCTTGTGAAAGCTGTACAAGCCATGTATAGGGGAGCAGTCAGCAAAGTTAGGATTAGCAATGAGTATAGCGAGGAATTTAGCGTACAGGTTGGTGTCCACCAGGGCTCTGTTCTTAGCCCTCTCCTGTTCATCATAGTCCTGCAGGCAATAACGGAGGAGTTTAAGACCGGATGCCCATGGGAACTCCTGTATGCAGATGACCTCGCACTTATAGCTGAATCTATGGTAGAACTAGAGAAGAAATTCCAAACTTGGAAGCAGGGACTAGAAAGAAAGGGTCTCAAAGTCAACATGACAAAGACTAAGGTCCTTGTAAGTAGACGAGAAAACAGAACCCAGATCCCTTCAGGGAAATGGCCTTGCTCAGTATGTAGGAAAGGTGTAGGTAAGAACTCCATTCTCTGCCCCAAATGCAAACAATGGGTACACAAGAGATGTAGTGGGATCTCAGGAAGCTTAATTAAGAATGTAGGCTTCACATGTAGCAGCTGAGCTGGGACAGCAAGCAGCAAACAGCCACAGGAAACAAGTACCACCAATCTCTGAGAGGGTTCTGTAGAAACAGTAGACAGCTTCTGCTACCTAGGTGACCGAATTAGCTGCTTAGGTGGGTGTTCAGAAAGTACAATAACTAGGGTAAGAACGGGATGGAAGAAGTTCAGGGAACTACTGCCACTGCTAGCTGCAAAAGGCTTCTCCCTCAAAATGAAAGGCAGACTGTATGATGCATGTATCCGAACAGCAATGTTGCATGGTAACAGCAATGTTACATGAGGTGATAAAACCCGACCTTACCCAATTACACCTCTCAAAGGCGATGACACACGACCGTGACCTCTGGCGTCACACAGTAATACAGAGTACCCGACCTCCCATGGGTACAAGCTGAAGCATATAGACAATATGCCCCCACACCCTCGCACTGCAAAGTGGTCGTGGAGGTGCCACGGCAAAAAAGCACCCAGCCCACACTGTAAAGTGGACGTGTAGGCGCCACTGAAAAAGCACCCAGCACTCACTGTAAATGAGGTTGGTGTTAGGAAGGGCATCCAGCTGTAGAAATCAAGCCAAAATCAGTTCCTGTATAAGCAAGGCATCGTCAGCCGACCAGACACTGCCCACAACAGGACAACCCGTCTAACCCATGCTAGCATGGAAGAACGGACGTAAAACGGTGATGATGATGATCTATAGAAGTGGTTGATAGCTTCCGATATCTAGGTGATCAGATTAACACGGAAGGAGGATGCTCCGAGGCCATAGTATCTAGAATAAGGACGGGATGGAAGAAGTTTAGGGAGCTGCTTCCTTTGTTGGCAACAAAGGGTTTCTCCCTATGAATGAAATGTTGGTTATATGATGCCCGTGTGGATGCGCGATGCTGCATGGTAGTGAGACATGGGCAGCAACTACAGAGGATATGCGATGGCTGGAGAGAAATGAGGCAAGCATGCTCTGATGGATGTACAATGTCAATGTGTGTGAACAACCATAGACAAGTTGAGAGTGAAACTGTATAAGAGGGATAAACTGTAGTGTACGGAAGAGAAGAATGCGTTGGTATGGCCATGTGATATGCATGGAAGATGACCGCTGGGTGAAGAAGTGCCAAGAAATCCCAGTGGAAGGAAGACGCAGTAGAAGACCACAATAAACATGGGTGGAGGTGGTGAGAGCTGACCTCAGATCGCTGAAGCTCACGGTGGAGATGACAAAGGACCGTGACAAGTTGAGAGATGCTGTGCTGAAGAGGACCCGTCCCACCCTTGCAAGCAGGGAAAAGCGGACATAAAATGATGATGATGATGATATATGTGAAGGCGCATGGCTTAGTGGTTAGAGTGATGGGCTTAGAATCGAGAGGTTGTGAGTTCGATGAGTTGAGTCCTTGAGCAAGGCACTTTATTTCACGTTGCTCCAGTTTACTCAGCTGTAGAAATGAGTTGTGATGTCACTGGTGCCAAGCTGTAATGGTCATTACCTTTCCCTCGGACAACATTGGTGTCGTGGAGAGGGGAGGCTGGTATACATGGCCAGCTGCTGGTCTTTCACAGACAACCTTGCCTGGACTTGTGTCTCGGAGGGAAACTTTCTGGGTGCAAATCCTATGGTCATTCGTGACCGAAGGGGGTCTTTAGTAATATATGTAAATATCACCTTGACCGACCAGTCTGTCGGGCGCTGATCGGCGCCGCTGGTCACAGCACGTCGTGCTGTTTTAGCTATAAGATTACGCCATCCCACTGGCTGGGCGGGCAGGCCGGTACTCATTTCTGCAGCTGAGTAAACTGGAGCAATGTGAAATAAAGTGTCTTGCTCAAGGAAACAACACATCACCCAGTCCGAGAATTGAACTCACAACCTTTCGATTGCAAGCCCAATGCTCTAACCACTAAGCCGTGCGCCTTCACATATGTAAATATGTCATTTTTAAATACAGAAATGAGTGTTTAAAACACATATTTGTCGCAACTATAGAATATGTCTTGCACCATTTTTATTTGCAGTGCTCATGCAACCACGCCATCTGGTGAGACTTCTCCAGCAGTTCCACCTCCTGGGATGAGCATACAGTCATTAAAGAGAGTTACTGGTGAAGAGCCTTTAAAGCCAGAGGAATTGGAAAAATGCAAATTGGGTATTTTGAATTTCCTGGGTTCCGGTATATTTCCTGATGAGAAAGTTATATGCCATTACATCATTGGTGCTGCTGACACAAGACATAGGTGAGTTATTACATTATTAGGGTTGTTGATACAAGGCATAGGTGAGTTATTACATTACTAGGGTTGTTGATACAAGAC
Source organism: Eledone cirrhosa (assembly GCA_964016885.1). NCBI lineage: Eukaryota > Metazoa > Mollusca > Cephalopoda > Octopoda > Eledonidae > Eledone > Eledone cirrhosa. The sequence goes on along the minus strand of OZ024749.1, from coordinate 10,599,132 downwards.
ATAGGTGAGTTATTACATTATTAGGGTTGTTGATACAAGACATAGGTTAGTTATTACAATATTAGGGTTGTTGATACAAGACATAGGTGAGTTATTACATTATTAGGGTTGTTGATACAAGACATAGGTGAGTTATTACATTATTAGGGTTGATACAAGGCATAGGTGAGTTATTACATTATTAGGGTTGTTGATACAAGACATAGGTGAGTTATTACATTATTAGGGTTGTTGATACAAGACATAGGTGAGTTATTACATTACTAGGGTTGTTGATACAAGACATAGGTGAGTTATTACATTACTAGGGTTGTTGATACAAGACATAGGTGAGTTATTACATTACTAGGGTTGTTGATACAAGACATAGGTGAGTTATTACATCATTGGTGCTGCTGACACAAGACATAGGTGAGTTATTACATTATTAGGGTTGTTGATACAAGACATAGGTGAGTTATTACATTACTAGGGTTGTTGATACAAGACATAGGTGAGTTATTACATTACTAGGGTTGTTGATACAAGACATAGGTGAGTTATTACATTATTAGGGTTGTTGATACAAGACATAGGTGAGTTATTACATTATTAGGGTTGTTGATACAAGACATAGGTGAGTTATTACATTACTAGGGTTGTTGATACAAGACATAGGTGAGTTATTACATTATTAGGGTTGTTGATACAAGACATAGGTGAGTTATTACATTACTAGGGTTGTTGATACAAGGCATAGGTGAGTTATTACATTATTAGGGTTGTTGATACAAGACATAGGTGAGTTATTACATTACTAGGGTTGTTGATACAAGACATAGGTGAGTTATTACATTACTAGGGTTGTTGATACAAGGCATAGGTGAGTTATTACATTATTAGGGTTGTTGATACAAGACATAGGTGAGTTATTACATTATTAGGGTTGTTGATACAAGACATAGGTGAGTTATTACATTACTAGGGTTGTTGATACAAGGCATAGGTGAGTTATTACATTATTAGGGTTGTTGATACAAGGCATAGGTGAGTTATTACATTACTAGGGTTGTTGATACAAGACATAGGTGAGTTATTACATTATTAGGGTTGTTGATACAAGGCATAGGTGAGTTATTACATTATTAGGGTTGTTGATACAAGGCATAGGTGAGTTATTACATTATTAGGGTTGTTGATACAAGGCATAGGTGAGTTATTACATTATTAGGGTTGTTGATACAAGGCATAGGTGAGTTATTACATTATTAGGGTTGTTGATACAAGGCATAGGTGAGTTATTACATTATTAGGGTTGTTGATACAAGGCATAGGTGAGTTATTACATTACTAGGGTTGTTGATACAAGACATAGGTGAGTTATTACATTATTAGGGTTGTTGATACAAGGCATAGGTGAGTTATTACATTATTAGGGTTGTTGATACAAGACATAGGTGAGTTATTACATTATTAGGGTTGTTGATACAAGGCATAGGTGAGTTATTACATTATTAGGGTTGTTGATACAAGACATAGGTGAGTTATTACATTATTAGGGTTGTTGATACAAGGCATAGGTGAGTTATTACATTATTAGGGTTGTTGATACAAGACATAGGTGAGTTATTACATTATTAGGGTTGTTGATACAAGGCATAGGTGAGTTATTACATTATTAGGGTTGTTGATACAAGACATAGGTGAGTTATTACATTATTAGGGTTGTTGATACAAGGCATAGGTGAGTTATTACATTATTAGGGTTGTTGATACAAGGCATAGGTGAGTTATTACATTATTAGGGTTGTTGATACAAGGCATAGGTGAGTTATTACATTATTAGGGTTGTTGATACAAGGCATAGGTGAGTTATTACATTATTAGGGTTGTTGATACAAGGCATAGGTGAGTTATTACATTATTAGGGTTGTTGATACAAGGCATAGGTGAGTTATTACATTACTAGGGTTGTTGATACAAGACATAGGTGAGTTATTACATTATTAGGGTTGTTGATACAAGGCATAGGTGAGTTATTACATTATTAGGGTTGTTGATACAAGACATAGGTGAGTTATTACATTATTAGGGTTGTTGATACAAGGCATAGGTGAGTTATTACATTATTAGGGTTGTTGATACAAGACATAGGTGAGTTATTACATTATTAGGGTTGTTGATACAAGGCATAGGTGAGTTATTACATTATTAGGGTTGTTGATACAAGACATAGGTGAGTTATTACATTATTAGGGTTGTTGATACAAGACATAGGTGAGTTATTACATTACTAGGGTTGTTGATACAAGACATAGGTGAGTTATTACATTACTAGGGTTGTTGATACAAGGCATAGGTGAGTTATTACATTACTAGGGTTGTTGATACAAGACATAGGTGAGTTATTACATTACTAGGGTTGTTGATACAAGACAGGTGAGTTATTACATTTTTAGCAGTATTGGTTATAGATGTTATCGCCACTTTAGCAGGGTGGTAGAATCAGTGGTCGTTAGTTGCCAGTGTGGTAAGTGATAGTATCCTCGTTGGATTATCTTGTTGACATAGACGTGAGGGAAGGTCCCTCGATCTATTTACCATCTATTCACAATATTCCTTTCGTCAGGTCGCCAATTCCAGCAGCATGGATTAAAGATGTTATTGAGACACGAGTAACATAATAACGACTTCAACCGCAGTAATTAGAGATGAAATGTTTGTTTATTTATATGGTTGAAGTTACAGATACAAAGAGGTTACAAAAATGGAATGTGCCATTGCGCCGTTAAGCCGGCGAGGCTAGTGGTGCAATATCTCACTGTTACATTATGCGTGTTGCTGGCTCGAAGTTTCTGGTACAAGCTAGAGATTCTTCAAATCTACGCGGTGAATTTCTTCCTCAGGGCGCGTAGGGATACATCCTCTTCTACTGGCGCTGATTGGCTGAACTGAGCCAAATCACGCACAGAGAATGTATGTGAGCCCGCGGAATGTAGGTCACTACATCACCTCCAACCAGATTTTCAGCCGAAAATCGATAACGAAGAAACCAAGGACCCACATATTATTGAATCAGCAAGAACAAATGCTGAAAGAGCACATCAGTGAAAAAATAATTGAGCAGAAGGTTGCATGCAAGAACAAAAAATGAGGCGCTACGGGCCGTGCTGAGCCGCTGTGTCAAATGACCAGTTGTTTTGTTGTTTATACGTGACCGCCAAAGGTCTAACAAAAAACGGATAAAGTCTGACATGGGCGAAGTTGCTGTTCTTGCATTAAATGTTAATGGTAAGCGTTGTACCAGTAGCTGTGAACGAAGCTATTATGGTAGTTTACCAGTGCTGGCGAGAAAATGATGGCCCCCAGATGTATTGTCGAATGTGCTGTGGAGCCAGGAAAAAATGGCTGGTTGCTTTGTAAAGAACAAAAGGCAAGTTTAATCTGTAGGTGGGTTGCAGTGTAAATTCCATAATTCGGGCGAATCCACAGAAGTGGCCGAAATTCTAACAAGTCCAGTTCAATTTGTTGCTTTCCCAGCGAGTCGGGCAAAAACAACAATACGGATGGCCGTCATGGACGATCAGTGTGCAACGAGATGCGAAGCTGTTTGAGTTCAGCTGCAATTAGTATTCTCGTGTTGCGGTGACTGTTTGAATCCAGTGGATTAAGCTCTGTGAGCTGCCAGCATCTCAACCAGGTGAAAAGGGACTCGCAGAATATTACGTTTGAAGAACATATACCAAGAACAACATGTTGGTGTGTGATAAAAAAAATGTGTGCATATGCAGGCATGTAAAACAGCAAAGAATGTGAACAAACAAAAACCATGAGCAAGCAAATAGCAAAAGAGCACAAAACAAGTAAATGCATTCTACAAAGAAATATGTGAATGTAACAAACTGATAATTCAAAGTCAATCTAGGGGAGCAGAGAAATTGCTCAATAAGTTCAAAGTTTTTCAAAGTCAAATAGTTCACACTTCACCAGTGTACAGACACTAGTTCTGTCCGAAAACTGAAAAAGAAGTTTGTTAATGCCATTAGGGGTTAGATGTATGGTGTTTTTGTGAGATTTCGTGGCCATTTTCCCGTCCCGCCACACGGTTGTGTTTCTTATTGTTAAAGCAAAGTCAAAGAATCTTCTGTAGATTAGGAGTCACCAAATATGGCAGTCACGTCTGACGCCATAATGGTGAGAAAACTACTGTCTCAATTTCTCGCGTCCCTGTGGTAACGAGACAGAAGGTATGGTGGTTGCGTCGGTAAAGTTACAAGCCGTTTTGAAATTTCCGATGTGTGGTGGTTGGCGTCGGTAAGGTTATGAAGCTGCCACTCACTGTTCCCTGTATTGGTCAGTGGTTAAACAACGCTGTCGCTGCTGCTGTCATTGTTGTTGTCAAGCGTAGCCATGACATGTCGGTAGCCATCTTGAAATTTTTTCGTGGCGAAAAAGTTTTTGAAATACTGCCAATTTTTCAAAAATCTTAAAAGGAATATTCTGGATTTTCGCAAGTTGCGACGTGGCAATAAAAGTTAAACTGAATGAATAAGAAGGGCTGCGTGATATTCTTACGTCGGTCACCACTTTAGCAGTATTGGTTATAGATGTTATCGCCACTTTAGCAGGGTGGTAGAATCAGTGGTCGTTAGTTGCCAGTGTGGTAAGTGATAGTATCCTCGTTGGATTATCTTGTTGACATAGACGTGAGGGAAGGTCCCTCGATCTATTTACATTCTATTCACAATATTCCTTTCGTCAGGTCGCCAATTCCAGCAGCATGGATTAAAGATGTTATTGAGACACGAGTAACATAATAACGACTTCAACCGCAGTAATTAGAGATGAAATGTTTGTTTATTTATATGGTTGAAGTTACAGATACAAAGAGGTTACAAAAATGGAATGTGCCATTGCGCCGTTAAGCCGGCGAGGCTAGTGGTGCAATATCTCACTGTTACATTATGCGTGTTGCTGGCTCGAAGTTTCTGGTATAAGAGCGAGATTCTTCAAATCTTCGCGGTGAATTTCTTCCTCAGGGCGCATAGGGATACATCCTCTTCTACTGGCGCTGATTGGCTGAACTGAGCCAAATCACACACAGAGAATGTATGTGAGCCCGCGGAATGTAGGTCACTACACATTATTAGGGTTGTTGATACAAGACATAGGTGAGTTATTACATTATTAGGGTTGTTGATACAAGACATAGGTGAGTTATTACATTATTAGGGTTGTTGATACAAGGCATAGGTGAGTTATTACATTACTAGGGTTGTTGATACAAGACAGGTGAGTTATTACATTATTAGGGTTGTTGATACAAGACATAGGTGAGTTATTACATTACTAGGGTTGTTGATACAAGACATAGGTGAGTTATTACATTATTAGGGTTGTTGATACAAGGCATAGGTGAGTTATTACATTATTAGGGTTGTTGATACAAGGCATAGGTGAGTTATTACATTACTAGGGTTGTTGATACAAGACATAGGTGAGTTATTACATTATTAGGGTTGTTGATACAAGGCATAGGTGAGTTATTACATTACTAGGGTTGTTGATACAAGACATAGGTGAGTTATTACATTATTAGGGTTGTTGATACAAGACATAGGTGAGTTATTACATTACTAGGGTTGTTGATACAAGACATAGGTGAGTTATTACATTATTAGGGTTGTTGATACAAGGCATAGGTGAGTTATTACATTACTAGGGTTGTTGATACAAGACATAGGTGAGTTATTACATTATTAGGGTTGTTGATACAAGACATAGGTGAGTTATTACATTACTAGGGTTGTTGATACAAGACATAGGTGAGTTATTACATTATTAGGGTTGTTGATACAAGGCATAGGTGAGTTATTACATTACTAGGGTTGTTGATACAAGACATAGGTGAGTTATTACATTATTAGGGTTGTTGATACAAGGCATAGGTGAGTTATTACATTATTAGGGTTGATACAAGACATAGGTGAGTTATTACATTACTAGGGTTGTTGATACAAGGCATAGGTGAGTTATTACATTACTAGGGTTGTTGATACAAGACATAGGTGAGTTATTACATTATTAGGGTTGTTGATACAAGGCATAGGTGAGTTATTACATTACTAGGGTTGTTGATACAAGACATAGGTGAGTTATTACATTATTAGGGTTGTTGATACAAGGCATAGGTGAGTTATTACATTACTAGGGTTGTTGATACAAGACATAGGTGAGTTATTACATTATTAGGGTTGTTGATACAAGACATAGGTGAGTTATTACATTATTAGGGTTGTTGATACAAGGCATAGGTGAGTTATTACATTATTAGGGTTGTTGATACAAGACATAGGTGAGTTATTACATTATTAGGGTTGTTGATACAAGGCATAGGTGAGTTATTACATTACTAGGGTTGTTGATACAAGACATAGGTGAGTTATTACATTATTAGGGTTGTTGATACAAGGCATAGGTGAGTTATTACATTACTAGGGTTGTTGATACAAGACATAGGTGAGTTATTACATTATTAGGGTTGTTGATACAAGGCATAGGTGAGTTATTACATTACTAGGGTTGTTGATACAAGACATAGGTGAGTTATTACATTATTAGGGTTGTTGATACAAAGCATAGGTGAGTTATTACATTACTAGGGTTGTTGATACAAGACATAGGTGAGTTATTACATTATTAGGGTTGTTGATACAAGGCATAGGTGAGTTATTACATTACTAAGGTTGTTGATACAAGACATAGGTGAGTTATTACATTATTAGGGTTGTTGATACAAGACATAGGTGAGTTATTACATTATTAGGGTTGTTGATACAAGGCATAGGTGAGTTATTACATTATTAGGGTTGTTGATACAAGACATAGGTGAGTTATTACATTATTAGGGTTGTTGATACAAGGCATAGGTGAGTTATTACATTACTAGGGTTGTTGATACAAGACATAGGTGAGTTATTACATTATTAGGGTTGTTGATACAAGGCATAGGTGAGTTATTACATTACTAGGGTTGTTGATACAAGACATAGGTGAGTTATTACATTATTAGGGTTGTTGATACAAGGCATAGGTGAGTTATTACATTACTAGGGTTGTTGATACAAGACATAGGTGAGTTATTACATTATTAGGGTTGTTGATACAAGGCATAGGTGAGTTATTACATTACTAGGGTTGTTGATACAAGACATAGGTGAGTTATTACATTATTAGGGTTGTTGATACAAGACATAGGTGAGTTATTACATTATTAGGGTTGTTGATACAAGGCATAGGTGAGTTATTACATTATTAGGGTTGTTGATACAAGACATAGGTGAGTTATTACATTACTAGGGTTGTTGATACAAGGCATAGGGGAGATTTACATTCAGTTTTTCGAAAAATCAACTCTTCTGATACCAAATCATTTGAAACTGTGTCTGATTCTACAATACAAATCTGTTTGTTTTAAAATGTTCATCATCATTGTTTACATCTATTTTCTCTGCTTGTATAGTTGGGTTGTCACAGAGACTACACTGGTCAGGTGACCACATCTCAATCATAAATTCCATTCTCAAATGGTTTCTACGGATACCCTTCCAAATGCCAATCACTTCACAGTGTGTACTGAATGTATTTTATCCTGGCTTTGCCACTGCCATCTAACAGGAAGAACTGGGGATTTTTATTGTGAAACCAGCATTACCACTTGACAGAGTAGGCTGGGTGCATTTTATTGTAGAACCAGCACTACCATTTTACAGAGTGGACTGGGTGCATTTTATTGTGGAACCAGCACTACTGCTTGACAGAGTGGGCTGGGTGCATTTTATTGTGGCACCAGTACTACTACTACTACTACTACTAACAATAATAATAATAATAATAATAATAATTTAACTAAAAATCTCTTGGCGTAGTTTTATGTAAGAAGCATTGTTAAGTTATGTTCCAAACACCAACTTTATAATGAGACAGTTAAGCTACTAAATCATTAAAAATTGTTGATTATTTTCAAAATTATTTGAAAATCATTGGCAGTGAGTCTTTCATTAGAAATATGAAAGGGTTAATGCTTGACACCATTGTGAGAATTACCTCTAGTTACCAGCTTTATTATGAAACCACTGTCAGAACTACCTCTAGTTACCAGCTTTGTTATGAAACCACTGTCAGAACTACCTCTAGTTACCAGCTTTATTATGAAACCACTGTCAGAACTACCTCTAGTTACCAGCTTTGTTATGAAACCACTGTCAGAACTACCTCTAGTTACCAGCTATATTATGAAACCACTGTCAGAACTACCTCTAGTTACCAGCTATATTATGAAACCACTGTCAGAACTACCTCTAGTTACCAGCTTTGTTATGAAACCACTGTCAGAACTACCTCTAGTTACCAGCTTTGTTATGAAACCACTGTCAGAACTACCTCTAGTTACCAGCTATATTATGAAACCACTGTCAGAACTACCTCTAGTTACCAGCTTTGTTATGAAACCACTGTCAGAACTACCCCTAGTTACCAGCTTTGTTATGAAACCACTGTCAGAACTACCTCTAGTTACCAGCTATATTATGAAACCACTGTCAGAACTACCTCTAGTTACCAGCTATATTATGAAACCACTGTCAGAACTACCTCTAGTTACCAGCTTTGTTATGAAACCATTGTCAGAACTACCTCTAGTTACCAGCTTTGTTATGAAACCACTGTCAGAACTACCTCTAGTTACCAGCTTTGTTATGAAACCATTGTCAGAACTACCTCTAGTTACCAGCTTTGTTATGAAACCACTGTCAGAACTACCTCTAGTTACCAGCTTTGTTATGAAACCATTGTCAGAACTACCTCTAGTTACCAGCTTTGTTATGAAACCACTGTCAGAACTACCTCTAGTTACCAGCTTTGTTATGAAACCATTGTCAGAACTACCTCTAGTTACCAGCTTTGTTATGAAACCACTGTCAGAACTACCTCTAGTTACCAGCTTTGTTATGAAACCATTGTCAGAACTACCTCTAGTTACCAGCTTTGTTATGAAACCACTGTCAGAACTACCTCTAGTTACCAGCTTTGTTATGAAACCACTGTCAGAACTACCTCTAGTTACCAGCTTTATTATGAAACCACTGTCAGAACTACCTCTAGTTACCAGCTTTGTTATGAAACCACTGTCAGAACTACCTCTAGTTACCAGCTATATTATGAAACCACTGTCAGAACTACCTCTAGTTACCAGCTTTGTTATGAAACCACTGTCAGAACTACCTCTAGTTACCAGCTTTGTTATGAAACCATTGTCAGAACTACCTCTAGTTACCAGCTTTGTTATGAAACCACTGTCAGAACTACCTCTAGTTACCAGCTTTGTTATGAAACCATTGTCAGAACTACCTCTAGTTACCAGCTTTGTTATGAAACCATTGTCAGAACTACCTCTAGTTACCAGCTTTGTTATGAAACCACTGTCAGAACTACCTCTAGTTACCAGCTTTGTTATGAAACCACTGTCAGAACTACCTCTAGTTACCAGCTTTGTTATGAAACCATTGTCAGAATTACCTCTAGTTACCAGCTTTATTATGAAACCACTGTCAGAACTACCTCTAGTTACCAGCTTTGTTATGAAACCACTGTCAGAACTACCTCTAGTTACCAGCTATATTATGAAACCACTGTCAGAACTACCTCTAGTTACCAGCTTTATTATGAAACCACTGTCAGAACTACCTCTAGTTACCAGCTTTGTTATGAAACCACTGTCAGAACTACCTCTAGTTACCAGCTATATTATGAAACCACTGTCAGAACTACCTCTAGTTACCAGCTATATTATGAAACCACTGTCAGAACTACCTCTAGTTACCAGCTTTGTTATGAAACCATTGTCAGAACTACCTCTAGTTACCAGCTTTGTTATGAAACCACTGTCAGAACTACCTCTAGTTACCAGCTTTGTTATGAAACCATTGTCAGAACTACCTCTAGTTACCAGCTTTGTTATGAAACCACTGTCAGAACTACCTCTAGTTACCAGCTTTGTTATGAAACCATTGTCAGAACTACCTCTAGTTACCAGCTTTGTTATGAAACCACTGTCAGAACTACCTCTAGTTACCAGCTTTGTTATGAAACCACTGTCAGAACTACCTCTAGTTACCAGCTTTGTTATGAAACCATTGTCAGAACTACCTCTAGTTACCAGCTTTGTTATGAAACCACTGTCAGAACTACCTCTAGTTACCAGCTATATTATGAAACTACTGTCAGAACTACCTCTAGTTACCAGCTTTGTTATGAAACCACTGTCAGAACTACCTCTAGTTACCAGCTTTGTTATGAAACCACTGTCAGAACTACCTCTAGTTACCAGCTTTGTTATGAAACCATTGTCAGAACTACCTCTAGTTACCAGCTTTGTTATGAAACCAGTGTCAGAACTACCTCTAGTTACCAGCTTTGTTATGAAACCACTGTCAGAACTACCTCTAGTTACCAGCTTTGTTATGAAACCACTGTCAGAACTACCTCTAGTTAACAGCTATATTATGAAACCACTGTCAGAACTACCTCTAGTTACCACCTTTGTTATGAAAACACTGTCAGAACTACCTCTAGTTACCAGCTATATTATGAAACCACTGTCAGAACTACCTCTAGTTACCAGCTTTGTTATGAAACCACTGTCAGAACTACCTCTAGTTACCAGCTATATTATGAAACCACTGTCAGAACTACCTCTAGTTACCAGCTTTGTTATGAAACCACTGTCAGAACTACCTCTAGTTACCAGCTATATTATGAAACCACTGTCAGAACTACCTCTAGTTACCAGCTTTGTTATGAAACCACTGTCAGAACTACCTCTAGTTACCAGCTTTGTTATGAAACCACTGTCAGAACTACCTCTAGTTACCAGCTTTGTTATGAAACCACTGTCAGAACTACCTCTAGTTACCAGCTTTGTTATGAAACCACTGTCAGAACTACCTCTAGTTACCAGCTATATTATGAAACCACTGTCAGAACTACCTCTAGTTACCAGCTTTGTTATGAAACCTCTGTCAGAACTACCTCTAGTTACCAGCTATATTATGAAACCACTGTCAGAACTACCTCTAGTTACCAGCTTTGTTATGAAACCACTGTCAGAACTACCTCTAGTTACCAGCTATATTATGAAACCACTGTCAGAACTACCTCTAGTTACCAGCTTTGTTATGAAACCACTGTCAGAACTACCTCTAGTTACCAGCTTTATTATGAAACCACTGTCAGAACTACCTCTAGTTACCAGCTTTGTTATGAAACCACTGTCAGAACTACCTCTAGTTACCAGCTATATTATGAAACCACTGTCAGAACTACCTCTAGTTACCAGCTTTGTTATGAAACCACTGTCAGAACTACCTCTAGTTACCAGCTATATTATGAAACCACTGTCAGAACTACCTCTAGTTACCAGCTTTGTTATGAAACCACTGTCAGAACTACCTCTAGTTACCAGCTTTGTTATGAAACCACTGTCAGAACTACCTCTAGTTACCAGCTATATTATGAAACCACTGTCAGAACTACCTCTAGTTACCAGCTTTGTTATGAAACCATTGTCAGAACTACCTCTAGTTACCAGCTTTATTATGAAACCACTGTCAGAACTACCTCTAGTTACCAGCTTTGTTATGAAACCACTGTCAGAACTACCTCTAGTTACCAGCTTTGTTATGAAACCACTGTCAGAACTAGCTCTAGTTACCAGCTTTGTTATGAAACCACTGTCAGAACTACCTCTAGTTACCAGCTTTGTTATGAAACCACTGTCAGAACTACCTCTAGTTACCAGCTTTGTTATGAAACCATTGTCAGAACTACCTCTAGTTACCAGCTTTATTATGAAACCACTGTCAGAACTACCTCTAGTTACCAGCTTTATTATGAAACCACTGTCAGAACTACCTCTAGTTACCAGCTTTGTTATGAAACCACTGTCAGAACTACCTCTAGTTACCAGCTTTGTTATGAAACCACTGTCAGAACTACCTCTAGTTACCAGCTTTGTTATGAAACCATTGTCAGAACTACCTCTAGTTACCAGCTTTATTATGAAACCACTGTCAGAACTACCTCTAGTTACCAGCTTTGTTATGAAACCACTGTCAGAACTACCTCTAGTTACCAGCTTTGTTATGAAACCACTGTCAGAACTATCTCTAGTTACCAGCTTTGTTATGAAACCACTGTCAGAACTACCTCTAGTTACCAGCTTTGTTATGAAACCACTGTCAGAACTACCTCTAGTTACCAGCTTTGTTATGAAACCATTGTCAGAACTACCTCTAGTTACCAGCTTTGTTATGAAACCATTGTCACTGCAGTTGTCAGGCTCATGCAATGTTGGTCATGAGTTCAGTCCAGATGTGAAATGTAGGTCCATGTCGAATCTTTCATTTAGCATGTTAGTAATCAGTGCTAAATATATGATTTATATAGTTACTGGTATGTAGAGTTACAGGTATTTAGAGTTACAGGTATGTAGAGTTACTGGTATGTAGAGTTACTGGTATATAGAGTTACTGGTATGTAGAGTTACTGGTATGTAGAGTTACTGGTATATAGAGTTACTGGTATGTAGAGTTACTGGTATGTAGAGTTACTGGTATATAGAGTTACTGGTATATAGAGTTAATGGTATATAGAGTTAATGGTATATAGAGTTACTGGTATGTAGAGTTACAGGTATGTTGAGTTACTGCTATGTAGAGTTACTGGTATGTAGTGTTACTGGTATGTAGAGTTAGTAGTATGTAGTCACAGGTATGTAGAGTTAATGGTATGTAGAGTTACAGGTATGTAGAGTTACTGCTATGTAGAGTTACTGGTATGTAGAGTTAGTAGTATGTAGTCACAGGTATGTAGAGTTACTGGTATATAGAGTTACAAGTATGTAGTGTTACTGCTATGTAGAATTACTGGTGTGTAGAGTTACTGCTATGTAGAGTTACTAGTATGTAGAGTGGTATGTAGAGTTACAGGTATGTAGAGTTACTGGTATGTAGATTGGTATATAGAGTTACTGCTATGTAGAGTTACTGGTATGTAGTGTTACTCGTATGTAGAGTTACTGGTATGTAGAGTTACTGCTATGTAGAGTTACTGGTATGTAGAATTACTGCTATGTAGAGTGGTATGTAGAGTTACTGGTATGTAGAGTTACTGGTATATAGAGTTACTGGTATGTAGAGTTACTGGTATGTAGAATTACTGCTATGTAGAGTTACTGGTATGTAGTCACAGGTATGTAGAGTTACTTGTATGTAGAGTTACTGGTATATAGAGTTACTGGTATGTAGAGTTACTGGTATGTAGAGTTACTGGTATGTAGAGTTACTGGTATGTAGAGTTACTGGTATATAGAGTTACTGGTATATAGAGTTACTGGTATGTAGAGCTACTGGTATGTAGAGCTACTGGTATGTAGAGCTACTGGTATATACATGTGTTGATAGTCCTGTGTTCTATTGTTTTCACTTCAGTGAAGACCCCACCCTATTCTTTTATTGTCTCCAATGCCTCGGGTCAATAAAACAAATTATTATTATTATTTGATTGTGTTGGTAGAGCGTCAGAAAACATATTTTGTGACCCTTTACATTCTGAGTTCAATTTCTGCTCAGGTTAGCTCTGCCTTTCATCCTTTTGGCGTTGATGGAATAAAGTACCAGTAATGCACTGGGATCGATTTAATTGACATTCCCCTCAATTTATTGTCCTTGTGCCTGAATCAGAAATCATTAACACTATTTATTTATTTATTTATAGCATAGCAACAGCTGGAGATATGGAATTGAAGAAGATCGTAGGGTAGGTAATATTATTGACAACATTTCTTCTCTTTATAAGACATTAATATAACCTTGTAATGGATCAGACTGAACATAAGACACTAACATAACCTTGTAATGGATCAGACTGAACATAAGACACTAACATAACCTTGTAATGGATCAGACTGTTAGACTACTATTTAAAGTGGTATGATTAAAATATTCATTTAAATTCTTAACTCTTATCATACTGTACAATATGAAACTGCATTAGTACCACTAGGGCTGCATTAGTAACACTATGACTGCACTAGTAATACAACACTATAACTGCATTATTAACACTATGACTGCACTAGTAAGACAACACTATAACTGCATTAGTAACACTATGACTGCATTAGTAAGACAACACTAGGATTGCATTAGTAACACTATGACTGCACTAGTAAGACAACACTATAACTGCATTAGTAACACTATGACTGCACTAGTAAGACAACACTATAACTGCATTAGTAACACTATGACTGCATTAGTAACACTATGACTGCACTGGTAAGACAACACTATAACTGCATTAGTAACACTATGACTGCATTAGTAACACTATGACTGCACTAGTAAGATAACACTATGGCTGCATTAGTAACACTATGACTGCATTAGTAACCCTATGACTGCATTAGTAACACTATGACTGCATTAGTAACACTATGACTGCATTAGTAACACTATGACTGCATTAGTAACACTATGACTGCACTAGTAAGACAACACTATGGCTGCATTAGTAACACTATGACTGCATTAGTAAGACAACACTATGGCTTCATTAGTAACACTATGACTGCATTAGTAACACTATGACTGCACTAGTAAGACAACACTATGGCTGCATTAGTAACACTATAACTGCATTAGTAACACTATGACTGCATTAGTAACACTATGACTGCACTAGTAAGACAACACTATAACTGCATTAGTAACACTATGACTGCATTAGTAAGACAACACTATGGCTTCATTAGTAACACTATGACTGCATTAGTAAGACAACACTATGGCTGAATTAGTAACACTATGACTGCATTAGTAAGACAACACTATGGCTGCATTAGTAACACTATGACTGCACTAGTAAGACAACACTATGGCTGCATTAGTAACACTATGACTGCATTAATAAGACAACACTATGGCTTCATTAGTAACACTATGACTGCATTAGTAACACTATGACTGCATTAGTAACACTATGACTGCATTAGTAACACTATGACTGAACTAGTAAGACAACACTATGGCTGCATTAGTAACACTATAACTGCATTAGTAACACTATGACTGCATTAGTAACACTATGACTGCACTAGTAATAATAATAATAATAATGAAATTATTGTGTAAAGTGCTCAGGTGCACTACAACTCGTCAATATAGTACATAGAATAATACACAAATGCCAGGGAAGTACATGTTTGTATGTGTTAGCTGTAGTGTTGGCGGATCTCGGGAAGCATGGAGGCCTTAAAGGATGCAGTGTCTCGACAGCTAACAACTGATGCAGGTAGTTTGTTCCATGCTTCAGCAACTCTGAGCGTGAAAAAATGTTTCCGAAAGTCATGGGAACTGTGCTGTTTTCTTACTTTGTGGGCATGTCCACGTGTGTTAGACACATGGAAATCGAAAAGGCACTCAGGGTTGTTGTTGGCAACATGGTTAACAATTTTGTGGGTGTTTACCAAGTCAGTTGCCAGGCGTCGGAGCTTCAATGAATCCATGCCCAGGGAAGCAAGGCGATCAGAGTATGGTAGATGCCTGATGGAGGGTATTCGCTTGGTTGCACGTCTCTGAACAGTTTCCAGGCGGTCAATGTCCTGAGCAAGATAGGGGTTCCAGACTGGTGATGCAAATTCTAAGTGTGGTCGCACCATAGCTGTATACAGCCTTAAATAGATAGCTGGAGAGCGGCTGACAAAGGTCTTGCTGAGTGATGCTAAGACACCCTCGGCCCTCCTGACAATTTTAGAGACGTGCCTCGTCCAACGCAAATTGCTGCTGACCGTAATGCCCAGGTCACGTTCACAGGAAGACTTCTTGATATTAGTGTTGTGGAGGGAGTATGTGGACGCTGGGTTTTTACTCCCAAAATGCATGGTGGTGCACTTGTCCACAGCTAGCTTGAGTTGCCAGTCTGAGATCCACTGTTGCATTGTGTCCAGGTCAGACTGCAAGCAAGATCTATAGTGTTCAGGATCTGTCCTTTTTATCTCAAGGTACAGCTTGATGTCGTCTGCGTACTTTAGTACTGTGGCATTCCTTAAGTTGGCATCTATGTCATTAATATATGCCACAAACAAAAGGGGGCCAAGAACAGATCCCTGAGGTACACCAGATGACATCTCATATGGTGAGGAATGCTGTCCCAGAACCGTGACTACCTCTCTTCGACTGAGAATGAAGGACTTCAACCAGTTAAAAAGATCATCCTTCACACCCATTGCAGAGAGTTTTGCCATAAGCCTTTTGTGCGGCACAGAATTGAAGGCCTTCGCAAAGTCAAGGTAAACAACATCCACCCATGAGCTGCCATCAGTGATCCGGGTGATGTCCTCAAGAAACTCTATAAGTTGATCACAGCAGCTGGAGTTGGGGATAAATCCAAATTGCGAGGGCCGGATAAGACTGTGAGAGCTCCAGAAGTTCCAAAGTGTTTCTCTGACACAGGATTCCATCAGTTTGGCGATGCAACTAGTAAGACTGACTGGACGATAGTTCACAGGTGATGTGCGGTCACCCTTTTTGAACAGAGGAATTACACTGGCAGTTTTCCACTGTTCTGGAGTAGCACTGTTGTTCAGACAGAATTGGAAGAAGCGTGATAACTGGTGTAGAAGGAAGTACCCACCACGTTTAAGAAGCAGGTACGTAACACCATCAAGACCAGGAGAGGCATGGTTGCGTTTATTTTTTAGGTGACGTCGCAGCATTGCAGGTGTAAATTCCATGGTTGTAATAGAGTCCGGTGTCATAGGTGGTGGAGATGGTACACTCTGGTCTTCAATGGTGAAAATGCCTGCATAGCATTCAGCAATGAGCTCTGCGCATTCCTTGGGGTCGTCAGTAACCTGGCTTGTGTGGGGATTGCGAAGAGGACCAACTGGAGAGTGAGGCCTCTGCTTTGAGTGAACATACTTCCAGAACACCTTACTGTCAGGGCTGGTTGCTATGCGCTGCTCAAATTAAAGCACTGCCTTTTTTGTCACCTGTTTGAGGTGGTTGGACGATCTATTTCGCCTCTTCCTATTAATGTCTGATTTGTGAAGTTTGTACTCACAAATGAAGTAAGACAACACTATAACTGCATTAGTAACACTATGACTGCACTAGTAAGACAACACTATGGCTGCATTAGTAACACTATGACTGCACTAGTAAGACAACACTATAACTGCATTAGTAACACTATGACTGCATTAGTAAGACAACACTATGGCTTCATTAGTAACACTATGACTGCATTAGTAAGACAACACTATGACTGCATTAGTAAGACAACACTATGGCTGCATTAGTAACACTATGACTGCACTAGTAAGACAACACTATGGCTGCATTAGTAACACTATGACTGCACTAGTAAGACAACACTATGGCTGCATTAGTAACACTATGACTGCATTAGTAAGACAACACTATGACTGCATTAGTAACACTATGACTGCACTAGCAAGACAACACTATAACTGCATTAGTAACACTATGACTGCATTAGTAAGACAACACTATGACTGCATTAGTAAGACAACACTAGGACTGCATTAGTAAGACAACACTATGATTGCATTAGTAAGACAACACTATGGCTGCATTAGTAAGACAACAATATGACTACATCACATTGAAAATTAAAGTTTTTAAAACTGAAAATTATCAGAACAATTTGTTCTCTAGTAACAATATTATAAACATTTGAATTAACAAAACTCACTTTTAAACATTTTCTGTCATTAGAAGATGTTAAGAATTAATTATGCAATGATTTTCTTTTGTTTTACTTAATTTTCAGGAGTATTGACTGGGATTCGTTAGTGATTCTGAACAAACTATTTGCTATATTTCTTGGGACTATGGTTATTAAAGGGAAAGTAAGTTTATTGAAACCGTTTTTGTTTTATTGTTTTGTATAAATCTCCCTCAAGTGTACCATATTATCTCAATCCTTTGGACATCAAGCAACCCCTGGTTCAGTGATGCTAAGTTGTTTATTTTAAAATGTTTACATGCATCTAAAAACCTCCCATCATAATTTTACATAAGAACCTTTGCTATGTTCCAAACACCAGCTTAGTGAGAAAGTTAGTTATATTGATTATATATTTTAATTACTAACTCTTGATTATTTTCAAAATGATTTGGAAGCAGAGGCAGTGTCTTTCATTAGAAATATGGTAATGAAAGGGTTAATGACATAGACAGTGTCTTTCATTAGAAATATGGTAATGAAAGGGTTAATGACATAGACAGTGTCTTTCATTGGAAATATAGTAATGAAAGGGTTAATGACATAGGCAGTGTCTTTCATTAGAAATATGGTAATGAAAGGGTTAATGACATAGGTAGTGTCTTTCATTAGAAATATGGTAATGAAAGGGTTAATGACATAGACAGTGTCTTTCATTAGAAATATGGTAATGAAAGGGTTAATGACATAGACAGTGTCTTTCATTGGAAATATAGTAATGAAAGGGTTAATGACATAGGCAGTGTCTTTCATTAGAAATATGGTAATGAAAGGGTTAATGACATAGGTAGTGTCTTTCATTAGAAATATGGTAATGAAAGGGTTAATGACATAGGTAGTGTCTTTCATTAGAAATATGGTAATGAAAGGGTTAATGACATAGGCAGTGTCTTTCATTAGAAATATGGTAATGAAAGGGTTAATGACATAGGTAGTGTCTTTCATTAGAAATATGGTAATGAAAGGGTTAATGACATAGGTAGTGTCTTTCATTAGAAATATGGTAATGAAAGGGTTAATGACATAGGCAGTGTCTTTCATTAGGAATATGGTAATGAAAGGGTTAATGACATATACAGTGTCTTTCATTAGAAATATGGTAATGAAAGGACACATTACCTGTAAAATAAAAAGGGCAGATTGCCATGGTTAGAATGCTTTCAATCATGGCCTCGAGTAAATGAATGACGACAAGAACTGTTCAATTTTTATAATACTAAACTAGGACATAACCCATAATTGCTTGATGGAACAAGAAGTAATGTTTGGTTTCTTCATCAAACTTTAACAAATCTATGTTTGGGGATTGTGTAAGTGTGTATGTGAATATATATTTATTTATTTAGTTAATCAATTTAAACGTCCGTATAGAGCTAGTAAGCCATGACAGACTAAGGGAAGTATCGAGTACTTTTTACAGTTGGTAATCAAAAAGAGCTAGTGAGACAAGTAATAAAAAAAAGACAGAAATTAATTAAAAAGGGGGAAAAATAAAAATAAAATTTCAAACATGGGAGGCAGATTATGTCATAAGAGAATGAAAAAGAAAAGGGAAATAGGGAACAAGGGAAGCTGTAAAACATCTAGAAATTTCTGTTGTTGAATCTTTTCGTAGCTTCCATATACTCAAAGATTTTGTTAGACATCTAATTATATTGAACTTCCAATCTTGGTAGTTTTTTAAAGATTAGTTTCAACAGGGCCTCTCTCTTAGATTGATAGTTTCTACATTGGAATAAATAGTGCCAAAGAGTTTCTGGAGAGTCACCACAAGAAATAGAGGTGAATCTCTACAATCTATTCTTGATAGAATGTAGTTCAATGTCCAGTTGGAAGCCAGCATAGTCTTTTTTTATTTGCATTACTCAATGATTGATTAAGTTTTGAATATTGTCAAATCTGGTTGAGAAAGTAAGGGATTGAAATTTGTGAGCTTATTTCTGGATTCTTCCCAAAATGTTTCCCACCCTTGACTAATTATATGCTTGCTAAATGATTTTACCTGCGAAAGATTTGGGATGTAGTCTATATCTATTATTTCCCTTTGTGCTCCTTCTTTTGTTAATTTGTCTGCTTTCCTATTTCCTCTAATATCTGTATGGCCCAGTATCCAAATCACTGATATTTCTTTATTATTTTCTGAGAGGTAGTTATCTATTTTTAGTAGAGAGTTCTCAATATCTCTAACCAAAACCCTTTTTCTTGACTGAAAACCATTTTTCCAGGCAATTCCTAAGCCGTATCTATGGATAATGTAAATCCCCACCATTCTGCCTCACATATAGTGTAATCCTGATGTAATCTCAAATTCATATCTTTATAATTATTTTTGAAAGACCAAGTAGCTCCACAACCCACTCCCTTGTCTGAATGTCCCCCATCTGTGTAGCAGACCCAGCTCTTAAAAGAGATTGACTCTGTGATAGTGTTATGGAGTTCTTTTGCTTCCTCTTTTGATCATTATTTTAACCAATTTTAATTGTTCTACCCATGGAAGCCAAGTATCATGGTGTTTTCTTTTGCATTTAAGCTGAGCAGTTGTAATATAATCTGTACTAATATTTGTTTCTACTTTTGGCACAAGGCCAACAATTAACCAGTACATTACTGGTACTTTATTTTATCGAGCCCCTGTAAGGATGAAAGGCAAAGTTAACCTCGGTGGGATTTGAACTCAGAACGTAAAGGGACGTAACTATGCTGGAAAGCATGGCGTCCGACTCTTTACCGATACTGCCAAGTCACCGCCCCTTTGTACTAATAATATAACATAATTTTTTTGTCTGACGATTGAACTCGATGTTTCTTGCAAGAATCATCTAGTTTCTTGGAACCTTCGGTAATGAAATAATTATGTGTTGTTTATTATGTAATTAAATAAAAAAAAATATATATATATATAACTCAAACATGAGGGTTCCCCCCCCCCCTTCTCTATCCCTCCTACATATCTCTTACAATATATGTCCCTATATTTTTCTCGCATCTATTCTTCAAGCTACAGGGCAAGCAAGTTGGTTTTATCGTATTCCACTTATAATGTCTGTACAATTCATCTATTTCTTTTGCCGTCCATAGACATAGACATCTAGGTCTTCTCAGAGCCCAGTGTATTTATACTTACTTATCTATCTCGCATTTTCTCTCCCCCCACACACCACCATAGACTCACTGACCAATCAAACCACAACATACCTTCATCCATCACCTGTGGCAACAAATATTACTAGTTATCTTTCTTGACCATTCTCCTCTTGAGAAATCTTTGTCTATCGTTAACTATGGATGAACAACTTTGAATGAATATGAACCCACATGTTTCCAGGTGACCATGCAAATCCTTAATTAAGATACTGAAAACATACACCCAACTCCTACTCTACAAAAACCCACCCGCCTCCATTGATTCTGAATCGGCACCATCAATGTGAGCAGAAAGAAAGGAAGAACAGGAGAAATTATAGAGCTGTTAGCGCGAAAGGAAATTGATGTATGTTGTGTACAAGAGACTAGATGGAGAGGAAGGCCTGCTAGGCTCCTTGTTGGTAAAACACAGTGCTCAAATTTTCCTGGGTGGGAAATGATAACGGGTTGGGTGGTGTAGGTATACTATTAGCTGACAAATGGGTAGATAAGGTAATCTCAGTGAACAGGCTAAACGTGAGAATCACTAAACTCAGACTAAATAAAACAATAGCTACAATTATATCCATTTACGCACCCCAATCTGGGTTGCCAAATGTACTTAAGGATAGGTTTTATGAGTCCCTAATGCTCACTACCACTCTAACGAATGACAATGACTTCCTACTCGTTGCAGGGGCCTTTAACGGACATGTTGGGAAACATGGCGACGGAGGCTATGGGTTTGGCGTAAGAAATGAAGAAGGTTACAGGCTTCTAAAATTCTGCGACGCCAATGACCTGTCGATATGTAACACAAACTTCAACAAAACCCAACAACCACCTGATCACCTACAGATCTGGGGAGCATACTAGCCAGATAGATTTTATCCTTACCAGAGGACGAGATAGATGTATGGTTGTTAACACGAAAGTCTTCCCGGGCAAGGAATGTACCTCCCAACACAGCCTAGTAGTCAGCGACCTCATTGTCAGAGCTAAACGAACTTTGAAACAAAAAGCAACCTGGAGAAGAAAGATCTGGAAGCTGAAAGATCCCTCAGCCAGTAATACAGAGATATTTTACTTGACGTTTATGACTAACCCTGACTCAACAGAGGGATAACCACCTTTGCCTTACCACACTGTCCCTCATCTCAGTCTTCTCTAACATGTAACCCATTGTAAGACCCGATCTTGTAAATATCATGTCGTACGCATCACCGCCACCACCAAACACATCGCCATACATCCACAACCATCAACATCACCAACACATTGCCCGCCCAGACATTCGGCCAGGTGCCAAGGACAAACTCTAGCCCGAACTCGACATAGGGATAATCACCAATACCTTACCACACCATCTCTCATTTCAGTACCATTGTTTTCTCTGTGATTTCTCTGTCAGTTTTTAACATCTAACCCATCGTAAATCATTCAATCCTGTAAATATCACGTCACACCCATCACCCCACCACCACCACCAAACACATCGCCATACATCCACAACCATCAACATCACCAACACATACCACACCCTAAGCATCCCACCCTAAACAACGTATGTGTGTGTGTCTGTGTGTACGTATGTTTCTGCAATCGCCCTCCCCACTGGCTATATATATACACGTGTGTATGTATATAATATGTTTGTCTGGCTCCGTGTATATATGCATCTATATGCTTTTACATACACTCAGAACATTATAACATGAGCCCCCTTAACAATCCACTACCACACATATCACCCCACCCTAAACACTGCAACCTTTCATCCAGTATCATCATCATCATCATCATCGTCGTTTAACGTCCATTTTCCACGCTAGCATGGGTTAGACGGGAGTTGTCCCGCTTGAGGCAAGGCTGGTCGGGTGACGTGTCTAGATCATATAGGACTATCTGGCAGGTTTTCTACGGCTGGATGCCCTTCCTAACACCAACCACATTTACAGTGTGGAACTGGGAACTTTTTACCGTGTTACCTACATGGCCACATTACAGCGGGGACTGTGTGTGTTTTTGTTGTGACACCTACACGATCTCGGTCTCATTTTCTCGTGCTGTTGGTGGGAGTGGGAGGATAGGGTAGTGGATTGGGGTGTATATTTGGTCAAGAGATGCCTACTGACTGTAGGTTTCACTATCATAAACCGCAACACCACCACACCCACACCACGTACAAAAATCAGCTACATCTACATGCCAAACTGTCTAGTGACAACCAGCACTCCTACACCGCCACCAAATTCAACCTACGCCCGCCCGGCAGCACCAACTTTTCACCACACCCACCCCACATACACTACAGGAAAAAACATCCTTCTGAATTAACCCACCAAACAAAACAAATCTCACTGACCACCTTAGGAACATCAGACTTTCTCATACAGCATGTATATTCATTTTTCCATTACGATTGCAAGGGGTCTGACGAACCGCAGATTACAGAGCCGGGTCAGATCAATACAGATCGAACCTTGAACTGATCAGTGGTGAAACGCGCGTCACCAACCAATAAATATAATAAAGGAGTAACCAATCGTCCTTGCTATTTTATTTCGCTATAATACACTCTGTCTAGCTCTACACCTCAACATTGAAGTGAACCTAAACATCGAGTGCTCACTCGGGTGAACCTACAGTAACTCCAAGTTACACTCTCTGGATATATATATCATCATCATCATCATCATTTTACGTCCGATTTTCCCTGCTTGCAAGGGTGGGACGGGTCTTATTCAGCACAGCATCTCTCCACTCGTCATGGTCCTTCGTCATCTCCACCATGAGCTTCAATGATCTGAGGTCTGTTCTCACCACCTCCGCCCATGTTTTTCGTGGTCTACCTCTACCACATCTTCCTTCAACTGGCATATATATATATACAATATATTAACAAATGGAAACTATATTTATAAAACCATATTTATTTCATTATACACATTTCAAGGACACCAAAGCAAATTATGGTGCGCTTTCATCAGACAAAATATAATATAGATCAGTTTTATAAACAAATATTGACATACCCTTAAAGAATGCGACCATGTCGGTTGGAAGCTCCCGGATAGGCATTCTTTAAGGGTATGTCAATATTTGTTTATAAAACTGATCTATATTATATTTTGTCTGATGAAAGCGCACCATAATTTGCTTTGGTGTCCTTGAAATATGTATAATGAAATAAATATGGTTTTATAAATATAGTTTCCATTTGTTAATATATTGTATTTTTACTCCAATAATTTGTTGAGTGCATTATATCAGTTATAAAAATATTTTGCTTGTTATATCCCAACAAATTAAATATAACCTCTACATATATATATATATATAACTAATGAGTTATAGACTCTAAGTATTCAACAGAGTTATGTTCGACCAATAAAATTTATCTGGAGTATTATAATAATAATAATAATAATAATAATAGTAATAAATGTAAAATATATCACTATAAAATCATAATTTATTTCGTTATATATATTTCAGAGATTTATAGTATGCCCTCATCGTACAAAATACAATATTTGATGTATAAAAATGTGACATACCCATAAAATAGACATTATACGGTCAACTTAACATGAGTATGTGATTCAAAATGTCAAAATTTCCTAAGATGTAAATTAATTGGGAGAAAAAGGACAGTTAAAACAGACGCATATATATATATATATATATATAGATGAGATTCTACAGGACTAGAACTGTTTCATTCATTTGAAATCATCAGGAGATTCCTGATGATTTCAAATGAATGAAACAGTTCTAGTCCTGTAGAATCTCATCTATATTAAAACTGTTATACTCTGCTATGTATTGAGTACCTTACTTACTGTGGTTACCTCCGATTCAACCCGGAATAACGTATATATATATATATATATATATATATATGGTGGCTGCCAACTCGTTTTCGAGTACGGCCACTACTTTATATCCATGTAGGAGAACCCCTACTGATGCGCTGAACGAGTGTGACTTTTTAGTCCAGCCAGCAACTTGAAAACTCTGGTACAAACACTACAGTTGTGACAATTATTGACATAGTGTTGGGCCCATGGTACCATGTGATGACAAGTGCAGAGAGATCTCCAGATATAAAGCAATGCCTGTGCCGTGAAGCTTTTATATATACACACACACATATATATACATATACCAGAATCAGTTCCCGTATGAGCAAGGCATGGTCAGCCGACCGGACATTGCCCACAACAGGACAACCCGTCTAACCCATGCTAGCGTGGAAGAACGGACGTAAAACGGTGATGATGATGATGATGATACATATACAAACATACACGTATATACGTATATACGGTTATATATATATATCTGTGTATATGGGGTCATACCAAAAGACTGGCGTAGCAGCATCATCATTAACTGCTACAAGGGTAATGGGGATGCTCTAGATAGGGGAAACTATAGAGGCATTAAGTTAGTTGACCAGGTCATGAAGGTCACAGAAAGAGTTATAGCGCAACTAATCAGAGAGCGAATTGATCTAGATAAAATGCAGTTTGGGTTTGTGTCAGGTAAAAGTACCACAGATGCTCTTTTCTTTGTACGACAACTACAGGAAAAGTACCTAGCTAAAAGTAAACCCCTCTACTTAGCTTTTGTAGACCTGGAGAAAGCCTTTGACAGAGTCCCCTGCTCCATTATCTGGTGGGTTCTTAGAAAACTAGGTGTAGATGAATGGCTTGTGAGAGCTATACAAGCCATTATAATGAAACAGTCAGTAAGGTTAGAATTAACAATGAATATAGTGAAGAATTTAGTGTAAAAGTTGGTGTTCATCAAGGCTCTGTCCTTAGTCCCCTCCTATTTATTATTGCCCTTCAGTCTATAACAGAGGAGTTTAAGACCGGCTGCACATGGGAACTCCTATATGCAGATGATCTAACTCTCATAACTGAATATATGGCTAAACTAGAGAAGAAATTCCAAACATGGAAGCATGGCCTAGAATCGAAAGGCCTTAAAGTTAACTTGTCTAAGACTAAAGTTCTCGTATGTAGAAAGGAAAATAGGGCACAGGTACCCTCTGGGGAATGGCCATGCTCAGTGTGTAGGAAAGGAGTAGGTAGAAATTCCATTTTATGTCCCAAATGCAAACTATGGGTACATAAAAGATGTAGTGGGATCACAGGTAAACTATCTAAGAACGTAGATTTTATATGTGGCCGATGCTCAGGTGCAATAAGTAGCAAGTGTCCACAGGATACTAGGTCCTTCTATTGCCCAGATGGTTCTATAGAAATAGTGTACACTTTCTGTTACCTGGGTGACAAAATCAGCAGTGGTGGAGGGGGCTCTGAAAGTACTGTAGCTAGAGTCAGAACAGGATGGAAAAAGTTCAAAGAGCTTATACCACTATTGGCCACTAAAGGTTTCTCTCTAAAAATGAAAGACAGATTGTATGATGCCTGTATATGAACAGCAATGCTACATGGCAGTGAGACATGGGCATTGTGTGCAGAGGACCTGCGCAGACTGGAAAGGAACGAAGCATGCATGCTCTGTTGGATGTGTAATAGTAATATACGTGAACGGCAAAACATAAATGAACTAAGTGAGAAATTAGGAATAAGAGGGATCAGATGCTGTTTACTTGAGAGAAGACTATGTTGGTATGGCCACGTGATGCGCATGAAAGACGACAGCTGTATAAAAAAGTGTAGGGTGATCAAAATTGGTGGAAGTTACGGAGTAGGTAGACCCTGAAAAACCTGGAACGATTTGATAAATTCCGACCTTACACACTTGCACCTCTCTAAGACAATGTCACTGGACCGAGATCTTTGGCGCTACGCAGTAATACAGAAGACCCGCCTTGCCTATGTATAAAGCAAAACCTACAGTTAGTAGGTTTTGCTTTATACACCCCAATCCACTACCCCTACCCTATCCTCCCACTCCCACCAACACCACCCTCTCTCTGTAAAGTTGGTACCACAACATCCAGTCCAAATAAATGAGATAATGAGATCAAGATCGTGTAGGTGTCACGACAAAATAAACAGAGTCCACGCTGTAATGTGGCCATGTAGGTAACACGGTAAAAACCTCCCAGTCCACACTGTAAATGTGGTTGATGTTAGGAAGGGCATCCAGCCGTAGAAAACCTGCCAGGCAGTCCTATACGAGCGAGACACGGTCACCCGACCAACTTTTCCTCAAATTGGGACAACTCTCGTTTAACCTATGCTAGCGTGGAAGATAGACGTTAAACGATGATGATGATGAGATCAATATATATATCTTATATTCTAATGTTACGAAAAAGTAAAGCTACACGTCATATATATTTACTTACGGTTATATTAGTAAAGTGGATTGGCAGTATCGGTAGAAGGTCGGACGCCATGCTTTGCAGCAAAGAGTTACGGCCCTTTATGACCTGAGTTCAAATCCCGCTGAGGTTAACTTTGCCTTTCATCCTTACAGGGTCGATAAAATAAAGTACCAGTAATACACTGATATAATTGCTGGCCTTGTGCCAAAAGTAGAAACAGTTATATTAGTAAATAAACAACAAAGGGGAAGAACTCTACCTTTATTTTTTCGTAACATTAGAATATAAGATCTATATATTGATCTATATACATATATATAACTGTATATGCATGTATGTTTGTGTATGTAGATGTATATATATCTATCTCCCCCTAGCAATAATCTCTGACCAATCTAATTACGCTATTTTAAAAAAACATTTCAAGCGTCTGTTTTAACTATCATTTTTCTCCCAATTAATTTACATCTTAGGAAATTTTGACATTTTGAATCACATACCCATGTTAAGTTGACCGCATAAGGTCTAAATAAAATTTTAGAATATTTTTGTGAGACGACAGTGTTTATATGACAGACGGCCGAAAAGACTTTACAGTTATTATAATATAGATTGTCTTGATGTTTAAAAAAGTTATCTTTTCTTGTTTATGTTTAAAGGAAAACCAAGTGAAACAAGAATGCATGAAAACTGCAGCTAGTACACGGATCCGTCTGAAGATATTTCCATATTTCCTCAAGTCAAGAGAAGCCACAAATGTTTCCCCTGCATGTATAAATGTAAGTAACAAGCTTTCCAGTGCTTTACATTGAGTTCAAATGCTGCTGAGATCAACTTTGATTTTCATCCTTCCAATGGGAGATCGATTTAATCAATATATACTACATAATTTTAAAAAATTTATTATCAAGAAATGCTTCACGTATTTTGTTATGGCCCTTCTACACTCATCATCATTGTTTAACGTCTATCTTCTACGCTTGCATGTGTTAGACAGGTTTGTCCCATTTAGAGGCAAGTTGGGTTGGTTAACTGTGTCACGCTCATATAGGACTGTTCCTGGCTGTTTTTTCTATAGTTGGATGCCCTTCCTAACGCCAACCACATTAACAGTGTGTGCGGGATGTTTTGTGGTACCAACATTCACACACACTCATATATGAATATATATATATATATATATATATATATATATATATATCACAGAAAAAAAGAGAATCAGTGTTGCGACGAATGGAATTTATTGGACATATTACAATCGTTTCTCTGGCGAGGCACGATCGATGTGATGATCGAATCTGGCTCTGAAAATCGCAAGGTCCTCAGATACGTCTTGATTCTACGAAGCAGATTCGTCGCAACACTGATTCTCTCTTTTTCTGTGATATCATACTCTGCTCTATGAGAGCATCGAGTGCTCATACGGCCTACCGTATATGGACGCTTTTAGCATCCAACACCAATTATATATATATATATATATATATACACACACACATATATATCATGATGATGGTATATATACATATATCCTCATCACCTCTGTCTTATGTCCTAGGTTCAAATTCCACCAAAGTCAACTTTGTCATTCATCCTTAAAATCAATAAAATAAAGTATCAGTCATGTACTGGGTTCAATATAATCAACTGTCCCCCAAATTATTGGCCTCGTTCTTAAAATAGAAATCATGGTGGATTGGCAGTATCGGTAGAGGGTCGGACGCCATGTTTTGAAGCATAGAGTTACCTCCCTGTATGATCTGAGTTCAAATCCCACTAAGGTTAACTTTGCTTTTCATCCTTATGGAGTCGATAAAATAAAGTACCAGTAATGCACTGGGTAATTGCTGGCCTTGTGCCAAAAGTAGAAACAATTATTATAGATACTAGCAGAAAAACCGCGGACGGGCGGTTTTCTGCTAGCATATGTAGTGTTCATATTGGTATTATACGCAAATATATATGCATATACATATATATATATGTAGATATATGTAAATTGAAAAGTAAATTAACAATATCTTCTTCTTCACCCACTTATTTCTGAGAGGGTCGTGGGGACAGAGTCCTTCTCAAACACTCCTTCCAGCGAGTCTGTCAGTAGCAAACATCTCTAACTGAGCCAGCTGGATCCCAAAGCAAGACCAGCCAAGCTCATGGATGTTATCCAACTATCTTGCTTAGGGTCTACCTCTGGGTCTCTTGCCAGTTGGTTTTGCCTGTAAAATGTGTTCAGCGATTCTTTACTGAGACATTCTAACCACATGCTCACAATATCAGAGTTGTGATCTCTCAATTCGGAGAAGTAGTGGCTCTACCAAGAGTGACCCTCTGGTCTCTTAGCTATGCACTTTATCAAGTAACGTTACTCCAAAGACCCTTCGGAGGAATCCCATTTCTGCCACTTTTAGTTGCAATTGTATTCTTTTGGTCATTACTCAAGATTCATGATCCTCGGTAAGAGTTGGCAGGAATACCAGGAAGATAGGGAGTTTGGCTTTTACACCTACCTCCCTTTTGTAATTCTTTCACTTAATTCCCCCTCCTGCATTCCATCACTCATGAACACGGCTCCAAGATACTTGAACTTCTCTAATTGCTTCAGTAGAACTCCATTCACATGTATATAAATTTGAGGGACTTCTGTCCACCTGTCCATCACGCAATGTGTATGTGTGTTTGTGTGAATGTATGTGTGTGTAAAAGGAAGGAAAGGGATACACACATATATGTCTCTAACTTAAAAACAGTGACACACACACACGTGTCTCTAATTTAAGAATGCCGACAAACTCACGCGCACACATACACACACTGTCCTACTACAACTCAAGAGCTTTGGCCCAGGCAAACATCAACTCAATTTTGGAACTGTCTGGGTTGTCCAGAATTGATGGGAAAAGACTTGACGGTCTTGCTCTGTGCTCCTGGTCAAGAGGCAGGTGCCTTACCTGGGACGTCACAGTTAGCGACTCTTTTGCTTCTTCCCACATCCTAGATGCAGCGGTAAGGGCGAAAGCTACAGAATCTGCAGCTGAATGAAACAAAATCCTAAAATACTGTGTTCTGTCAGCTAACTACATTATCCAGCCTGTGGCGTTTGAGACGTTTGGGGGAGTCGGGCGACTACATCGAGGTTCTTATCTTCACTGGCAGCTCACCAAACAGAGGTAACTGGTGATGCTCGTGAGGGCACTTGGTTGTTCCAGCACCTCAGCCTCGCCATCACACCAGGTAATGCTGCAAACGTGTTGGCTTGCCTCAAAAATTATTAGAGAGGTTTCCCAGTGCTCCTTGCTATATTGCTATATTTTGCTCTGGTAGCGTCTCGTTTGTCCACCCCTTTCGCCTGCCTTTTGTTGTATGTGGTCTAAGATGTGGGTATTATGTGCTTGTGTACTTTTTCTCTTTCTTTTTTCCTTTCCCTTTCCTTCGTATATATTATATTTGTTAGTGTTTTCGTTCTGTAACCATTATATTAAATTTTTATACAAATGAGTTTTAAAAAAAGAGTTTAATTGTGTTGTTAATAAATAAATAAAACATTATACTTGTTTTACCCTCCCATTTCCAATTCACTGAACGCTGCTATCATGACTGTATGTGTGTGTTTGTGTAAATGTATCTGTGAATGTATGTTTGTGTAAATGTATATGCTTGAAAGTATGTGTATTTGTGTGAATGTATGTCCATGAGCGTTTATTTTTATAAGTTTGTTTGCGTGATTATAGTTACTATATATATATATATATATATATATATATATATATATATATATATATATATATATATATATATATATAGAGAGAGAGAGAGAGAGATCTGTCACAGTCACTCCTCTCTTTATATACTCACACATACAATCTCTCTCTCTCCCTCTAGCAATTTTATAAAATCAAAGAGCAACAACAACATACACACACGCACACACATCAGCGTGTTGAAAAAAATCCAAATCACTTCATCTTTCTCTTTCACTCTCTCTATATATATAGTATAGATATACCAGAAGTATTGAAATTTGAATCTTTTAAAAGAAGTGTCTTGAACTATGAAATAATATTTTTAATATATTAATCATTTGTTACGAAATTTAGTAGATAAATTATATAATATTCATTCATTATTTATTAAAGGGCGGGGGGATTGGCAGTATCAGTAGAGAGTCGGACACCATGCTTTGTAGCATAGAGTTATGGCCCTTTATAGTCTGAGTTCAAATCCCGTCGATGTTCACTTTGCCTTTCATCGTTACGGGGTCGATAAAATAAAGTACCAGTAATGCACTGGGATAATTGCTGGCCTTGTGCCAAAAGTAGAAACAATTATTTATTCAAAGTAATCCAACTTATTTTACAAACTGGATAAAAAATATTCTGGATGCAGTCGTGCACTCCTTTATTATAGTTAAGATTAACACAATGCTTCATCTACCTCCAGTCGGCTTTCCTATTTACAAAACTGGCAGAGTTTTTAGGACATTGGTTTAAATGCCTCGCTATATTGTTTGACTCATTGAAGTCTGAGTTCAAATCCTGCTACAGTCAACTTTACCTTTCATCCTTTCAGGGTCGATTAAAATGTACCTGTCCAGGGGAAGTAGATTAGTTGAATTGTTAAAAAGTCAGTATAGGATTTGGCTTTTTGCAATCTGTTCAAATTCTGCCTTAGTTCTGCCAGGGTTTGTAACTGTCAGACAGTATCAGTAATGGGAAGACCAAACCCTTGTTTCCTTGGTCTGATCTGATGATGGCCTCTTTCCTTTCTTTTTTCTTATTTATATAATTATGTAAAGATGTAACCCTTAATGTTTCTATTGTAGGTTATTTTTCACTGCCTGCTTGTCTCCAACAATCACGCCCGTTTAAGTCTGATGGCTGTAGAACTAGTTCAGCGTGTCGTTGATTTGTAAGTGAAAATAATCAATAAATCCTTTATATGTATCCATGTAGTAAAACTGACACTCAACTGACACCATCATCATCATCACTGTTTAATGTCTATTTTCCATGCCTGAATGGGTAAGATGGGTTGTTACATGAGACTAGCCAGGTCAGGTGACTATGTGCTGCTCATACTTTCTGTTTTGGGCTTGGTTTTCTGCAGCTTGATGACCTTACAGGGTGATTGAGTGTTTTTGTCATGGCACCAGCACAACCACCTTACAGGATGACTAAGTGATTTTGTCATGACACCAGCACAATCACCTTACAGGATTACTAAGTGTTTTTGTCATGGCACCAGCACAACCACCTTACAGGGTGACTGAGTGTTTTTGTTATGGCACCAGCACAACCACCTTACAGGGTGACTGAGTGTTTTTGTTGTAGCAACGATACTACGACCTTAAAGGGTGGAATATATAAAAATATTGTAATATCTAGATGTTCGGTCAACTCTTTCATTATCATATTTCTTATGAAAAACATTTCTTGCGGTTTTCAAATCATTTTGAAAATAATATTTTTCATTCTTAAACTGGTGTTTGAAAAATAACAAAGTTTCTTACATAAAATTATTACAGAAGGTCTTTTAGATAAATATAAACACTTTTAGAATAAAAAGTTTTATTATAAAACCAGGGGAATAAGGGTAAGAGATGATGTATGTATGGATCCGTTGTTTCTAGTTGAGTCTTAGGGGCATTGTAGTAACTCTTTAAACATGGCTGTGCCTATCCTTCTCCAGGTTTGAAAATAACCGATTTCTTCTAGAGAAGGAGAAAGAGGAAGTGAGAAAGATATAGAGGATGAAAATTGCCCCCAGTACTGGACTGGTATTTTTTTTATCAACCTTGAAAGGATGGCTGGCAAAGTTGATCTCTGTGGGGTTTGTACTGAGTGGAATACAGAAAGGTGGAATAAATACTGCAAAGCATTTTATCTTATATTCTAACAACTTTGCTAATTTTCTACCTGTAAGAGAGTAGAAATGTCCAGTACAGTGGTAGATATTTTGCCTGTTTATAATTAGATTCTGAGAGCAAATCCTTCCAATTGCAAACTTGCTTTTAACTTTATGTATAATAAAATAATACACCAGTAATATGCTTGGGTTGATCAGTAATTTTTCATTTTGCATGTAGTGGAAAACATTTTATTTGCTGCAAAATTCTATTTGATTTACACTTAAATTTTTGTGTATGTATATAATATATATATTTTTTCTTTTCTTTTCTAATTTCAATATTCTTCTGAATTATTTCCCTTCTTTGCAGTTCCTCCGATACTGTAGTCAAACCAATAAATACCGAACTGTTAGCTAGTATGGTAATAGTTATTAAAAGTTCAAAGGTAAAAACTATATTTGTCATTATTAACACTAATATCAGACATCTGTCTTGGAATCATTTCATTTTAATAAAATCAATAATTCAATGAGTTTGTTTAAAGCTTGAAGTATAGTGTATATAGCATTGTAAAATATATGATTAGAATTATTTTATGAAAGCTGATGGTGAGAATTAGTGTAGAGTAAAGTGGAATTTAAAAAAATTAAACAAAACAACAGTTTACACTTTTCATATTTCGGAGGTATGATCCCTTTTTCAAAAGAAAGGTAATGAAGTGTAGCAATGATGGTAAGCAGCGCTTTTCTCTAAAGATATTGGGTTGGAGGGGTTGATGACATTCATAGACTTCATGCAACTCATGCCTGCTGTTTATTAAAAGTCTATTTATGAGAATAACTCCTTTCATTTGGAAATTTCAGCTCCTTCAATTACCTCTATATTAACTTTTGTATCTTTGGTGTGACACATCTGTCTCTATCTTTTTTTTAACAAAAGAAAGACTTGTGAAATTATTTACCTTATAATTTTTTTTTTTTTACACTTTTTTTTTTTTTTTTTTCATGCCTGCGTTGGACAAAACTTTGTGCTCTTTCTGATAAAATATTATTTTTGAAATTTTCATTTTCATTTATTACCTGTTCTCTGATAAAGTAATCTATATTTTTTCAGGACAATAAATTACGTTCATTGGCCTATGTTGCTATAGGTAAAATAATCCGGAGGTGCCCATACCTTGTCGTCAATGGTATAAGCTTGATAAAACAATTTTTTTCTGCCATTTGCACAGTATGTACAATTTTATTATTATTACTTTCATCAGAGCAGTGATTTGCCAGTAATCCGTAGAGGGTCAGTGCTTTACTGCATATAATTACGACCCTTTACATTCTGAGTTCAAATCCTGCTGAGGTTACCTTTGTTTTTCATCCTTCTAGGGTCAATAAAATAAAGTACCAGTAAAGCACTGGAGGGGATTTAATCGACTTTCCCCTCCTATTCAAATTGCTGGCCTTGTGCCTAAAGTAAAAAGAATTAAATATTTCGTTCATCTGAGTAAATGGGCCTGCTCTGTATATTGGAGAAGGACAATTAGGGGAGGTTATTTGCCCTTGTGGTCCAAGTGGTGACTTTTTGTGGACTTTCCTCATGAGTGATCCTTAGAAATTCCCCCACCCATTGGGAAATGTTCTTTTGTTTTTAATTTTTACATGTTTATTGGTTTTTTTGGGGGCTTTTTGGGGGTTTTTTTTTGTTATATTTTTACACAAATAAACCTCACTGTGTCATCCTTAATCTTTTCTTTATGCGAATCTTTTGTGGTTAATAAAGAAATCATTTATTTTTACTTTGATGATAAGGACAGTGGATTGGCAGAATCTCTAGAACATCAGACAAATGACTTTGCAGCATTTGTTCCAGCATTTTCCATTCTGAGTTCAGGTCCTGCTAAAGTCAACTTTGTTTTTCATCTTTTTGGTGGGTAATAAAATACCAGTCAACTACTAGGGTCAATTTGACTGTCTCTTTCTCTCAAAATTGCTGGTCTGTCTAAAAAAGAAACCATTATTATTTTCATCATAAGGGCGGTAGATTGGCAGTATCGGTAGAGGTCGGACACCATGCTTTGTAGCATAGAGTTACGCCCCTTTACGGTCTGAGTTCAGATCCTGCCGAGGTTAACTTTGCCTTTCATCCTTACGGGGTCAATAAAATAAAGTACCAGTAATGCACTGGGTAATTGCTGGCCTTGTGCCAAAAGTAGAAGCAATTATTATTTTCATCATTTTATGTTATAATTGATATCTTTAAATTTATGGCAAATTAATTAGGCATGAAATTTGTTTATACTGTTTATAATTAAATATTTAAAGATACTTGGCTTTCATTAACCTTTTCATTACCGTATTTCTAATGTAAAAATACTGTCTCTATCATCGGAATAGCATTTCTTTATATCTTTTTCTACTGTGGGGATTGATACATCAATTAGAAGACATTTCTTTTCTTTGTAGATTGGACTATAATATCTGGTGGGTTGGCTTTGATTTGAAAACAATGCTTGCTTGGGTTAATGGAGGGAACAAACAATGACCTGAGTAGCACTGTGGGTATCGATGAGAATAGCCTAAGCAGACTCTTCTGGAAGACTTTCAGTGCCAGGGATAATGGACAGTTTCACAAAGTGTTTGACTTGGCAGAGCCTCATGGGAGCATTACAAGCTCCACAGGCAGCACAGACTTGGCAGAGCCTCATGGGAGCATTACAAGCTCCACAGGCAGCACAGAAATTATTTGAGATGCATGGAGGATGACAAAACTATCATGCACGCTATTATTAAGTGTCTGTGCATTACAGAATTGTGGGCTTGTGCCAAACAGCTGTTATTACGTGTAAGACATCCAGATGTCAACCAAATCTGTAGTGAAAATTGAACCACCACCTTTCCCTGGCAAGGAAGGGTGGCAAGTTTTTCTCTGTATGCTAACTGTGGTAAAAGAAGGGAAAAGTTTGAGGACAGGAATTTTTCCTTTACAGCTAAGCTCCCATTAACTTCTTCAAGTACCACTTGAAGAGGAAAGTAAGGGTAGAGGTGAAAGTTGTGCCTTCTTCAGTGTCTAATGAAAGGTTGGTAAGAGCAGGAAGATTGATGAGGCTGAATGGGGGCTACTCTGACTATGCTTTTCTAAGATAAGAGGAAAATAAACTGGGAGAGAGCACTTTCAATTCCTTTGGTGATATAGAATATTCTAGGGCCTTGGTGTAGCCGTTTTCTCCCAGAATTACCCTTTGTGGTCTTTCCCTTCCTGTTGGGGAATTTTTCTTGTTAGAAATATATTGTTACATTTATTGTTTTTGTTGATTTCAAAGCTTTTTACTTAATGTAACCCCCACTCTGTGTTGTTGTCCTTCTACTGTCCACAACGGCCCTTGTCACCAATAAAAGAAATTATTAATTCTTCAATAATTTCATGCAAGACTTAACTGCAACACCTGCTGCACTTCTGTCTTCTTAATGAATGTGCAGCATTTTATGTTCTTGTGCCAAAGGCGGTGCATTGGCAGTATCGGTAGAGCACCAGACACCATGCTTTGCAGCATAGAGTTATGACCCTTTACGTTCTGAGTTCAAATCCCGCCAAGGTTAACTTTGCCTTTCATCCTTATGGGGTCAATAAAATAAAGCACCAGTAATGCACTGGGGTTGATTTAATTGACTTTTCCCTCCCACCAAATTTCTGGCCTTGTGCCTATAGTAGAAATCATTATTATTAATATTATGGCAGTGGATTGGCAGCATCGGTAGAGAGTCGGACACCATGCTTTGACGCATAGAGTTACGGCCCTTGCCATTCATCATCATCATCATTTTACGTCTGCTTTTCCCTGCTTGCAAGGGTGGGACAGGTCTTATTCAGCACAGCATCTCTCTACTTGTCATGGTCCTTCGTCATCTCCACCGTGAGCTTCAGCGATCTGAGGTCTGTTCTCACCACCTCTGCCCACGTTTTTTGTGGTCTACCTCTACCACGTCTTCTTTCAACTGGCATTTCCTGGCACTTCTTCACCATCCTCCATGCGCATCACATGTCCATAGCACCTCAGTCTCCTCTCCCGTACACTACATTCTATCCCTCTCAGACACAGTTTCTCTCTCAACACATTTATGCTGGGTCGTTCACGCACATTTACACTGCACATCCAACGGAGCATGCTTGCCTCATTTCTCTCCAGCCATCGCATATCCTCTGCAGTTGCTGCCCATGTCTCACTACCATGCAGCATCGCGCTCCTCACACATGCATCATATAACTGGCCTTTCGTACGCAGGGAGAAACACTTCTTCGTCAGCAGAGGAAGCAGCTCCCTAAACTTCTTCCAACCCGTCCTTATTCTAGATACTATGGCCTCTGTGTTCAAATCCCGCCGAGGTTAACTTTGCCTTTCATCCTTACGGGGTCGATAAAATAATGTACCCTGGGTAATTGCTGGCCTTGTGCCAAATGTAGAAACCATTATTATTAATATTGTTTTTCTTTATGTGTGTGTGATTAGGAAGAAGCTGAAATTCGTCTTGCTGTCCAAGGTTCCTTGAGTTTGATGGCAACAGCATTTAAAGGCCAAGATGAAGAAAATAAGAAATTACTGGTAGAACTCCTTATGGAATACATTGAAGGGGTATGTAACTTTTATTTTCTCTTTCAAGTCTTTTTTGTTGCTTGCATATATATATATATATATATATATATATATATAAATATATGTAAAAGTTCTATTTAAATTGTTGGGATACAACAAGCAAATATTTTTATAACTGATATAAAGCACTCAACAAATAATTGGAGTAAAAATACGATATTAACAAATGGAAACTATATTTATAAAACCATATTTATTTCATTATACATATTTCAAGGACACCAAGTTAAATTATGGTGTGCTTTCATCAGATGAAATATAATATAGAGCAGTTTTATAAATAAATATTGACATACCCTTAAAGAATGCAACCATTACTGTTGGAAGCTCCCGGATAGTGGGGTTATAACTTTATTTATACTATTATGTAAATTAGTATTGGATATTTTTAAATAAGCCGTTGGGTTACGGAGAAAGAGAAAGAGAGAGAGAGAGAGAGAGAAGAACAAGAGAAAGAAAAAAGAGAGAGAGAAGAGAAAAAGAAGGGAGAGAGAGCGAAAACTCTAAGTGATAGGTTGTTGAGTTATCTTAACATTTGAGATGAAGTGAAAGAATAAATAAATATTTTTTTTTTTATGGATGAATAGAGAAATGTAAATATTCATGAATGGAAGATACATATATAATATGAGAATTTTAAACCATTGTTTAAATATGATTAAATGTTTAGTTTATCATTTAAATTATTGAGATCTATACATTAAAAATTGAGATCTATATATTAAGAAATCTATATATTATTATTAAGACTATATATTATTAAAAAATCTATATATTATTAGAAGAATATATTCATATATATACACACGCAGATATACATACATTTAAATATATATACACGTATAAATGCACATACATATATATCTGCGCACATAATATATACATACAAAGTATAAAGGATTTTTTTAATTTAAGATATAGGAATTTCTATAAACTTATAGATTTTTCGTAGAAAATCTTATAAAATCAGAGAAAATCATTTCTATGTAATATCAAAGCAGTGTGAAGGAGATTATGTTATTTAGTTATATAAATGTTACAATTGTTAAGATATTAAAGGAAATTTTATGTTATACACACTTTATGTTATTATACAAATTTTTTTTATATATATGTTTTATATCTAATAAAACTACCTGTTATGTAGTTATGACTTATTATATAGGTTTATTTATCACGAACCTTAAGATAATCCTTATAAACAAGTGCAATCGAATTGTATGCATATATATACACAATTCTCACATATATATACATAGACGTACATACACATATAGGTAGATATGCATCACACATATATATATACACATACATATACACACATAAATACATGTACATGCATATAAATACATATATATATATATACACACATATAGAGAGAGAAATAGATATATAAATACAGTACATAGTATAATTGAAGTACATAAATACATAATATAATATAAAATAAAATAAAATAAAAATAAAATAAAATTAAATTAAAATAATAAAATAAAATGAAATGAGATGAAAAGAAGTAAAATAAAATAAAATAAAATAAAATAAATAAAAAAAATAAAAAAGAATTATATTACGATTTGGAAATACGTACGTAAAACAGTGATGATATATATATATATATATATGTAACTCGTTGAGGCTGGAGGAACTAGATGACTAGATATACACATATATATGAGAGTACAAACAATAATCAACAAAAAACTTTACTTAACCCTTTACCATTTACATTATATGCTATTGTATTTTTACAGTAAACACTTTATCTCACATAATATCGAATCTAAAGTACGCAGACGACATCAAGCTGTACCTTGAGATAAAAAGGACAGATCCTGAACACTATAGATCTTGCTTGCAGTCTGACCTGGACACAATGCAACAATGGATCTCAGACTGGCAACTCAAGCTAGCTGTGGACAAGTGCACCACCATGCATTTTGGGAGTAAAAACCCAGCGTCCACATACTCCCTCCACAGCACTAATATCAAGAAGTCTTCCTGTGAACGTGACCTGGGCATTACGGTCAGCAGCGATTTGCGTTGGACGAGGCACGTCTCTAAAATTGTCAAGAAGGCCGAGGGTGTCTTAGCATCACTCAGCAAGACCTTTGTCAGCCGCTCTCCAGCCATCTATTTAAGGCTGTATACAGCTATGGTGCGACCACACTTAGAATTTGCATCACCAGTCTGGAACCCCTATCTTGCTCAGGACATTGACCGCCTGGAAACTGTTCAGAGACGTGCAACCAAGCGAATACCCTCCATCAGGCATCTACCATACTCTGATCGCCTTGCTTCCCTGGGCATGGATTCATTGAAGCTCCGACGCCTGGCAACTGACTTGGTAAACACCCACAAAATTGTTAACCATGTTGCCAACAACAACCCTGAGTACCTTTTTGATTTCCATGTGTCTAACACACGTGGACATGCCTACAGAGTAAGAAAACAGCACAGTTCCCATGACTTTCGGAAACATTTTTTCACGCTCAGAGTTGCTGAAGCATGGAACAAACTACCTGCATCAGTTGTTAGCTGTCGAGACACTGCATCCTTTAAGGCCTCCATGCTTCCCGAGATCCGCCAACACTACAGCTAACACATACACACATGTACTTCCCTGACATTTGTGTATTATTCTATGTACTATATTGACGAGTTGTGGTGCACCTGAGCACTTTACATAATAATTTCATTATTATTATTATAACCTCTCAGAATCAAAAATAGAAAATGAACATGTACCACAATATACAAATAATATAATACATATTTTGAAAAAAACTCAATGTGGAGGGGAATACTTATGGGATTACATCATCATCTGAATTTGACAATAAAGATGTTTGAGTTGGATGAACTGATGTATTAGAAAATTTTATAGCAGACGTATAAAACGACATGTGTTTGTGCTTGAGTCTTTGTTAGCCACATGAACCCACATGAACCCACAGTAAAAACATCAACCAACCAATGTAGCAATTAGGGCAAGAACTAACATATATGTAATAAATGTTGTAAAACTGCTTCTGTGCTTGGGAATAAGGAATACTCAAACTATGTGTAAGCTGCCATTATTCGAAGATGGCTTTAAACCATTAGGTAGGATATTGCCAATAGGATTGGCTCCGAAAATTTGATATTTTGACGGCATGATGTATAAGTACAAGTTAATAATTTTATTTGGTGGAGTATACGCCACTCCATGGTTACTGTTAATGATGATATTTGTTTTAAGGAGCAAACCTATTTTGTTTAAACGTTGAAGAAGATAGCTTAAATCATTGTTAAGAGCAGTTAATTTTTTCACAATTTCCTGTGAATCAGGTCCAAATTTATGCCTAGTTTTATCTGGTTCTTCGAAATATAACAGCTCTAAGTTGA
Source organism: Eledone cirrhosa (assembly GCA_964016885.1). Taxonomy (NCBI): domain Eukaryota; kingdom Metazoa; phylum Mollusca; class Cephalopoda; order Octopoda; family Eledonidae; genus Eledone; species Eledone cirrhosa. Next base: position 10,557,972 of record OZ024749.1, on the reverse strand, counting down.
TAGAATATAAAAGGTCGGTGAACCACTCAATAATTTTGTCTATTCTACTAATAAAATTCAACAAATGTTTTGGATTAAATTCTAAATACCTATAGGGTAAAAATCCTTTTATGTTAGAACTATCATCTACCCAGTAAACACACCCGCTTCTAGCCTGGGTGTTTTGTTTTTGATTAGTTACCCTTATAGGTTCGCCACCGTTGTCCATCCACTTGCTATCTCTTAATTGATCAGGAGAAACAGTAAATGTCTCGTAAAGAGGATCATACATTCTATTACCAACTATGCTTTGAGAGAGATAGGCTCCACCAGGCTTATAATGCCCAAGAAATGGTGTATGTCAATATGGTGCCCCTACAACTCTATCAGGAGTTATGGAACCATCATCATCATCATCGTTTAACGTCCATCTTCCAGACCAACATGAGTTGGACGGCTCTGTCCCACTTGAGGCGAGATTGGTTGGGAGACCATGTCTCGCTGGTACAGAACTGTTTCTGGCAAGTTTTCTACAGCTGGATGCCCTTCCTAACACCAACCATGATTACAATGTGGACTGTGAGCCTCTTTACCATGTCTCCTACACTTTACAGTGTGGACTGGGTGCTTTTTGTCGTGTCACCTACACGACCACTTTACAGTGGGAGGATGGAGTGGGAGGTGGGGTGTATATTGGGTTAAGAGGTGCCTACTGACTAGGTTTAAGTTCATATGTAAGGGAAGGAGGGTTTTCTGTACAACTGCATGGCGCCAAAGATCTTGATCCAGTGTCATTGTCTTAGAGAGGTGTAAGTGAGCAAGGTCAGTTTTTATCACCTCGTCCCAGGGTTTTTCTTGGTCTACCCACTCCATAGCTTCCATCAATTTTGATCGCTCTGCACTTTTTTATGCAACTGCTGTCCTTCATACGCATCACATGGCCATACCAACGCAATCTCCTCCAGAACACAACATTTGATACCTCTCATGCTTAGTCTCTCTCTCAATTTGTTTATGCTTTGCCGTTTGCATACATTACTATTACACATTCATCGGAGCATGCAAGCTTCGCTTCTTTCTAATCTATGCAAGTCTTCTGCACACAATGGCCAGGTCTCACTACCCTATAATATTGCTGTTCGTATACAAGCATCATATATATATATATATATATATATATATATATATATATATATGTGTGTGTGTTAATAAATATGAAGACAGGGTTCTACAGTTCCATACTTAAATTTATTATATAACAACTATTATGTGCATTTCAGAGGTGTTAGATGATAGTTACCTAAGTCTAGCACGTCATCATCAGATAGAATTTCATAAAGTAGGTGATATGCAAACTTTGCGACATAAATTGTTGATTGTCCAAAATTCAGACAATGTAAATTCAGTTCGAATTTTGGACACTCAACATATGTGTGTATATATTTATTAGTTTTATATTTAAACATTTTATTCAGGAAAACCTATTATCTATTTGTCATCATCATCATGTATGTGTTTAAAAAGGTTGATGAAAGTATATTTGTTGTTGTTTTTCTGTTCCATAATGCCTAATTAGTAAATGATCTTCCAAGATATTACCTCGCTTGGTTTGTTATTATTATTATTATTATGTTTTATTATCTGCAGGAAATGCACCAGGCCCGGTCAGTTTCTGTCAAATATGCCATATCTGTCTTTCCTGAGGACTATATACCATCAAGATATATTCTTTTGCTTGCTACTGGAGATGCGTAAGTTTGATACAACAATCATCGTCATCGTCATCATCATCATTATCACTGCCGACATCATTTCCATCAACATCATCATTGCCATCGTTATCATCATCACCACCATCATTATCACTGCCAACATCATTTCCATCAGTATCATCATCATCATCATCATCATTATCATCATTTTACGTCCGCTTTTCCCTACTTGCAAGGGTGGGACGGGTCCTATTCAGCACAGCATCTCTCCACTTGTCAAGGTCCTTCGTCATCTCCTCGGTGAGTTTCAGCGATCTGAGGTCTGCTCTCACCACCTCCGCCCATGTTTTACGTGGGCTACCTCTAGTGTGTCTTCCCTCCACTGGGACTTCCTGGCACTTCTTCACCCATCGGTCATCCTCCATGCACATCACATGTCCATACCATCTCAGCCTTCTCTCCTGCACACCACAACTTATCCCTCTTATATTTGTTGTGCTCATAATCAGCATTATTGTCACTGCCAACATCATTTCCACTGAGGGAACCACTAGTTGGTAGCTAATATATAACAGTGCCCTAGTGTCATTTAAAAGATCCTGTTCTCTAGCTATTAGACATACAAAGACCTGCGTCTTACTATACCATATTTTTGTGACCATATTTCTAATAGAATACTTGTCCATATGTTTCAGTTGATTTTTTAAATTATCTAGAACTTGTAAAGGATTTTATTAGATGACTAATTTCTTCATTAAGTTACTATTTAGAAAATAACATAATAAATTTTTATGTAAAAGTTTGAGAGCAGGTTTAAATTTTAAACAAAACATTTTAGAATGGATAGTTTTGTATCATAAAACTAGAGGCAGTGTTGTGCAGTTTGGTATTAAAAAGATTAAACATTACAAGTCTTTTGTTGTATATAAAGCTGTCTCAGGTTGTTGTTTACCTGATCAACATTAGTGATCAGTTTCCAGGGCTCACCACCAGGAGGTAGACGGCTTGATCCCCAACATTACAAGAGTCAGTGTCAAGAACAGCATCTGGTTGTCAAATTCTGCCTCAAAATTCTCATCTTAGAGAAATGGATATAAAAACAATGATGATGATATGGAAGACATGGGTTAAATTTTTGATGTTTCCAAATATTTTTTTCATTTTGTAGTCACTCACCATAATCTTTTTCCTCTATTTTTCTCTCACAGGAAAGATGATATTCGTAATGAAGCTATGAAAGCCTTACATTTATCAAAGCAGTACAGTAGGAAGGCAACCAAAGAAAAGTTTTCTCTGCCAAATTTTTGTGAAATGGTCAAATATATTCATGATAAGGTAGGTTATCGGAAATCTATTGTTTATTTTCAACTAACTATTATATGGTATCCAGCCATAGAAGGAATGCACCACTGCCACTTCCATGTCCCAAAAGGATTTAAAGATTCTTCAGTTGCGTCAAGAATATGACAACCTCTGGTGCCATGGTAAAATAAACACGGTATATTCTGTATAGGGATTGGCATTAGAAAGAGCTTCCAGTCATGCAAATGATGTGAAAGAAAGGGTGAGAGGACTTTACAGTCACATCATGGATGTGACAACCTCTCTAGTGCTGGTGCCATGATAAAATGCACCCAGTACACTCTGTAAATTGGTTGGCATTAGGAATGGTATCCAGTTGTTGAAACCATGCCAAAAACTGGAATGAGATGTGGTTACCTGACTTGTCTATGAGGTCAGTAACTCCAATTAGGTACTGGCTAGCTGTGAAATATCGCCACATACATCAAAATGTTGCCACTCAGTAACTTTGAAGCACTTGTAGAAATAATTTGTTTTTAGCTTTAAATAAAAATTTGAGATTTGAAAACATGTGTTCTGTTCTCTTTTTTAATTAGGCTGAAGAGAAACTTAAATCTCACCAGGGTTATGTCATTGGAAATGAAACTCTACCATTCTCATCTGAAAGATTTACACAGGTATTGAATTCATTCATTGTGCTCCATTTTGAAGCATTTTTAAATTAAACAAAATACATATGTCAGGCAATTAACTTAACACTTCCGTTACCATACTCTAATGAAAGATACTGCTTGTAATTTTCAATTTTGAAAATAATCAAGAATTTTGGTAGGGGCAGGGGTTGTAATATAACTAACTTTGTCATTAGTTAGACTTGGTATTAGGACTGAGAGTAGGGCTTGGTGGTATGACTGAGAGTAGGGCTTGGTGGTATGACTGAGAGTAGGGCTTGGTGGTATGACTGAGAGTAGGGCTTGATGGTATCAGGCCTGAGAGTAGGGCTTGATGGTTTCAGGGTGGAGAGTAAGGCTTGGTGGTATCAGGCCTGAGAGTAAGGCTTGGTGGTATCAGGCCTGAGAGTAAGGCTTGGTGGTATCAGGGTGGAGAATAAAACTTGGTGGTATCAGGGTGGAGAGTAAAGCTTGGTGGTATCAGGGTGGAGAGTAAGGTTTGGTATTAGATCTGTCTTATCTGTGACTATGATGACCCATCCAGCAGATGCCAGCATGAAAAGTGGGTGTAAAATGATGATGTTAAACAGTTTTATATGTTAGAACCCTGGGTTGTTTAAGGCAGTTTGTTATGAAAAGGGGAAAGTGTTTCTCCAGCCATCACTTGCAATCAAATATCACTTGGTTGTATGTACCATGCTTTTGCTAAGGGTTTTATGGGTCCATGGCGAGCAGATACCCTCTCAATCTTCCTTGATCCAGTGGAACATCCAGAAGAGAGTGAGACATCAGAACTGCACTAGGAT